>CM032401.1:8455843-9055843 GCA_019049475.1 Eueides isabella
AATAAGACGTTAAATATCAAATATCCAGTATATACTACTGTTTACAATGCTTTAAACTGAAACATAATAGCATTGTTTTAATATAATATTGCTGCTTTCAACAATATAATGTTGTTTTGTATTGATAGTAGATTATTGTAATATTTAATTATTTAACCTGGGAACTTAGTGCTTAAATACGCCGATCCGATAAAGTACACTTTTGTTCCTCACTTTCCGCCGAATTTGAGGCATTGCGTGTCGTGTGCCGTAACTAAACGCTAGCCACTTTCACTCTCGTCCTAAAGCCGTTTGCTTTAGGATGAGAGTAAAAGAAATAAAATATTAAATAAATTATTTTCTCGAATAAGGATCGAACCCACAGTATGTGGTGTTATATATAATATTGTAGTCTATATTTGTCTTTGATTTTCGCGATTGTGACACATTTTAAATGAAATGGTCACGGATAGACCTACTGGCCTTACCGTGACCACGGACTACTGTAAAGTGTTCGAAACGTCAGGTTTCCCAAAAATGTTTACCAATCAATATACGCGATTAATCCGATTAAAAGTGTTTCATTTAAAAAGTCTATATTTATTAAATACTGAAAAAAAAATCATTCGCTTGACTCAACTTCACGTACCTCCTGCATTATGCAGGTAATCAAAGTGAAGGAACGGAGGGACCAAATGAATATTTTTTTTATATTTTTACATTCGAGCGTGTTGAATGGGTGAAACTAAACGCCGCATTTTTTTTTACCGAAGTAGTGTTTATCCTCTCTTAATTAGTTTATATATTTAGTAATTCATCCTCTCGATTGGTTGGTTAATGTTTAACTATCGCCAACACAATGTAAATAAGTTTTTTATATATTAATGATTTATTTTACTTACCGCTCGATCGGCGAGATTCCGCACTCTACAGTGAAGGTAGGCGGGCTGTCCCACGGCGGCGGTGGCCTCGCGCTTCGTACTATTGTCGAAGTACGGTTGCCCAAGAGGTTCCCATCCCCCGCCGCCAGCTGTTACGCCTATAGAACAATGGGTCAGGATTTAATGTCTTATTTAACAATTTAGTACTTCTGTATAATTTGCTTTGTTTATTTGCTTTGATTTTACCATATATTTTTTAAGTTATTAAAATTATCTATAAAATATACAAATCTTCGTAAAAAACTAATAATGTAACTATCTTCATTATATTATATATTATATAATTTTTAGTCTAGTAATCAAGTGGTTCTTTGACAAAATGACGGTTAAATTATATTTTCTCCATGTTGATGTTTCAAAGAATGCTCTACAATTTATTTTAAATTAAATACAGATATAAATTTTCACAATTAATGTATTCATAAATTTTATTAAATGTTAATCAAAAATCTCAAAAATCAATATCAAAAATCTCATTTTTCATTCTCAGCTTCACATGGCATCAATTCACATGGCACATGTAAGGATAGGCAGACGAAACTTGAGAATCCAGTTGTAAGACACTTTTTTCCGTTCGCCACTTTCCGCCAACTTTGAGTCATTGCATGATGTTGAGTGGTGAAACTCAATAATAAATGATAGGTTATTTCTAATTTCTTTTCTTTTTAATATAAAAAATTTATAAAGAAGAAGAACACTTCACGTTATAACAACAACTATAATTTATAGACCCTAATTTAACACTTGTGGTAACGCACGTACAAAGCACGGCAAGTTAAGTAGTTGTAGCGACCGCAACAGCCTAATTACTTAAGTGGCGCAAATACTTGTTATGGAAATACTACAAAGCGGCATTTACTTATGAAAGTAGGGTTCTGTGATCTCATAACAATATTTATCATAAATGTTGGCTTACAACTTAGTGTTATTTAAAATAAGTTTTGTGTCAATACACAAAACCTACACCAAAAAGCGAGATATGGCAATAAGTACGTAATTAAAAATAGCTACTGAATACATTTGAAAAGAAATAATTTACTGAGTATTATATATTCTATATCACTTTACATATTTAATTATTGATGTCATTATGGTTAATGTCAATCTAACGTAATAATTTCTGGAACTTGCAGAGGAAGTTTTAGCCACACTTCTACAACAGTGTTGTATATGGAATTATGTTACCCTCCTTTTAAGATTATAATCATTGTCCATTTTTTGTATTCAATTTTTGTAAATATAACTACGATAAAAAACTGTGATCACAATGACCAGCGGCGTCATAATAAAGTTGGGGCCTAATATGAAAGTTAAAGATAAGCAAAGGTATACCTTAAAAAAATCAATTTCCATCAATGTTCCTTGTGTTATTAAACAGTTATATTTGTTACAAGTCATTTATGTTGTCAGCGCCTGTGGGGTAATATTTACATACCTTAATTATTGCATATTGCCTAGGATTATTAATATTATATTTGATAGAAGAAAATACAATTTATTAAAAAAAAATGTTTGTAAGAAGAAGTGATAAAAACGTATAAACTTTAACCCACGTAATTTCTATTACTTATATAATAACTATAGGATTATTTATAAAAAAAAAATATGTTTGTAACAAAAAAATAGAAATAATTAGCTGCATCGATTGCACTTATAGTAAATGTGTTATATTCAAATTCTATCCTACATTGGCCTCTACTATAATTTATGCAAAGCGTAAAATAGTTTCTGGCACATTTTATTATGTCCACTGGCTTTAATGCTACGCACTAATAATGCAACGTAATCTCCTGTACATGAAAATCGACTAACCGCTTTATAAACCTAATTCAATCATGCTGTATTTAACAAATAATGTAAGCATAAATCAGCATTTATGAATAACATAACATGAATAATCATCGGATTATTATGGTACCCTTTAAAAAAATCATAAATACTAATAAAAAAGATTTTTTTTAATTAAAACAAACAAATTAAATTAATTTATGTCTTGGCTGCTTAATCAACTTTCTAAATGTGTGTAAGTACTTTAAAATTTTGTAAAACCATTTTAAAAATATCATTCTCTGTTGCCAAACGATTATTCTAATTTGTTTTTCGGTGGCGGAAATACGTAAAAATCTCTCTACTGATGATTAAGTCATAAATAAATTGTATTGTTACATAAACAATCGCCGTAGCTTGATGAGAATGTGTAGCTTAATAGTCTGAGTGCTTGGAGCTCTTGGTTTTCAAGAGGCGTGCGTTCAAATCCCGCTAAGTTATTTTTTTATACATTTTCTATTTTTTAAATTACTTAACTAACAATATTATAATATTATTTAGCGCGTTCACATGCTATATACGTGATATAAGTTCTACTAACAGTTTTGCCTTGACACACTCAATACAATATCTGAAATTTGATTTACTGTTAGTAAGCTCTTAATACTTGAGTAATGCCAATGGCATTTACTCCCAAACATTGAAATTGCGCCTTCAAGCATGAAATCTAACATCTTGTGCCTTGAATATACAATCTTGGTTCATAGTAGAATAAACCAAGTGAAAATAAATGGTAGATTAATGAAAGTAATACAAATAGACTTGCTTGCTAAAGTAGACTTAACCTGTAGCTAACTCCAATATCAAGAGCGCAATTTAAGCTTGTAAATTTTATATTTTAAATAACTGAAGATTGTTTCAAAAATTTAAATTTTTATATACTGTTATTATTTTCTCTCTCTCTTGAATAAATAAATTATTAAACAATACCTATTTAATTATATACATGGCGCGAACCTAACAGTATTTCAAAAATCAATACTATGCTAAATTGAGTGTATTGCGAAATAGCTAATATTAACTTTTTATTGACGGATTTGATTGATGAATCTGAATGTTACATAAATTGAATTGCGACATTTTTTGTATAGAATTTTTCCAATTAACTTACTGGAACAATTTATTTAATTATTAAAAATATAAAAATGATACCCTCGTTATTTTTTTGAATAACATATACATATGTACGTACTACAGTATATAGGTTGTACGTATGTATTAAATGCAGTAGATTTTTAGACTTTCTATTGAAATGGAAATGTATATATAATCAAATAAATCAGCTAAAGATTTTTCTAGCATACAGTAAGTAAGGCAGGGAGTATCAATTATTAGAATTTTTCTTTCCCAATTTTCCGAAACATTGCGTGTAGTGGAAGTCAACCCGACTATGTCTATTATGATAGAAAGAAAATGTGTTTCATTAAAAAACGTTTAGAGTTTCAACAAAGACTATCTTTGTCGTCAGTATTCAATCTCAAACAATATTTTGTGTTTTTTGTTTATACATATTATTATTACATTGTTATATATAAATTTATACGCAATATTATAATTATATAAAAATTTTTGTTGTTATTCTTTATCTAAAGGTAGTTTCCAAATAAATGTATCTAATGCGCAATATTACACGATTGTGATCTGAAAATAAAATAACACTGAGAATTATCAGGTATTCTTTTCAATAATAACACCATTCCTCTTCTCTACACAGGAAACTCTTGTTTTTTATATCGATATAATCTAAGTTTCAGCTCTCTATACCTTTGTTCCATCTTCCATGTTTACTTATATCTGATCTCTAGTAGCGACCTCGGTTTCAATAGGCTCTATTGAAACTTTAAGGATAAAAAATATATTTATTGTATCTATTTTGCATATTATTTTATGCTGCAATGATAATATGAATGTCTCTATCTCATTTTATCGTAATTAAGTGTATGTATGTAGATAGACTGATTTCAATAAAATTTCAATAACTTGTTAACAAAAATTTGGGTTATATTGAATCATTCAGAGGTCCTAATGATATTTATATATATGTGGCTCCCCGTTCCCACTTTCCGCCAAATTTCAGGCAATGCATGTTAAGTGGCGGAACTTAACGCTACGCTTTGCCTTGTTAGTAGAGCAAAGAAATGAAAATATTAAATATTACATTTCCTCGTTTGCGGATCGAATCCACAACCTGTCGCGTTTACAGTAGCATAAGTGCGCTCCTGCGCCACGACAAACCTGAATGTTTAATATTAAGGACGCAGAATGAAATATCGAATGTAAACAGAGCCAGTTCATATTCAAAGAGTTGAAATCTAATAAAACACTGTGACATATTAAAGAAATGTAATCATTTCAATAAATACGGCTTTATATATAACATTTTTCATCGTATATTCAATGTTTACATAATACTTTATTGCTTTTCTCTATATGCCAAAAATGTGAAATAAACAAAGTAAACAAGTCTTTATCTTACAGGCATTTTTTCCGAATCATGCTGATTATTTGAAGCTGGGCGATTTCATCCGAGTTCATCCGAAGCGCCGTCCATTATGACGATCCCTAGCGACGATAAAAATGTACTTTGTTTTCCGTCACGTCCCGCTGTTTTTTATTCTCATACTTTTACAGCGTTAACTGACGTATTTTGTAAATATGTCTTTTTGGAGGCAGAAGTTGAAAGACGATCATTACATATTTTATTATGAAATTTTAGATTCTAAGAAACAAAAAAATACTTACGGGCTTGGCGTAAATACATAAGTATAAATTATAAAAATACGAACAGATCATTTTTTTTTTATTTATTCTAAGAGTTCTTCGATTCTATTTAACAAGAATATTTAATCTTGTCTCGTTCTATATAAAATGATATTGCTTTAATATTGAATAGAACGAGAGCCCATTGTAAAAAGAATTGCAAAAAATAAAAAAAGTTATGATGGAATATTATAAAAGCCTTTATGGCAATATATAAATTATACTTTTTCATACTTTATTTTACAATGTACCAAAATAATATTTATTTTATAGAGTACCAAGCGATTTGTTTTGTTTTATAAAATAAAGATAAGACTTAAAAGATTTTATTAATTAATATTTTATTTATTTTTTTGGCTTCAAGGAGACCTGAGAACTTAGTCTTTTCTCGAAAGCACGTGCTGAATGCATCGTTACCAGGTATATATATACAAATATATATATATATATATATATATATATATATATATATATATATATATATATATATATATATATATATATATATATATATATATATATATATATATATATATATATATATATATATATATATATATATATATATATATATATATATATATATATATATATATATATATATATATATATATATATATATATATATATATATATATATATATATATATATATATATATATATATATATATATATATATATATTTATATATATATATATATATATATATATATATATATATATAGATAAATTAAATAATTATTTCTCTGGCCATAAGGCTTAACTCTGTAACATTCGTTAACAAGTATCTATATTTGAATAATAAAATAGTGTACTATTCCAATAAATTGAAGCGGTTGACAATAATAAATGTGAACCGCAATAAAACAGGATTGAATGAGCAATCAACGAAGGCATATCGCCTGTGGCGGAACGTATTATAGCGATTTTCGAAGAAGTGTGATTCTATTTTACGTAGTACGTGTGGGTACATATTTTTTTTTTCAACAAAAACAATAATAGCCTAAAGGAATTAAAAACAGATTTTTGAACAATTAGTATATATTATTCATACAAATAAATATCACTTTATATTTAATTGGTTATTCGTTTGGATCATATACAGATAGATGGTATCTATGTATATAATGGATATACAAAAGTAATGAAAAAATAAATACATAATTACGGTGTAAAATATAAAATTCTCAGTATATATTTTTTTAATTCTTTATGTTTTATGTAACAGGGTCAAAGTTAGAAAACAATATGTTGTAATAGACTAAGAATTCTCTAAGCAACTATTAGGTTCTGGCGAAAACCAGCTTTTAAGGGTGAAATCGTTATTATCCCCTTTCCTAGAGCGTTTACAAAAGCCTTTATCTTCTAATAGTAAAAGTTTATTTGTTTCTGTCCTAAGTGTTACATTACGCTGTGTGAAAATACATTTAAAGATAATGATATTTAAACAAGAACGTTATTTTGCGATATTACGTAAAATTATTTTTTAATGGTCTTTGTTTAGTCATTCGTGATATTATTTCATATAGATGTAATGAATGTCTCATTTTCTAACAACTGGGACATTTCTTATTATTAATTAATTTTTGGATTTCTGTATGCTTTATAGTTGTGAATTTATAATTAACGTTTTTCACTCTGTTATATAAAATTTAACTTCAAATAGTTTAATTTTCATTTAAATATATAAGCGCATTGTATTTACTTTAACTAATTATTATTTAAAATTCAGTAGCCAATAGTGAAATAAAATTTACATTATCAGGAAATTGTAACGTTGTTAATACAACGCTATTAATATTAATAGATTTATTTTACTTTTAATTTGATTATTTAGTGAAATAAGTATTACCAATACTTTACGAAATATTTTTTTTAGCTTTAGTGTAAGTTTGGCACATGGCAGGGTAGGCAGAAAAAACTTGGGAACCTAGTGTTAAGACACTTCGTTCTTATTGATAGGAAAATATACGTTGCGTGCTGAGTAGTGAAACTCAATGAGAAATTAAAGTATTATTTCTCGAATAGGGATTGAATTAACAACCTGTCACGTTTACATGCACGCTTGTGCTCCTGCGCCATGATAGACGTAATATACAAATGTCTTTTATCCAAATCGACACGAACTAGCATGAGACACACGATTATTAAATATCACGATTTATTAAATATCAAAGTATACTTACCGAATAATATGAAAATACAGCTCAGCTCCGCCGCCCACATTGTGAATGTTTTTCACATGATGTCCTTGCACTTTAATAAAATATCAGTCCACTACCACTGTACACTAAACTTGAAACTGTGAAACCTTCATATATTATACATGTGAATTATTCAATTAAAGCACTATATGAAAAAAAAACACAAAATTTTATAAATGTATATGATTATTATATGTGTTAATAAGTTACAAAAATAATATGAAATTTACAATATATACCTCGAGGCCAAGACCTGTCGTGGCGCAGCGGCACAAGCGTGTGACTGTAACCGACAGGTTCTGGGTTCGATCCCCAGTCGAGGAAATGAAATATTTAATATTTTTAATTTAAATATTTAATGTTTCATTTCTTCGCTCTGGTAATAAGGCAAAGCACGGCGTTGAGTTACGCCACTCAACACGCAATGCCTCAAATTCGGCGAAAAGTGGGGAACGGAAGTGGAACGGAGTATCTTAACACTAGGTTCCCGGATTCCCTCTGCCTACCCTGCCTCGTGCAGGGTACAGCGTGAAGCTCAAAAGAAAAAATTACAATATATATACAACAAATATTACAATATATTTTGCTACAACCTTTCTATCTAGAATGACAGTTGTAATTAACATAAAATAACACATCCAGTAAATTTTATTGAAGTAATCCTGATTATTGTAATGAATCATTAATTAGTATTTAAGAGGATCATACGATTAGCTTCTACTTGCTGAGCAAAAGAAGAAAGATTAATTTTTCATAAACGGTTTACTTAATCTATGTAAAGTAAAATACTAGAAGTATAAATTACTACTTTAATAAGTAGTGTAACATTTTGTTTCCGTTAAATAAATGATTTTTTTATTAATTTTTAGTGGTTAAATATAAGTACATTCACTTTGTTTTTTTAATGTTTATTTTGATAACTAATTTGAAAAGCATATAAAACATTTTACTTATAACATATCTCATCTTTATAAAAAATGTTAAGTAGTGGATAGAAAGATAAAAATGTATAATTATTTTTTAATTACCGTCACTGATAGTATCGAAGTATAATTATATTAGAACATAGTATATCGCTATCAAGAGTAATGAGGAGTAATCGTAAAAAAATAGGTTAGGATTGAAAATACAGAAGAAGAATATCCTAGAGAAAATCAACTTCACTTGTCGAAACCACAATAAAAAATCTTTAGAATGGCACATGGGGTCGAAAAAACTAAATGAAAAAGAACCTTTGGTGAATCTGTGGAAAGAAAAGTAATTTAAGCACGTTCAGAGGATGAATGATAAAAAAGTTTTGAGTCGAAAGAGAACAGTGAGAAAGGAAGGTTGATATCTCGACTGACCTTTCAAAATTTCATCATTCAATATAGATTAAATGTAAAAAATGAAAGCATAAAAAGTTTCGTAACAATAGTTTAAGCATCTGAGGCTCCGTATTCTTTAATAACTACACAATATTAGAAAAGATTATTTATACTATAACAGCCTTATTTTATGATTAACATTTTTAAATTAGAATATTGTTCCTTTTTTTTCACTTTATTACTTAATCCCTAGCGGGGTTGCCAGACAAAACAAGGCACTAAATGCTACGGCATTTGCATACCTCTTTTGCTCATCAGCTAGCATCAACCACTTCATACATGCCCTCTGGTAAATTTACATTTACTTTTTATATAATATTTCTTCAACATCATCAATACTGTATTGCACGTGCCACGATTCACGTGGTTCTTGACATTAGCTTTTCCTTTCATAAATTTTGTACATGTATATGTACAAAAACACAAAGAACGTTTTTCCTTATTAATTTTATTGACTCGATAGTTCAGTGAGTCATGTCGGAAAATTAATTAAGGGAGGTAATCACTATGAAAAATTGCTGATCAATTTATAGATAAGATTCATAATGAGTTAGTAGTGCACGCTGCCTTAACAATGTGTAACCGCAAAACAAATTACTTCGTTTATCTACAAATATAGTAATATAGAAAATACAGTGAAAGGTTGCAAAAATTAAATAACCATTCCTAAAAATAATACCTTAGGTGCTTTAAAATATACAAACTGGTATAAATAAACTGGTCTTTCATTACTTTAGGCTCGCCATTTCAGGTTATTTTCTATTATATGAATACACTAAAATCAAATCTTAGTTAAAAGTAATAAAAGAAAACGAGTTTAAACGAAATTTTGGATTGATTAATCTAAGCAATGTTTGTTTGTCTACGTGTTTATTGTAAGGTGGTCTCTCACTCGAGAGAGTTATTAAGCTTGTGATATATTTACTTTCTCGTCAGCTTGCATCCGAACACAAAATGAAATGGTGCATTTTTTCTAATTTAATAAAGAAAATGAATTGTTAATGTAATTAGAAACGTAAAACATATATACGCGTACTATATATTCTAATTTTTATACCAGTGCACATATGCTGACCATTTAAATTAAAAAGTAAACGATAGACATATATAAGTATATGTACCTACATTAAATCATAAAGATAAATTACAAATGTATCTAATTTAACCGTATAAAAAGTTCCACCGTTTTGCCTGGAACATTGCGCATAAAGTTACATCCCAAGAGAGCTAGAAGCTTTTAACGTAGATGTACTATTATTTTTACAGAGTTTGAATATTTTACGTTTTGTATTTTTTTATTTACACAATCAGAGCTTTATTTATTACGAAACTGTGTTTTATCTGTTTGACAAAAATGAATAATGTTTTAAATGTATAATGATAATCTCTAAAGACTTTTAAATAAGTATTTACTTTACTACTGAATTTGTTTTCATATATTCTTATTATTTTTAACAGACATTATATTTGTATAGGTTTTAATCGATTCCATGACTCATGCATAATGACCATAAAGCCTACAAAAGGCGTATTTCATATAGTTCGTTTAAATATCATTGTTGAATACTATTATTGACTAGAAGCCTGGTGAACAATAGACTGTAAGGTCATTATGGTTTTGACTTCTCTAATTTTGCAACTATGTAGATTAAAACAAGCGATGAAACGATTTCGATGAAATTAATATTCATTCTTTATTAAAAAATAGAGAAATGAGCAGTCTTGCTATTTATTACACATTCTTATGGATAATTTCTTATTGGAAATTTACAGCATTACTCAACTATAGACGGGACGCTCGCAATTTATCGGGAAGCCTGCACTAAGCGTAGCGTACAAAACTTGCTCTATTTATACTGGGACGTATAATTTAATAATTCCTTTAAAGCAACAACTAGTTAGTGGAATGTAGGTATGTATCGAGAGCCCTCAAGAGTTTCTTGTAAGAATCAGAATAAAACATTTATTTATTACTCAATTTACTCGAATATTTTTTTTTTGTTGACGACTGTAGTGATTGTATTCTTTATATGATTTAAATACAACAATCCAATGACACGAATATGAAGCTCATAAACTCTCTACCTAAATTCAGTGTCAGAAAAAAAAATGGTGTTTAATGCCTGGAGATGTCTATAGTCACGCCACTATGGCCTCAATGGTGTTAATGTTAATGATCATTAAAATAAGTTGTTGACCCCTTTTGAAAATGTTGCAGACAACGTGTTGGATAATGGACGTAGTCTATTTTTCATCACAGCAAAATATCTGAGTCCCACGGGACACTAAAGAGTTCCTTACTCACGTAAACCACTAAGCCGACCCTAATGAAAATTGGCAGAACTTTCTAACCCAGAATTAATAATAAAGAGTTTCATTATAAATACAAATTGTTATAAAATTAGGAAAATGGAAGGCCTTTGATGTTTGTATATTATATTATAATATAGCTCACACCTACACGTAATAATCCATCTGGGTTTCATGTAGCAATTACACGCCTCCAATCACGATACAGAACATACATATATATGTGTTTATTAAAATTATGACGTCTTGGACATAATAACGATATTATTAACCAATCATATAGAAAAAGTATAAATCATCTTTTAAATAACAAATATTCACGCTGTATCCCGCACATAGCAGGGTAGGCAGAGGGAACTTGGGAATCTAGTGTTAAGACACTTGATTCCACTTCCGTTCCCCACTTTCCGTCGAATTTGAGGCATTGTTTGTTAAGTGGCGGAACTCAACGCCGCGTTTTGCCTTGTACTAGAGCGAAGAAATGAAAACATAAAGTATTTAAATTGAAAATTTCATTTCCTCGAGTGGAGATCGAACCCACAACCTATCGGTTACAGTCACACGCTTGTGCCGCTGCGCCACGACAGGCCTCAATATTATATATTCTAATTCATTTCATATATATAAATAATTAATAAACATATTAAGGTCTATTCTGTACTTAATTGCAAACTAATTGCCAACCGAATAATTAAAATTGCATATATTTTAAATTATTTATTTAATTAAAAATAAGTACCAAGTAATGAATTTTGTATAACACGCTAAAATTTTCCAAGTTTATTTATAAGTTTGCGTTACTAACTTTTATTGAACGTACTACGATCCGTAAGTGGGTAAGGAATATTTTAAAGTTTGCGAATAATTATTACTGTAAAGGTTAACGGGATTATTTGCCGTACTTAAATAGTTATTACTTAACTATTGTATTATTATATAAAGTATATAACTTAAAACTTACTTAAACATTTGTATGAAAGCAATATTTAAAGCGAAAATACAATCTATAACATTAGGAAATATATGTATATTAAAGATATTATGTAAGATAAAAAAATAATTCCGACATCAGCTTTAATCAGTAATAGATGAGAAATCATATAGAAAATATTAATCATATAGAAAATCCTTTTTTCTTCTTGCCTCAAACCTTCGTCCGTCTGTAGTATTTACCTTTTTTAAAAACTAAATACCAATAAATGAAATTAAACTGTTTCAGCATAATAGAATATGACATCTAAATTAATTAACTAAAAAATAATGACATTACTAGTTACTACAGATTAATAATACGCCACACAGTTAGGTTGCTATATAAAATTACCTTTAAATAATAATGCTAATATAATAAATAGAAAATTTAATTAGAAATTTAAAAACTTTTATAAAACATCTTTTATACGATCATAATATTAAAAAATAAACATATTACAACTTATCATTTTACCATTTAACTTTATAATCCAAGATAATTAGCCTATTTATTATCTGTTCAATTATTGCACTGCACACTAATAAAAAATATATATTTATTTCCACTTATCTGTCACTAATTAAATTCCAATGCACTTTATAAAGAATGTTTACAACGCAAACGCGTGAAGTCGCGGCCGACGGCGCGTCCTCGTCGTACGAACGGACTGGAGTGGCGGTAGGCCAGCCGGCGGGCGATGTAGCGCATTCGTACATGCGCACTTACAATCCTTTGCTTTAAGCCCATTGTGAAATTCTACGCTGTAAGCGCTCCCGCATTGGTTAAAGATAAATTTGGTGATATACTCTAGTTATGTATGAACACAACATACACGTTCTTTTTAATGTTTTTTTTTTTTTTTTTTTCATTATAATACAATTTATTGTCAACATGATTAAGGTTTCTTTTATTGTATATAGGTATTATTTTACTTAATCTTATATAATTTATTTCATATAAAACTGTTTTTAAAATTCAATTGATCAATAACTGTTGTTGTCAGATCATATAGCACCGGAGTATATATACACAACTGTCGAAAAGCGTAAAGATAAAATTTTAACAAACAATTCTAACAAAAAGCGTGAAAAAGGAAAATACGACTAGTGAGCGCTTGTGTAGTTGAAAAGTTTTGTAAAATGTTTGCACCAGTGACATGTATTTATTTCTTTTCTATCTCACCACTTTTACCTATTTTTATTTGTCAAAATTCTAAACTCTTAACTTGAAGTGCAAAATGTTAGTTCTTTTTTAAAACGTGAAAGTTTAGAATTGTATAATAAAAAAGTCGGTTTTGTTGGAGTATCTATATATTAAAAAAACTATTGTTAGGTAAATTTTAGGTAAATATTAATTAATTACTTGAAATCAGAGCAAATTTTAAAATAAATAGTCTACACATTTGTTATTGTAAAACACGACGATTGTGGGTTCAGTTGCCAATCGCGGGATAGAAATATTTTAATAATAATAATAATATCGCTCTGGTATCGAGGCAAAGCGTTGAGTTGAGCACCATCACTCAACAAGACGAAAGTGGAGAATAGAATTTTTTAAAGGGAAACGGAGCATCTTAACTCTTAAGTAAAAAAAAATGTTTTCTTTTTTAATTTTGCTAAGAATGAAAATAATAATTTGGTACGATAAGTATAAAGGCTACAGTATAAAGTCTTTATATTTTTATGAATAAAGAAAAAATATATTTTTTTAAAAAATCAACAGGCAGGCTGCAAAATTTAAATTTACTTTTCAACACTACATAGACTGTCAATATAAGTAGTAATTAGAACATTATATGGTAAGTCAGGTACGGTTACATAACCTGATATCTCGTAAACAGATTAATACCCGCCCGCCTCCCAGCAGCTTGACTTAATGCTCTAATGAAAATAGCAGCCACCCTCGCAATAACAATTTTATTACTACCAACAACTAGATATTGTGAATTATCGTTATTATTTCACGTCAATAATCATAAATAGACGAGTTTTATGAGAACACAAGGCTGTAAAACCGTGGTTTGTTATCTGAAATTATGATTTCGAGAACTTTATTATTATTTAAAAAAAATATTTAAATGTCTGAAATGCTAATAATTATTCATATGTATTGGATTTATATAAATTATAATATTTTATGTTTATATAATACATAATATGCCACGTTCATTTAAGTGGTAAAATTATTTAAACATATATCAATACTAGTTTATTAGCACTAGATAAAATCATTGTTATAATGAAGATTTGCTTTAAGTCCAATAGTAAAAGTTTATAATAATTGATTACATTTCTATAGTGCCATGGTAGCCGTACACTGAAGTTAAGTAAATTACGATTTCTTCATAAAAGCCACAGTATTTTTTTACAAAAATTACGAAAATTTTATTATTATACATTTTATAATGTCAAAAGAAGAAATAAAGATTATCGTAATGCTTCAAATACAAGAAAGCTCGAATGCGTCGCAATTTCGTGCCTTACTAAGCCCCAATAAACTACAAAGCCTTTTTATAAAGCGCTAGCCGCATTATCGGGTCCAATGTAAAAGGGATCACATGATTGCGCTAGTCCTTATCTTGATGTATAAAGTATTAAAATTATATAAAAAATATTTAAAAATGTGTATTTTATAGAAATAACTAACTAACAGTTTTATCGGGTATGTTATGTGTTACAGTAAGAAACACAAATACCAATTTTATGTTTTTTTTTATCTAATATGGCTTTATTTATACTATTTAAATCTACGGTCAATTATGTTTTTGGGACAATTTAAATAAAATTTGACTGTGCCAATTTTATTAAAAAGTTAAACAGATATTGCTGCAATAGTAAATTATTTTACAAAAATTGGGAAAATATTAAAGATACGTTATCATTACTCGCCTTGAGCATTAAAGCTCTGCACAAAACCAAACTTCATTAAAATGAGTTCAGCTATTTGGTTTTTAATACGTAACGGGCCAATAGTACTTTAAATTTAAAATAAAAAAATAAGTGGATATCATGAATAAAAGTAATATTTGTTAAAATAAATATTCTTAATACACACACACACACATATTTTTATAAATATACCACAATCGTTTCAGTACAAAACTGAGTAATGTTTATAATAAAATGACAAACGAAAAAAATAGGAACAACACTCGATAATATTGCAATGCTGCCTAGGACGTACAATTTATAGCGCGATCGTGTGGTTTAATATTGGGGACTCGTGTATCACATACTGTGGGGTGCGTAAGCTCCCTTATATGAGACTTGTAATTTGCATTTTGAGTAAACGTGCAGTTAAAACTTTGTCCGCTAAAAGACGTTACGCTCTACAAACTTTCACAGTATTTGCTTTAAGTACTTGTAACTCACGCTGGAAATCTATCATAACTGTGATGTTATACGTTTAAATACTAATAATATTTAAGCGTATAACATCACAGTTTTGCTTAACCTAAAAACAACACTTAACACTTAAATAGCAGCTTTTCGTTTTTTTTTTTCAGATCCGTTCTCATTTCCTGCCCAATTTTGGTAATATTGTTTTGTAAGTAGCGGAATTCCATGTTGTGTAGGTAGACACTTGAGCAGGGAAAGAAATCATTATTATATTCTTAAAACAATTTCCTTGAACGAGGAACGACGCTGTACAACTATGTCACGATGGCCTCGAACGTCAAATTATAATTGTAAAAATATTCTACTGATATTTTCTCTTTGATAAGATTTATTAAGGTAATAAAACTGATACAGATAAACGAAAAAAATATACAAATAATAACTATATTCATTTACAAGCAGCCAATAAAAACAAAACTATAACTGTAGTTGATAATATTGTAGTAAATTTAGGCCTCGTGGCGTAGCGGCATAAGCATGTGACTGTAACCGACAGGTTCTGGGTTCGATCCCCAGTCGAGGAAATGAAATATTAATTATTTTCAATTTAATTTTTTAATGTTTCATTCCTTGGCTCTGGTAATAAGGCAAAGTCACTCAACACGCAATGCCCCAAATTCGGCGGAAAGTGGAGACCGGAAGTGGCACGGAGCGTCCTAACACTAGGTTCCCGGGTTACCTCTGCCTACCCTGCCTCGTGCGGGATACAGCGTGAAGCTAAATAGAAAAAAAATAAAGACTACAATATTGTAGTTTATTAATTGGGGACATTGCGATGTTTTTACTATTTTTAAAGTGTTATTCCATACTTAAGAAAGGAGACCCAAATTTTAAAAAGCGTATAAATATTTGAACGTAGCAGGATTTGAACTTGCGCCTCTTGGAAACCGTCCAAGCGCTCTGATCAACTAAGCCGTATCTATCGTTTTCATCAAACTACGTCGAAATTCTTATATGCTTGTTACAATTTATTTATGTTGTTAGCATCTCTGTAGGGACATTTTTACAAATTTCCGCTACCCAAAGATAATTCGTTAGAACTATCGTTTGGCAAGAGAGAATGCTATTTATTTAATATTCTTACTAGATTTTTAAAGTATTATTTCTACACTTAGGAAAGAAAAAAATAATTTTTAAAAGCGTATTGTAAAGCGTTGTTTAGGTAGCGAAAATTTTTATACGCTTTTTAAATTTGGTACGGTGCGATATTTGTCATTAGGATTATGGTCATTGCTTTGGATTTGTAACAAAATGTACCAAATGTAAACATGTTAAATATAATCGATTACCTGAACATGAGTTAAATAGAGTTGAAATTTTTCCACATCATTTTCAAATAAAACAAAAATTGAACTAAATCTCATGAAATGCATCGATAAATTCTGACAATAGAATGCGAAGCAAGGGCCTTTCGACTAAAAATTGAATAAGTGGAAAACACTATAAGCCACTTACGGAAATTTTGTTTTTTGCTGAGTAAAATGAACATTGAACTGGAAGGAAGAACCATTGTAAACCAAAAAAACATCATTGTTTACGTTAGCCCCATTATGTGTTTAGAGAACTTTGGGTTTAACGTATTCGCTACAAAAAAAAGCTATAAATCGGTTTCACGCTGTATCCTGCACATGGCTTGGCCAGTAGGGAGAACCTGGATACCAAGTGCTAAAACAGTCTGTCCCGTACCCCACATTCCGCTAATTTCGAGACATTGCGTGTTTAGCGTTAGAACTCAACCTCAAAAGCAAGGCCATCACATAACATAAAAAGGCCTATATAAATAAAAAAAACAGTTTTATAAGTATTTATCCTTAAGTCATTGTTAATACTGTTACTACTATATAAGGTACAAACCATGCAAGATGGAATTGTTCACCTTTAAAAGTTCTAAATAAAGGACCGCAGCGGGTTCCGACACTAGTTACTTCTAAGGTTTTAGAAAAAAAACACTTTAAATAATATTTTGGCTTCTATAATCTTATACGCTTGTTTTACATTTATGCTTATACGCTTGATTTAAATACGTAAATAATAAAGACGATGACGATGAGTTGGTCAGGACGTTTGGGCGGATTGCAAGTTTTCTTAAAATAGTGTAGTAGTAAATGTTTAAGTAATTTACATATTTACTTCTACGACCAAAATATGGTCAAAAATGATGATCAGTTTAAAAAATGGTTTATAGAAATAACTGACTAAAAAAAATCCGTTTCTGTTACAGCTCCGTCGCGGAAGGATTTTCTTGCACAGGTAAATTGCCTTTGCGCTAATGCTGATAGTTTACTCGACGCTTAAATCTGTAAGACGAGTGCTTACAATCGTAGTAAAGTGGTTTATGCCTGTCGCAAGACATTAGATGTTAAGGCAGAGTACCCCGTTCAGTTTCGACACCTAAATGACAATTCCTCAAGTTCGGTGGACAGTGCGAAAAAATGGAGGGTTTTAATATTAGGTTCCCAAGTACCCTGCGGGATACAGCGTGATGCTTATAATTATTGATCTAAGAACCAGCAACGTCCAAGAGAAAGAATTTAAGGACAGCTGATTCTTTAATATTTTATTTTCTATAGGGATGCAGAAAAATATTGTAACTGAACACAATAATATTAATATTATTATAATGATTTAAATATATATTTTTTATTTATAAAAAATAAATAGCACTTGATATCAAATTACCACCAAAAAGAATTGTATGGCTATGAGAAATTCATAGTTTTCAAACAGATGTCTAGACTAGACTAGATGTCTTAAAAATCTTATTTTTCCGACGTGCCTCGGACTACATGATTTCCTATGAAATACCTATAAATTTCCACTATTCGGATTTTTTCTTTTTTTGTACCGTAAGTTACGACTTCTTGCCATATTTCCTGAAATACACTGCGGATACAAGAATTTACCTACATTACATATCTGTCGTAAGATACGATTGCAAATATGTAATTTTACACAAATGCGCATTAATTAATTATTCACATTGTTGTTAATATATTGTAAGTTCATGTTTCATAACTAAAGCTTTAATCCACATCCAAGTAGTGTCTTTTTTTTTATGGAAGAGGCGGCAAACGAACGTACGGGTCACCTGATGGTACGTGATCACCGTCGCCCACGGCCCCGTGTAACTCTAGAGGAGCGTTGTCGTCTTTTAAGGTGGAAAGGCACCGGGGCCCGGCATTACCTAATGCGAAACGCAGTGGCCAAAGCCACTACTTAATGCCGGTCTTAAATGCCGGGGGTGGTAATAATCCGGTCGAGTCTGCCCAAGCGTGTTGCTATTACTGGCAACGTGACTTTACCACACGCACTTTAGTCGCCTCTTACGACACCATCAGTACCAGGGTGATTCTATCCTAAGCCGGGATCACATGGCAAAAAATCACATCTAGTTGTCTAATGTATATATCTTTTATTACTAACTATTTGCTTTTATGAAAGTGTTTTTTAAATAAATTAAATTTTAAATACTATAATAATTATAATATAACACATAAATGACTGTATTAACTAGTGTAAAAGCAAAAGAGATCCTTGCATCAGTATCGCGTTGACTAAGAAATTTATTTTTTGTGCTCTAACGTCAGCTTTGGCCTAAATAGTGTAACTGTAGAAGCACATTGACTAAACCATTTGAGTTCGAATTGATTTCTCAAAATATAGCTCTTAAACAAGAGAGAAGGACTCATGCAGTGAATGTGATAATAAAAGATTACATAAAACAATAAAAACTGTTAGATAAATTGATAAAAAATACCTTTTATTAAAATAAAAAAATATTTACATCCGCATAATGCATATAAAATTAGGTTACTATTATCGCTTCGAAGATTTCAATAAAATAAAATTTACTTAAGACCATTGTCAATTATACTCACATAAATTGCAGTCGATGGACGGACTGTAGTACGTTTTTCATATACTTGTTTTAATACTATCCGGATATTATCCTGAAAGTGTTAAAATATACATATACTCAAGAAAGCGAAAATTATGATCATATTAAATATCAAAACAGAAACAATTCGTTTATTGTAAATAATAAATTATATTATCAAATTCAAATGTGTAACGATATTGAAGAAATAATAAATAGCTTATAATATTAAATTTATATTGACTTTCAAATCATGCTATTTTACTTTGTTTAGGATAGATCCAATATTTTTTAAAGAAGTACAAAGTTAGAATTTTTACACTCAAAAATTGTAATTTTTAAGTT
Organism: Eueides isabella; assembly: GCA_019049475.1. Classification (NCBI taxonomy): domain Eukaryota; kingdom Metazoa; phylum Arthropoda; class Insecta; order Lepidoptera; family Nymphalidae; genus Eueides; species Eueides isabella. The sequence goes on from CM032401.1 coordinate 8,475,826, forward strand.
TACAAATTCTACAACCATTCTTTATATACTCGTATTTGTGTAATTTAACAAAACAATTATATTCGTAGGGTTCAAGAATCGCTTGAAAATAAATTTTGGTGTCCATTCCATTTCGATTGTCCCTGACGATTTTTTATTATTGCCTGGATGAATTTAGTATCTGGGGAGACATAAAAGGAAATGAAGCTAAGCCCTTCGGAAATCTCAGAAATTGGCCTTTTCTCGAAGTATATATGAATGGTGTAAGCCAAGCCAATGAAGTAGAGTCACTCTTGACGCTTTGGGAAACAGTTTTTACGATCGGCTGTAAGATTTATACTCCAGTAAAATTGGACATCTTTAATATTTAAATATATGGATCGTTTTCCATCATAAATTGCTTTCTTTCGAGATTGAATCGTAAAATCAATGATTTTCAATATAAAAGCTTCCAAATAAATTTAACTATTACGGCATAACTCGAATTGTTACATTCAATTAAATGACTTTGTCTTAAACAATTATGTTACGAATTTGTGACTAATGCTCGAAACTTTTGATAATATCCGGCCATTTATATAGTACACCTCTCTCTAATAGCGTTTCTACGGCAACTTACGGGCGGGCCTAACAAACAACGCCACCTACAACGGCATATTAAATCAAAATGGTTTAATTAAAGAGCGCCTATAAATTTTGATACTTCGTTATGAAAGTATATAACAATTTATATATGAAATTCATATGATTTTTACTGTTAGAATCGTATTAAAAAATATAAACAGCATTACTGATTTATCCTTATTTATATACATAAAGTGAATAGTAAAATTAAAAATGTTTTTTTTGGTTATGATACAGTAGAGACATTAAGTGACAATTGTAACCACTTCGTTGTTATCATTTAGTCATAACACATCTATTAATATAATAAATCAGTAAAAAAGTCGCGTCTGTTTATTGACTCTATTTACGAAAAAACAATGTAGGTGGACTTAAAATAAATAATAAAACACGAATCTACAATTGTTAGAATTTTTATCTGATTGTTTGTCTGTATGATATAGCAAAATTGTTTCAGGAATGCCTGAGCTGAGCTTGGTAGTTCATATGCCTGAGCTGAGCTTGGTAGATGTTCATATTCAAATCAAGAATTTTCTGAAATGTTACTAAAAAATTAGGGAAGGTCTCGTTCTTGCAGAGATTGGTCAGAATTCATAAAATACACGGTAAAGTGGTCAGCTTCAAGATGGAACTTATTAATTTAATATTTGAAGATAATCATAGCACTCGGGAAAATTCTTGGTTTATTATATTAACGTTATTTTAGCCCTTAAAAATGATTAAACTGGTACATATAAATAAAAAAAAAAAATAACAGATCTTCTTGGAGGTGAAGTGGTATATATACTTCCTTTGATAAAATAACACCACGAGTTACCTAGTTAAATTTCTCAATTCAGTAACAAAAGGCAGTCTCCCTGCTCATAAAATAACACTTAAAGTTAGTGTTCCGATAATGCTTATGAGAATACTCACTCCGCCAAAATTATGCAACGAAACTCGACTTAAAGTCAAAATGTTGTAAATAAATGTTTCTGAAGTGAAAGGTTCTCAGTGGGTGTGATGCTGTTGAAATCGTGTTTTTACCACGCATACCATTTTTATGCGTTTTATTATAACGTATTTAATTCTCTGTGAGAACTTGCTTTTCGATTGATTGTTTCTGGTCTGTATATATTTGCGCCTGAGAGGAAAACTGCCCATATAGTATACAAAGAAATAATTTAATTTGTAAAACGTTTCCAACCAATATCTAAAATTGAATACATTGAAAAATATTCGCGGCTTATTGAAATTTAATTGCTATACTAACTCTAAAACTAAATTATTCTTATGTTAAAAAATATTCTAAATCTTATGTTAACATAAATACGGGTGGCAAATAAATCTTTAAATAATATCACTTTAAAAATTAAACTTTAACAAACCTCTATAGTAAAATGAAATCTTATTGTATATATTTAATAAACAGTATGTATTTTATATAAGTTCATTTAAAAAATTAACGTACACTATAGGAAGATATGGCTTAATATACGGATATACATGATGATTTACAACGTTTTGTAAAGTATTGTATGTGATCTTACTAAATTCTACTACAACATTTTCGACAATTACGTATAATATACCAATAATGTACAATAAACTTATTCATAAATATAAATAACTCCATTCTCTGCGAAGGAGAATTAAGTGCTTAAGGTTATAAGTCAGGTGGTTTTCATAGAAAAAATCGTGTCCTACGTGAGTGAAGCCGCGGGCAACAGCTAGTATGTATTTATTACATACTATTTTTATTTTTACTAGTTATGTTTACATAACGAATCAAAAATAAACAAGTTTAATATAAAATGTTAAGTTGTTAATTACAAGTATTTTACCTTTTAATTGGTTCTATAATTGGCATATTCCAATATTAACCAAATAGATATTATTATAATGGAATAGTGCTGTGGGCCAGACTGACTGACTATGCTATGAAAGTGGGTTCGATCCGCATTCCGCTTAGAGTACAGGCGGTATTATGATCTTATAATCTTTGACATTATTCACTAGCGCGCGATATTAACTTTCGTGGTATTTGTGCGGGTCAAAATTTTTCAATATTTGAAATTTCAATTAAGATAATATTTTGTATATTTTTAGGTATATTTATATACGATATAATAATTAATTTAAGAAATAAACATAAAAATATGCATATTCCCCATTCGGTGGATAGTGGGTAACCGATCGGAGTGTCTTAACACTAATTTGCCAAGTTCCTTTTGTCTTACTTTCCATGTGCGAGATGCACCATGAAACTGATAAAAAATGCTTCTAAGACGAATCAAATTATGATCACAAATATACACCCATTTGGCAATTCTTGAAATATCAAGTAAAAAAGAATATTACATACAAGATACGAGTGAAAATAACTAACCATTTCATGGGAGCGTTTCCCGAGAAATAGCTCAATTTTAGGGAATATATTCCAAAGCTCGACGCAAAAGACATTGTTAGCGACTAGTACTCAAACTAGTATTAATTTAAGGCCTTACTAGCATTAATTTAAACTAGTATTAATTTAAAGCCGAATTTAAGGCAATGCGTGTTTATTAGAGAAACTTAACGCCGCGTTTTGCCATGTTACGAGAGCGAAGATATAAAAACATTAAATATTTTACTTCCTAAAGTAGAAATCGAACCCACTACCTGTCGCAGGCTTGATTGGATTGATTATGTTATTCCACAATATCAAAGGGAACATGGACAGAATTAGGGAATATTCTCTAATTTAGATTTTTTTCAGCTGAGAAAAAAGCTGATATATAAATGAAAAATTCAACTAATTAAAAAATTAAACCACTTTATACTATACAAATCGTCGTTAACAGTAACTTAAAATATGAATCGCTTAAATAATTTAGGTCACTTGAAAGGTGAAACATTTAAAAAAAACTAATTAGGTTACCTACAAAAGTTTAAAAAAGGAATAGCCTTGTATCATTGTCATCGCTGAGCCTCATTAAGACCTGGTTAATGATGCAGCAGCTTGTTAGCGTAGTACCGGCACCTCGTAAAAAGCTTTGTTTACTTACGTAGCACGTACTTAACAGAATCATATCTCGAGTGATGAGTCAACTTTTTATTCATGTCGGAGAGTCGGAACATGAAAATTTCACTACGACACATTATGTCGTTTTTAACAAATCATGCATTTTTTATCTTTTACATTTTATTTTTTAAGTATCATTGTTATTTTTCTAAGTATTTTTTTGCTATTAAGTTTTTTATATATTTATGAAAAACAATAAATTACAAAAGCTGACATTAATAACGGGAGAAATTAATAAATACGAAGCGTTCTATATTCAAATGACTTTGATGAATGCAGTTTATTAGAAGAAAGCATTCCAATTCAACAGATGTTCGTACAGTAGACAGGATTCTCGTTTGATAATTTTAAATAATTCATTAATTCGGTTATTCACTTTGACAGCTTCTAAAACTTGTGAAGTAAATCTACCTATCTGCAAAGTGAAATAAAGTTACAATCAGGTCATTTATCACACTTTACTTGAATATTAAATTAAGATTTTAAGTATTTACAAACTTTGTAATTACGTTTGGAAAAGGAGATGTGATTTGAATAAATTATGGCTATGGAACAAAATCATAGGTATTAATTGTTTAACACCACTTTTCCGCACGATATAAAGACAAATAAACGGCAAAGTAACAAGAGTGATTTTTTTCTTTTTGTAGTATACAATACTACTTTTGTAGTATACAACTTCTACCTTATTTGGAAAATGAGGCCTGTCGTGGCGCAACGGCGCAAGCTTGTTACTGTAACCGACAGGTTCTGGGTTCTATTCCCAATCGAGGAAATGAAATATTTAATAGGTTCTATTTAAATATTTAATGTTTCATTTCTTCCCTCTGGTTTTAAGGCAAAGCGCGGCGTTGAGTTTTGCCAATCAACACGCAATGCCTCAAAATCGGCGGAAAGTGGGGAACGGAAGTGTCTTAACACTAGGTTCCCGGGTTCCCTCTGCCTACCCTGCCTCGTGCGGGATACGACATGAAGCTAAAAAAATTTGAGTTACCCTTGATAAAGAATCGGACTAATATTTGTCCCCGTAACATTAAGAGTCTCACATTTTTTAACAAAAAACAAATAAATTTATAAGTAAAAAGCAAAATTAAAACAACTAAGTTGTACTTTAAAAGAACACAAATACGACAATTACAAAAAGTTACATACAACGTCAAACTCCGAAATGCAGATTTAACAGCAGTAAATATAAAGACGACAAAACTTCAATTTAGTCTTAAGCATGTTTTGACGTAGCTGTGAAATATGTAGGTTTGAAGTCGAGTTCACTTCTGGAAAAGTTCCAGCCACGTCTTCTACGAACTTTTCTATTATAATCTGATTTACGATTGATTATCATTTCTTTTGATTAACCGTAAAATTAAATAAGAAGAGAAATTATTGGAATAATTTCAAAAGGTTATATTATTATTTTTTACTATAACTTTCTTGAGATTTTTATTATACAAATATTATTTATATATTTATACAAATAGATTTATACAAATATTATTAAAGATTAATGTTTAGCTATTGTTTTTATAATATTTTGAAATAAATAAAATAATGATATAAATATATCTCGTAACCTAAAAAGACCAATTATTTTTTTTATAACATTTACTTTAAAGTGAGTGGCCATCGGGGCACGGCGTCTCCTCTTTTATATACTAAATACTACATGAAACTAAAAACAACCTATCGATCCCTGAGGATAGGGTAAATATAGTGATTTCAACATAATACATTTTTGAAAATTGTGTAAAATACATTTTTATTTCATATTCAGTAAAGTCATTTGATTTCATATATAAAATTATGCTCAATGTAATTTATAATTTTATTCTACGTAATGCACATTTTAAATACAAGATAACACTTAATTTCTTATTATAATATAATAGACTAAGATGTCGCGGGATTTTTCGTAATGATCAGGGAATTAAATATGGGTTACGGGGCAGTCCCGTCATGATATTGCACTCGGTCTGCCTGCTCTCAGTGGTTGTGAACTCGAGTTATGGAGCTTGAAAGAGGCTTTATTGTTGCGAAAAACACGATCACGGAAATGGTCAGTTTTGGTACCTATTCAAAGTATAGCATCTCCGCATGCAAAATATGTTGGTCTGCCGAAACTCAGTGGTTGGATTCAAGAGTTATGATGCTCTAAAATCACGTATTTTAAAAAAAAAAAAAACGATAAGAGATATTATCAGTTTTGACACCGATTTGAAGATTTATATCCTCACAAGTAAAACGAATTGGTCTGCTGGCTTTGTTAAGAAAACCTTACACTCACACGAAAAATGAGACAATAGGGGACCTTTTCAAGTTTATATTGACCGCTGTGATATCTATCTATTATTTATTTATAAAAAAAAATAAAAATAGGATCATCTCATGCGGAGCTCTAATATAATAATGGACCAGCTGAAGTATATGAACTAATTGATATGACACCATTACAGAAGTAATTCAGTCTGATGAATATTATAGACCAACATACGAAGCTCGAGACTCTGGAATATCTTATGTGGACTTCTAATGGATCAGATAAACTATATGAAATTGTGATACGGTCCTTCAACAATTATTGTTCAAAAATGTTCATATTGTTGTAATTTGTAAAACTCTAGGGTTAGGAATATTTAATACGGAACTCTAATGGATTCATCATTTATAAATAACTCGTTTTACTTGTTTACTTGTGGGGATATAAATCTTCAAATCGGCGTCAAAACTGTTCATTTCTCTTATTTTTTCTTCAAACATAGTTGTGATTTTAGAACATCATAACTCTTGAATGCAACCACTGAGTTTCGGCAGACCACCATGCGGAGATGCTATACTTTGACTAGGTACCAAAACTGACCATTTCCGTGATCGTTTTTTTTTTTTCGCTACAATAAAACCTCTTTCAAGCTCTATAACTCGAGTTCGCAACCACTGTGAGCATGCCGACCGAGTGTAATCACATGATATGAGGGGACTATCCTGCAACCGCAACCCATAAATGTCGATATGACCGTTTCCCTGATCGTTACGAAAAATCCCGCGACCTCTTAATCTATAAGATGAAATACGTATACATATTATGCAGTTTAATTATCAAAGCTGTCTTTTAATACTATTTAAGCAAAAAATAAATGAACTAACAATAGTAAAATGTATAACTGTTTTAAATAAAATAGGTTTTTAAATTAAAACTTCACTGCTCGAGTTAGATGTGGATAAAGTTTGACAATATCCGACCGCTTACAGAGTATTCCACTCTAATGGCTTAGTTCCAAAGTGATTTCCTGTAGACTGACAAACATCATGTTGACCTTTACATATCTAACTTTAAATTTAAATACAAATATCAGTTACTATAATTATCTTATTAATTTTATTTTGTTACTTTAGTAAAATAATCTTTGTTAATTACAATTTTAATTTTCTAAAGGTAATAGATACTGCAATCACTTAATTAATTTACAATATTTTTGAAGTTTTTGAAATTTTGATAATCTACTGGTATTAGGGCAAGAAACAGTAATAAATCGTTTTCAGTGATACGATATATAAAAGACATTTTAAAATACAATATGATACGATTTCATTGAAACGACCACGTACTTTATTAATGGAAAATCCCAATACACTTTAGATTTATCCGCTATTGAAGATTAAATTATGATTTTGCCATAGGCTCGGATCGTCATCTCACGGTAATACTTACGATGTTCGTAGTAAATGAAAAATAGTAGTAAATAAAATATCTAAAAGTAAAAATATCTTAGTATTGCTAATTACACTTAAAATTTCGGTTTATAGAAATTCGTTATTTTGGAAGGCTTTATTATGGATTTATTATTAGTAGAAAATAACAGTAAGAGATATAACTATTGTATTTTTTTGTAGCAATAAATTGTTCAGCGCATTCGCGGCAATGTTTTAAATCTGTTCTGTTTAAGAAAACAAGTACAAAACACGTACAGTAAGTATATTTTATCCTGCATAGTTTTTCGATATCGACTTTAAAGTTTTTCAATACTGTATATGTCAATAACACACACCGCGCTGATTTCCACGGCAACGGAACAGACCTTATTGTTTTTCTAAGTCAAAAATGTTGTTTTTAAACACATTTTTTCTTTTTCTCTACCGCCTTTATTTGAAAATTGGCACATTGCTATAACATTAAAATATATATTACGAGTAAATTTATTAATAAGGTAAAAAAGTATATATATTTTTTCATTTTCCTGCTCTGGAAATGACACAAAGCATGGTACTTCCGTCATTCAAATCACAAACTTTTAATCCTAATGATGCGAGGTGAACAGTGTACTAACACAAAATTTTTAATGTTTTATTATCCACATAAAATAGTAAACATAATTATTTTACACTTGAAAAATGCTTTTTTGTATTTTTTTTTTGATTTGTTTACAATATTAATGCACTCTGTATTACTAGTATAAAATTTTAGAATAGAATAAAGAAAAATCCTAGAATGTACTGACTGTGTTTATCGGAAGAAAGCTGCATTAAGCCAATTACAGTAACGTCGTAGTGAACTTGTGTGAGTATAAACCAAATTATAGTGTATATTTATTGTGCTTCTCAATTAGCTAATTTCTAAATGCAGATTTGTTCAATAATAACCTAATTGTTTCTAACTTGACTTATTAATTATTTAATACCACATTGAATTTGCAATTGCATAGTTAATTTATATGTTTAAAATTTTTTAACGATATGCAAATATTATTTGATCCATTGTAATTTTATGATTGATATTAAAATATCTACCTTAATTCTATAGAATAATTAAACATAAATATAATAATTTAGTTCCCTAAGATCTTTTAAATGAATGTTTAATAAATATTCGATGAGCGTAATCACTCCTGTCTGTATCATTTATTCAAATCTTCTGGCATAAACGTAATTCGTATTTATATCAGTGCGTTCCCTTATCCTTAAACATTTAAAATTATAATGCTGTATTACATTTACATAGATACAATAGGGGAAAAAAATCTAATTTCCGTTTAATAATATACCATATATATGCATCAAGAACCTTCTTATTTAATAAGAAAGAAGAATCTGAAAGAAAAGTCACTTCTTTGCCTTTTTTGATTTGATTATTTAGATGAAATGCGTAGCAGCTCGGATTTTGCGGGGAAATGCATTTACTCAGATCTATTCAAATACCCTTTTATTGTAATTCCTCTAGGGTAAGGGGAATTGATGATTCAGTTACTGTCTTTAACAATGATTGATTTACAAAACATCATTGTATAAGTCTTTCTCATTCAACACTGCTCTTTGATAGGCAGCCGTCCTTGTAACTCCATCACCACGGACTACAGCAAAGTGTTCGAAACGTCGGGTATCAAAAATGTACAATAATCAATATACGCGATTAACCCGGTTAAATTTGTTTCATTTAAAAAATGTGTAGTCATCGCGAAAATCAAAGATCTTATTAAGGTGGTACATATTTTCTTTGAAGTTATTTGCTATATTAGGCTAAGACAGTGAAGGCGAGTGTTAAGTCACTGCTAAGGGGCCCCTGAGGCTAACTTCTGAGGTCGCAAATCCCAGGCACTGGTCGGAACCCTATAGTATAAGTATTAAGGAAGTACATATTTGTTGTTGATTATCGAATTATTGTAAAAAAAATTTAAACTTTTTAAGCTCTTCTTAAAAATATTCTACGTAATTTTAAGTACTGGAGATAATAATATATATTATCAAAATGTAAATGATGTTTGCTAACAAATTTTAGCTGCACAAAAACAACCAACGCGCCCAAGCAAGAACATGTCGACTGCGCTTAAATATATTTTATGTGTAAAGTGGTCTATATTAAATTCTTGCAATATAAAATTTAAGTTTGATATATAGAAAATTAATGTACAGGTTATTTTTTTTTCTTTTCCCCCACATGAAAATGTTAAATATTTCATTTCCTCAATCTCCACTTGAGAAAATGAAATATTAAATATTTTCAAATTAAATATTATGGTTTTCATTTCTTCGCTCTAGTAACAAACTAATTTGAGTTGAGTTCCACCACTCGACACGCTAAGCCTCAAATTTGACAGAAAGTGGGAAACGAAACGGAGTGTCTCAAAACTAGGTTTCCATTTACCCTTTGGCCTGTCCTGCCATGTGCGGACAACAGCTATGAAAACAGAACAATTTTATTTATCATATGTTTTGAAAATGTTTGATGTTGATGTTTGTATCGTTTACTTATATATAGTAGTACCTATATATTAAAAAAAAAACAGCTACAAATGTATTGTTTGTTTAACTTCTACTCAAACTAGGCTAGGCTTATGTTTAGTTAAAAAACCCAAACATTTGAATTGCCTTTTCCTACACAATTTACTTAATGTAATTTTTATTAAATTAACATGAACTGTTAAAATTAAATATAAAGATGGCCATATTGTGTTTGTCTTTTTATTTTTATTATGTTGTTAAAGACGTGATTCTTTTACTAGAGGTTGGCAAGTCCACGATCCGACTGCAAACTCCGATCTCCATTTGGCAGATTGAATTGTAACACAAAAAGTTGCATTGCTTTCGTTACATAATAAGTCTTTTTTTAGTTAGAAAATACACAAAAAGAGTGTCCAATTATAGATAGATATATTATAATGTGGTTCACAAGTGTCATTTCTTTACTTATTGATATGTACAAAGTAAAAAAAAGGGTAAAAAGTTGTCTAATCAAAAATCCTACAAAAGCTGATATGGGTATGACAAGCCCTAAGCCCTCGCCTACAAAATACAAATCAAATATTTTTAGTTTATCAATATTATTTTTTCGTAGAACTAATTTGACAAAACAATTTTGATGTATATTGTTTGTATTGTCCTTGTTTATATCTTTACATGAAATAAGAAAATATATCGGCGTATCTAGTCTTTTTTAAAATATACGATATAACAATGTTTTTGCATAAATTTAGTTTAAAACTTTTTTACCCCTACACATGGTCATAGGTGACCACGTGTAGGGGTAAAAAAGTTTTAAACTACTTCAGGATGACGTTTCACGGGTCATAAATATGACATGTAAAAACGTTCTTATATACGATGTAAGGGCTATTTAACACGCAGTTAGAAAAAAAAACTATTACCAAAAAGATTATTAACAAATAATAAATACAATATAATAGACATATGGCTCTTATTTAATAATAAAAAAAATATTATTATTTTTTACATTTTTTATTGCTAATTGTGATGATCTATTTGTATTACACGAGCTTCAGGTCAGCTTTTGAGTAGACGGTTTTTAAATTTAATATATTTTTAAGACAATTCTTGCCCAAAGATAACTTCTCGGCATTACGGGTAATTGTTTTATACGAATTAATAGCATACTATATGTATATAAAACATATCCTATCAATTATGTAAGTCCAATCTAAATAAGTAAGAGTATAAAAGAGTATAAATATAAAAGAGCCCGGGAACCTGGGCCGCTAGCACCCGTAGACATAAGTGAGTCTCACCATGCGGGAAGCGACGACCACTCTCCCGTATTTGAAAACTGTTGTCTTCTATAATATCCAAATTGTTGATGTTGTGTAAAAGACAGGGTTTTATTCTATATAAAACGCACGACGTATTGTTTAAAATAATTTCGTAAATATCCACTCCCAATTTCATCATGCATGCATGCATGATTTTTGAGTAACTTTGGTTCTCGCAGCGCAATATGACAGTAATAGGTTCATCAAGATCGAATACTTGAAAAAATTACACAACCGTTCGACACATTAAACTTTTTATTTTTTTTTAATTGAAATAGATGAAGTGAATAAATAATAGATAAGAAGTATTATTCACCGTCTTTAAGCTTATAGTTATAATGAGGAAAAAATAAACGTCGAAAATACTGTCGATACTTATGAAAATGACATAACAAATATTGTATTTAGTAAATTATAATTAATCCATATAAGAACAAAAAATCTCATTATGCATTGCTCTTTATTATTATTATTTTTTTCACTTTCACTGTGGAAGATTCTCGCTCGCTCAACCGAAACCTTTTCTTCTATGCTTATATATACTATCATTTGTAATATAGTTTATATTACAAATTATACTTAGTGCTTAATTAATAGCTAAACATTTACGCTTAAATCCCTAAAGAACGACACTTACGGCAATTGATTACTCGATAACAATATATAGCAAAACGAGATAAATTCAATGTCAAACATTACGTAGAACATATTGTGTTTGTCAAATATATATATATATATATATATATATATATATATATATATATATATATATATATATATATATATATATATATATATATATATATATATATATATATATATATATATATATATATATATATATATATATATATATATATATATATATATATATATATATATTTCTCTCTCTGTCTATCCTACATATGTATATGCAGGATACAGCGTAAAGCTAAAAAATACTTACAAACTCAATTCAATTAGCAACAACAGTATACTCGTAAGTGGAGCTACAGAGCGCTTAAAGTTTTAATATTTGAGATTAACTTTAAGACAAATTATATATTTTTTATTGAAATATTGTATTTTTATTTATGACTTTTAAAACACAGGCTTTTATCTTTGATTGGCTTGATTATCTTAATCTGTGGTATTTCTGATTGAGTTCTTGGTTTGTGTGAAGTGAAGTTAATCAGTATGTCAATTAAACTGACCATATATTTAAGTTTACAAATATCAAGACACTCCTTTCTGTACTCTTCGAATCCCGAATCTTAGTAGCGTAAGTCGACACGGCACTTTGTCTTTAAGCATTTAATATCTACTAGACGTAAAAGTAATAACATTTTATTACTGAACATAAAATTCTTTTTGTATATTTTCTACGTATGAATAAACGATATAAACGTAGCTGCTTATGAGACCACATTATGGTATAAGCAACGTTAATTTATAAAGAATTAGGAATTGTCTTTTTATGTTCCTTTTATGTTCATGTTCTCTATCCACTGTGCAACATCAATTAAAAAATAAACTAAATATATCATGTATATTGTCCTTGTTAATATACATATAAAGAAAAAATAAGATACTATAATCAATATTATAATTTCAATTAAAGTAAATTAAAGAAGTGGATCACAATACTAATTCAGCTAAAATCCGCATTCGCCCCGCAATGGGCCATTTAGCGCGCGTCGGCTTCACAAAACATTGCCTCGTGAGCCGTTACAATAACGTTTATTAAGAAAAACGTGTGTGTTTAGACCGGTGTTTGTGTGAAGCTTAAATATGCATCATGGAGATTAGCCTCGCCTCATATTAGTAGCTTTATGAAATACAACCGATTTAAACACAAATTACAAACACATTACGTTGAACAGAATTTCAGGGTTTATTTTTAATATCCATTAACAAAATAGAGTGACTGTTGTTATTGGAATATATGTAAGGAATATTTTTCTTAATTTATGTTATAAAATGAGTAGGTACGAGTATAAATTGTTTTCAATCATGTAAATGTTTTTGGTAACCACTAAAAATGATAAATTATTTTTATTTTAGTGACAAGACTTTCAATTTATATATAAACAAATAAATAAACAAACAAAATAAAACTAAAACATAAAACACATACTTCTAGGATACATCCAGTTATCCTAGAACTATTAAGCATAACTACTCGTAACTCTAATATGGTATTTCGCCTGTGATAAATGTATTACACAACTGTCTGTCATACGTGAAGGTCAAACTTGTGACCTTTAATACTGCTATGAATCCAAAACTAGCTATAAAATGATACTGCCAAGAACCTTTTATTTAGAAATAAGGCATTTTTTTCCGTTATATTTTTCAATTTATTCATATAAATATATGTAGGCACGGTCCGTGGCAGCCACACCACCTTTATTTTAGGAAACCTGAAAGTTTTCACAAAATAGTACCTCACATTCGTTAAATTATAAAAGTTATTTTTTTATAAGTTTTAGTAAATAATTGTAGAAATGCCGTTATCAATGGATAATGTCATTTCTAGCAAAGTATAGACACAATTATTATGGATTCATCACCTACCCAGACACACTTAAAGCCATAAGAATTATAAGCGCCTGCGAAAATTATATGACCAAATATTAATTTTACATTAGTTACTAAAATTATTAATAAATTGTTCGTATTATACCTTAATTTCTACAATATTATGTGAATTATTTATCTATTTATTGCCAAAGTAACCACCATTAAAATTTCATATTCTCTGATTTTACTTACAAGTGTCTATACGCGCAAAGTAACTTTAGGATTTATAAGACACGGTCTGGCAGCCACATGCTATGTAGAGGCGTTATATTTTAATATAATATATTATTTTTAAAGTGTTAATCCATACTAAGGAATGAACAATGTTTTTTAGTAACACTATGATAATTTGAACGATGAGAGCTTTTAATCTGTACCTTTTGGACGACTTACAAGAGGCGCGAGTTACTGTACGTTTACCTATTACTTAGTTAATTCACAGTGTCTGTATCCCGCACATATCAAGGTAGGCAGAGGGAACTTGAAAACCTAGTGTTAAGACTCTCCGTTCCACTTCCGTTCTCCACTTTCCGCTGGCAATTTGAGGCATTGCGTGTTGAGTGGCGGAACTCAACGCCGCGTTTTGCCTTGTAACCATAGCGAAGAAATGAAAACATTGAATATTTAAATCGATAATATTAAATATTTCACTGCTTCGAGTGGGAATCGAACCCACAATCTGTCGGTTACATTCACACCCTTGTGCCGCTGCACCACGATAGACCTTACGTACGTTTACCTAAAAGGATGAAATATTTTTTTTTTTATTTAGTTGACACTAAAAAGTTAATGTAATACTATGTTTTCCGTTTTCAAGACACTAGTTGCTAAGGAGCGGAACTACTTATGTACTTCGCTCAAATTATAAGTTATCAATCTGAAAAACGATAGATGATATTAGATTAGTACAATTTTGAATTACAATATGGCTCTCTCAAGCTGTTTTATTACCAGAATGAAAACCCAAAGTTATATTTATTTGTGTCAGAAAGTAATAATTATTTATGCTAAGCAATAAGAAAAATTATATTCCAGAAACTTTCAATGGGCAATATCCAATAAAGATTTTACTCAAAACCGACCCAACATTAGGTCAAGATTTTATATCGGCAATATCCTTGTGAACATCGTGCATATAAAGATAGCGTGCGCATCATAACATTTTATCAACTCAAAACTGTTTACGACCTGACCTGATCGTTATGTCGTTACGATCGCTTACAATAAATCACCTTATGCTTATATTCCACATAAATGTCGTTTCCTATTGCGATTCCCATTTTATATTTGCCATACGCGACCACATACTTTAGAAATCTAGTGTAATCGATTGTGTAGAAAACGAGATGTTGCTCAGTTTTTTTTTAGTTTAATCAAAAATATTACGGCTGTCGCTGCATAGAGAGAGTTAAGTAAGTTAAGTTAAGGTTGTGGGTTTGATCCCCACTCGAGAATATTATGAGTTAGACACATTTTGTATCTCAAAAGACTCATTTGAATCCTCTTTAAGGAGTAAACAAAACAAAGTGACAAGGGAGTAAAAGTAGGTAACTTGAATATAAATTCCCTACAGTGCGCAGATGATGTAGTACTTATTGCATAATCGGAAAGCAAATTACAAGCATTGGTTACTACTATAAAAGAAGGGTATCCAAATAATGGTCTGTACCTGAATGCGAATAAGACGAAGGTTCTTTTATTTGAAAGAATAGAAAATTCAAGAAAAAGGGAATTCAAGAACAGCGTAAATGATAAGGTATTAGAACAAGCGAATGAGATAGTATATCTGGAAAGTACGCTTAGTAGAGAACGAAAAGGATTTATTATATCATTATTAAAGATACGAAAAGAATGTGGATAGGCGTATTGCTGCCGGTAACAGAGTTACCGGTACCTTAGCTGCAGCTAATCTCACCGTCTCAATAATACGTTGTTGCATAGCTGCGCGTTTAGCATACACAATGCAGTATTGGTACCGACGCTGTTAATCGGCAACAAAACGTAGGTATAAAAGAAAAATGTAAGTATGATGATACTGTGGCGTTTGAGTCGCGCCGAGACCGTAGCGTTTGCCGCTCTTATACCCCTGCCGGCCCCGCTATATATATATATATATATATATATATATATATATATATATATATATATATATATATATATATATATATAGCGGGGCCGGCAGGGGTGTAAGAGCGGCGGCGGCGATTATATATATATATATATATATATATATATATATATATATATATATATATATATATATATATATATATATATATATATATATATATATATATATATATATATATATATATATATCTATATATATATATATATGTTTTTTATAGCCACATATTCTTTATTGCCCTTACAAAAGACGCGCTCTAGGCATTATCTAGCAGCTAACCTTGTTATGTGTAGAAATAAATGTGCAAGTGCTATAAGTGCGTAAAGAAATTATTCATATACATAATAACTGTTATAAGTTTGTTAAATACTTAACGATATATATTAAAATACTTAAGTAAATAAATATCAATATTCAAAACTTTTCTAATTTTCTATAAAAAATAATAATAAAATATATTTTGATCAAACTCAAGTCAACAAAATAAATAAATTTCAACATAATTTTTTCAACTATACCTACTACGAGCACCATCGTATATGTCGTAGAGAGTCAACGGCGTAGAGCGTCTACGAGTAACGTGAACACGGCACGTAATTACAACAACCGTGGTGAAAACTCGGAAAATATTTTTTATTATAATCTTATCGCTGTATAAATAGAATTATTTCATATATTTATCTAATATTTGTTTGCTACATTGTGAGCCATCTCAGTTAAGCTTCATATATGTATTTTATGTTGCATTGTTTCCTCAATATTCAAACAGTAATAAAAAGTATGAAATTAAAAATTAATGTAGACCTTTAAACAGTATAAGACAAAATTTAAATCACAAAATTTTTTTTATTGACTCTCCCACACATACTTTAGTCGCCTCCTACGACACCGTCAGTACTAGGGTGATCTTATTCTAAAGAATCAAACGGCAAACAATATTTTTATTAAAAATCCAATAAAAAAAACAAAACCATTGTTTCAGTTTATTTAAAACACTACTAACTGTACTCTGTTTTTTATGTATTTAATAATGTCTTTTCAAATACTCCATATTTAAACAGTACTGAGACATCTTGTTTGTATTCTAATTAGTAAACACAAAATAATCACAAAATCTCATCCCACTTCCCGTCGTTACAGCGAGGGAAACAATATATGCAATTATATATTCCGACAGCGCGAGGCAATTAACATGGGAATTCTCATTAGCATTTTCAAAGGCAAACTTTTGATGCTAAGAAGCAGAAAAAATCTAAGAGCGAGTCCAAGCCTCATTAACGTGCCTTTAATAATAGTGAAATTCTTCCGGGCAGTAGCTGTGCAGGAATTCAAACACTACTTCCATCTCACTGTTGTAGTCAGTTAAAAACATTTTAAGCTTTAAAAAGGCAATGTTTTGCTAATTAACATTAAAACATATTATTATTCAATATTGAGATATTATTTTTTTGATAAAAAGAGTACTGCTCCTTTAATTTAAATATATTGTATCTACATACGGAATCCAAGATACATGGATTATAATTTTTTATACATTTTCTAAATAAGTAATTATGTGTATATTTGTGCTTTTACACGTATTGTTGGAAATATACATACAAAAATAGCTTCACGCTATATCCCTAGCGGGGTAGACAGAGAGAACGGAGCGCCAAACGCTACGGTTTCGGCATACGTCTTTCGCCTCGTCCACTGTCATCAACCTCTGCGTACATAACCTGGGGGGTCCTCATTCTTTTTACGTGATCTTCCTCCAGTATCGTAGATACTGTGTTTTTGAAGGTCAACCGAAGTGTCCCCCTCCCTTTCTTATCACTCACTTTTGCTGCATAAATCTTTTTGCCATCTGTTTTCTTCGCTCCTGCTCTCGACATGCCCAAATCACCTGACCACATTCTTCTTCATTCTCACTGTGACATCCACGCTAGTACCTACCATTCTGTGTATCTATTCATTTGTTTGGTGTAGTTGAAAACGCAACCTAAATTTGTATATTATCATAAAATATAAATTTAAATTTGACATTATTTTCCATTCCATTTCCATAAATGTAGAATTTTTAAGAAACTAAATTTTCATCGATTTATTTTTAGCACTGATCTACAATAATGCCTATCTAAACAAAACAAATTCTCGAAAATAATTAAAATATCACCAAGTTTAAGAAAGTTAATAAACCTTGTATTCTGTTCACTACAGGCTTAGAAGTTCTTTTATATTTTAAAAGAAACAGGTTAGTAATTAATGTGAAGTAAACAAATGTCTACAAAACGAAACTAGTACCGATATAACAGACTATTGACTTTAATTAAAAGTAAATTTGTTACTGTATATATACTGACTAATTGGACAAGTTGTATTGACTTCGCTTACTAAATACAAATTAACTTAATTTGAAGATTATTCATTTAGTCCCGTAATTTGATTCTTTGTCTAAAATTTTTTACACAGAGACAAAAACAATCCTTGAATAATGAAACCTCCTACGGATACGGATTTATATTTAGACAAGCATTATTTATCTGTGTACTTTTACTAATTTCAACATTTCTGCGTATTTCTATTAATTTGAAAATTATCTATAACCTTTTGTAGCTTCACGCTGTATCTAGCATACATGCGGATAGTCATTAAATCCTAGAATGGAAACCTTAATGTCTACTGTCTGAATATATATTTAGAGTAACTTCATTGCATTTCTCGTATATTTATTTTAAATTTAAAAACGTGACCACCGCGACTACGTTTAAATTAGTTTACCAACTTCACATTCAACTATACACAGTATTGGCTGTATTCACAAGTTCCGTATAATCCGTTTGGATAGCAGCTGCCAAATTTGCAAGCGAACTATTCTGATCGATGTCGCCGCAATCTGCCACGGTAACGTACGAGCTATTGATCGCACAAATTAACAAGCCCAAATTGGATCTACAAAAAAGTGTATAAATTCTAAACTTTAGTTTCCTTGCATAATATTATTCAAATATTTCTTGATTATGATAAATGTCACGCTGTATATTGTACGTAAAAGGGTATACCGAGGGAACCTGGGAACCTAGTGTTAAATTAGTGCATTCGCGTTAAGTTATTTCTGTTCCCAACTTTCCGCTGAGTTGTGTTGCTCTTCCGCTGAGTGGAGTAGCTCGCTTTGTCTCATAATCTCGGCCTCTTATGAATAACTGACCTATCTTCTTTTTGATATACGTTTTTAATATTAGATACGATTACTTTTGAAATTCTTATTCTCTTTTAACATTCTTATTTACTTCGACATCTCTCTGAGTAGGTTCAGGTGGAACTCTCAATTAGAAAACTGGAGACTGTAAAAGTTTAAATTGGTATAGATTATCAGTTTCCTTACATCAAATATGTAACCTTTTTTTAATTAACAAATAAAATATTTACTTATCATATCAGTTTTAGAAATAGAAATAATTTTAATAATTTCAATTAAGGCCATCGTGGTGTGACATTTTAAGCTGCATAATTTGCTATACTTCATAGCATATATGTATAAATTAAAACTTTTTCTTTAAAGTGGACAATTCATTTATAGCTTAAAATATACCTAATATTTGATATATGAATGGTTTAAATTTTCATATAAATAGTGATATCTTCATAAACAATAAAAATACAAACGGTAATATGTTTGAATTTAAATATAGAAAGAGTGTTTACAGTATTTACTAGGAAATGAGATTTATTTTTATCTTTTGCGTTTTGGTTTCTCCCACTTATCTTACTATACCATTCTATAATTTATTTGTATCACCTGAATATTTCCTAAAGAGTTACAAGTTATTTTCGTTTATGGGAAGAATGTAAAATTAGTAATATTAGGGTTGAAAATAAATAATAACTTATTATTACGTAGAGGACACATATAAAGCATCTTAACAATATTTGATTTGTGTCTGTATTCGGAACTTAGAACTTGTATTCGAAACTTAGAACTTGTCATACCCATATCAGCTTTGTCATATCTTCGATTGGAAAAACAAGGTTGCATAAACAGACATCCAAATGAAATAAATTTGCTGTATCTAATCAGCATTTATTTGTATATTAAAAGTATGTTTTCGGTTTAGTTATAAATAACGAATTTAGTAAATAATAAGAACCAACTATAAAACTAAATTATGTTTAATAATATTTAGATAATATACGTTGTACATAAAATCAAACGACAGGTTAATGCAGTAAAGAACGAAATAAAGAAATGGTATTTACCTTTGATTTGATATGTATGTAAATCATAAAGTTATACCTTGATTAGGTATATGTAATAGAATCTGATCAACATGAAGGCGGTATATATGTTCCATAATATAAAATTTGTAAGAATTTATACGATTCAAATATTTTACAAGAGTACTTGTTCTACACTATTTTTCAGGTCGCCTCGTCAAATAGTATAAGAATATTACTGTATGATGCAATCATTGATAAATTGATATGTATAAGCTACTTGAATCGTGACAACTTGACGCACGATCACAAAGTTACGCGGGTACTTAATCAGAGAAAACCGTGTTCAGAGGGATGTCTGTTGTTTCAAACTAGTTATAAAGCTTGTATCATGAACCCACAGATTGTTTGAAAGTTACAAGATCTATAATATTGCTTTACTTTTCTGTTATTGGTACATTAATATTATTAGGTTAAATTTTCAAATAGAAAATTCAAGATATTAAAAGTTGAAATTACTAATCATGGTCTGCCTCTAAATATATGCAACGTTGTATGTTGTTAATTCTTTGTAACTACCATATATTTATATCAGTTTTAAGAATTGAAATAATTATTATAAATTCTATTTGGGGCCATCGCAGTGTAGTGTTCGTCAAAGCGATGGTCGAGGGTCGAATCCTCACTCAGGGGAGAAAATATTTTTATTTTCTAGTATGCATTGTGCTATTATGCTTGCCTATATGTGTGCATATTGTGTTTATCATAAAGACATTCATCACTCAACTTTAAATTATATATAATGTCAAATTCATGTGAAAAGCGGAGAACAAATTGTTTTGATAGTATGTTCTCTTTTGTTATTTACAAGAGAAAGTGAAGTAAAGATAAACGCAGTTATTATATTGGTTTAAAGAACCCAAGCAAGAATTGTGACTTCTATTATGAATCTACAGAATAAGAATCTATATATACTTAGATATCTATATACACTGAGTATATCTTAAACTAGAATTAACTAGTTAGATAAAGTAGTGGAAGGCAGAAAGTATCAAAAAGTGTATGTAACGTAGAAAATACGTATATGGTACCATTATTTATAATCAATAAAACCATTAAAAAGATTGTACTCATGTTTTAAAAATATGAGGAATAATACTTGTAAACATAACGTGTAGTAATAAAATAGCTATATAAAGAGTATTATTTTTTCCTTAAAAGAGACCATAAAAAATATATGTTCAACTCAAATTCTTTGATTCGTCAGAGTGACTATTACGTGAAATGTAATGGCCGTTAAAAAGACGTACTGTAGGACGAGCCTATAAAAGTATCTACCCTTTTAAGTATTATTACTTATTCTTCGAAAAGACTCATTAAGACCTGGTAAATGATGTAGTATCTTGTTAGCACAATTATACTAACTTTAAGGGTGAAGCTTTATAGAACGGGCTACTTAACGAAATTGAGTACTCGGTCTAGACACTTTTACGTTTATCTTATATTCTCTATACAGAATTGTCATGAACGTTTAGGTTAATGTTATCTCACACCAATGCCAATCTTAATTTCAAAATATGTTATTGGATACGTATATATATATTAACATGTGACTTGGTTTTAACAGATTAAGGTTTATAAGGGCTGTAGTATTTACTTTATATATCAAATATAATCATAGCACGATAGACAGTCAGAACCTTTACACGACAATTATACATCCACTTTTTCCATAAGACAAGTAAATAAAAAATACGAAATTTTAATATTTATTACTTGTGAAACAAGTAATTGAATATTAATATTTTCAAAATATTCAGGAGTATTCGGATAATATTTAAAGCTAAAAATGTATCTGTGTATAAATTGTAGTAATTATATTTCACTCTTACCCCACACTTATCCTACTTCGAACATCATACTACATAATTTACAAAACGATACATCCGTGAAACACGCCAAAGGTATTTTGTAAAATTATAACACGACTATAATATTTTGCAAAAGATTCATGTCTAACGACTCAGGTTTATTGACGATATTTTTCATGCTTTAAAAAATATTTTAGTAGTGAATATAACATTACTATATAAATAATAAAGTAAAAAGGTAAAATGTAGAAAACTCTTGGTTATTTAGGATAAAACGATTTTCGTGACATTTACTTTACCTCAATTTTTTTTATTCTCACACGGCCGAGCTCAACGCCACACTTTGCCTTGGTATCAGAGTGAATAAATTATAATATTAAATATTTAATTTTCTCAAGTGAGCATCGAACCCTCAACCTATCACGTTTACAGTCGTAAGCTTACGCCCTTGCGCCACGACAGGCCTCAAATATAATTAAACATATCTAGAAGTAAGTAACGCTAGTTGCATAATTACACATTTAAAAACAATTAGTTTATCAAAACCAGAAAAAAAAACATTTTTATTGTAAAAATAACAATTTTAAATCTTACCAAGTTTCCTTTGTTTCAAATAAATGGCAAGAAAAAAAGTGAGGTCTTTTCCACATTGTGATTGTTCTATTCACACTAGACCGTGATTAACATTCAGCAGCGCGCTAGTGACGCTCTTTAATGGTTTCAATTGTGAAGAAAATTTTATTGCATTCAATAGCTCTGCGGAGAATTTTGTTGCGAATGAAACCTTTTAAATCTCACCTCTGTATTGATTTTGGTCTTTTGTGAAATATTATTCTACTATTTGCTATGGTTTATGAACGTATTTGTGTTGCCAGGTCCGGCGTAATATGATACTAACATTATAAATGTGGAAGTTTGTGTAGTTTGTATTGAAAGGATGTTTGTTCCAATTTCACACAAAAACTATAGAATATATTAAGATGAATCTTTACAAGTAAAATAGCTTTTATAGCAGACACAGCCTATAATTTAAACATGTTGAATATATTTTTTTAAATTATAATATAAAAATAATTTTAGCGGGTGAAGCCGAATTTTCTCGGCTAGTAATAGTTTTATTTTATTTGTTTATTCGCTATGAAATATCGTTAGATATTATAAAAAAACATTTTATGACGAGTTATCTACAAAACAGGAGAAAAATATTCATAGATAATTTGTAATTTTTAAAAAAAAATTATAAAGCTTTACCAAAAATAAAATATATAATAAAATATATATAAATAAATAAGCTATTGCAGACATTGTACATTAAAAATACAGAAATTAAATGCTTGAAAACGCTTCACGCCGAGAAACCCATCACTTTTCAACTTGAAGACGTACTTAACAAAGATGATTCCTCTCACATCGTAACTGAATTGTCCTAAATACTTTGACAATTTCCTTTACATAAAGTAAAAGCTGTATTTTCGCAGTTCCTTTGTCATTAACAGGGTAAATTGTTTTTCCTGCGTGAAAACGTCTTGGTTGGATCTTGATTAAGTGGTAAGCTTGACTAATTCCCTGCCTTTGTAGGTTTCTTCATCCTCTAATTATAAGCTTGTAGAGCTACAAATCTAATTACGCCACCTCATTATGAGTTTAGGTAGGCCAAAATTATTATAATTAAAACTTTCAACCTAGTTTTGAAGACGGGTTTGAGCAAGATAGAGATAAAAAATACATACTACAGCTTTAATTTTATATTGTATCTCTAACTTCCGAGTTATAATGTTTTCTATATTAATGGTGTACTACCAAAAGCAAATTAGTTTGATTAAAATCCACGACTTACATTTGTATGTAAGTATTAAATAATAAAAACATGAATTATGTATTTCATTTTTCAAACAATTATTATTATAAAACAAACTTAACAATAAAAAAGAACGATAAAGATTTTCAGGAAAACATATAGTGTTAAATATTTTTCCATATAAATATTAATCAATAAAAATATTTTTTAATCTGTCTCTTATAAACTGTAAAAATATCGAAACGTACAGCTTTCATTCTCATTTAAAACCCGTAACGAGTATTATTTATCAACAGTCGGTCACGCTGAACTACCTTTCCTTTCATAAATCAGGAGAGTGCGTGACATCACGTCGACGATCGATGTGTCGATCAAAACGTGACAAACATTGTTCAGGCCCGCAAAAATATTTTGTGGCTTTTTTGAACACAATATATCTTTTTCCACATCAGTAGTTTAGACTATTTATTTACCTTATAAATTGATCAATGTCGGACAGCATTTTTTCTAACAAAGATATAATTATGACACACGTTACACGATTGAATAGTTAAATTAATTATAAAAAGTATTAATATGTAACTGTTTCTTAACTACTTAAACGAAATCATATCTTTGTGATTTTGGTGCCATTATTTGTTGAATGTAAGGCAAAAAGTAAAGCTAAATAATTAAATGTTAATAGAGATATTCATAACCAATAAATACTTTAAGTTAGTGTTTTATTTGTTCACGTTTACTGTAAATATGTCGACAATCTTTTTGTCCATTTTATCCTGTTCAATAAATTAACTTTTTTATATACTAGTGTAGGCGGAATGTAATATTTAAAATTATATATAAGTACAAAAAGTTCCAAACGTAAGCCCACTGTTAAAATTGATTACAATCGCTACAACAAGAATGATAGCTACGTCAAGTCTTTACACTTCTTTACACTTAATTTTACAAATTACGAAATTTAATGATCTTGTACTCTGTACGAAGTACACTGCTGAAAGCTAAAAAAATACAGTAATTACAATTGGTTAGAGTATTTTTTTCCACTTTCACACTGAAATATTCACATGGTACAGAGGAAACTTAAGAACATAGTGATGAGGCACTCCGTTTCCCATTAAGACCCAACTTTCCGCTGAAATCGAGGAACTGCGTATTGAATGGCGAGTTCAATCACGCTTTTCTATTTACCAGAGCCAAGAAATTATAATAGTAAATATTTCATTTACTCGAATGGAGATCGAACTAACAACATGTCGCATTTACAGTTACACAATTGTGCTCCTGAGCTAACAAGACTTACTTACTGTATTGAAAAAGTAAAAAATAAAATTTACCTCTGACTGAACTGAACCACGAAGGTTTGTCTCGAGAACCTCATTCGTCTCCCCTTCATTTACATTTTTCACAGCTATTAGCATACAAGTATCATCAGCGTATTGATAAGTTATACAGTTATTAACAGCGTTTTACCTACCATTAAAACGCTTATTAAGCGATAACCTTATTTGAAGCCTTACTGATTGAGAGAAGGTATCTTGACTTCCGGCGGCGCGTCAGTTTTACTCTAACTTCCGGTTATTCTACTCCGGATGTCACGTGATATCCCCCCTTCCGTCTGTTGTTGACTTGTGCCACCTGGGGATCGACTTTAGCTCATTGAGTCTCAAATAAGATTTCTCACCTGGCAGAAATCCTATGTAAGGCTTCAAATAAGGTTATCGCTTAATAAGCTTTTTAATGGTAGGTAAAACGCTGTTATTAAGCTTTGAACCGTTATTTGAAGCCTTACTGATTGAGATATGTTTGTTATCGCCAGGTGGTCAGACGCCAATGTGATTTGTGCAATCTGTAATATCTAAAATTAAGATATAAGTAGTGAAGAAAGAAATAAATAAATCTAACATATCATTCAACATTTTGATTTTATAAATTCAAAATAAGATACATAAAAATGACATACAACTTTAAATAAAAGAAGTACACAACTACAGTAGCTTAAGAGTAACAAAATATGGACTGTAATTATTAAAGTACATAAGTATTCGACATATAATAAAAATAGCAAAAATGAAATTAAATAATTAATTATTAATTATGATATAATAATTTAACTGTTATATTTTTCCTCTCGTATTGACCTTTTATTTTGTTATAGGCACAAAATATCGGGTTACATTTAGTTTAAACTCTTTAGAATTTATTTATCGACAGTAATATTTCAAATACATATATATAGATATTCTCTGATCGCCATTTACTGCGAGATAATATTTCGTCAAGCGATTAATTTAACAGCCAATTCTTTAGCGCAACAAAAATCTAATGCTTCATATACTAGCTCTCATACCAGTTTTTAATAAAATCGTCTTTATCCTATTTGAAATACTAACTAGTGTGAGAAGCAGCTACCATACGTAGGTAGTTCAAAATGAGCTATCAATATTACATTTTGATCTCCTTGTGACAATTTTATCAGTCTTTTGACCCAAAAAACTAAATTTAGAGTTTGAGTTTCTTTATTTTTAGGGATCCGCCAACTTGATTGCCTATTAAAAACTGAATCGATTTTGGAAACAAACCGTGGCCAAAAAATAACATAATCATTTGAGAAAATACAATAACTCATTTAATGTCAGTAAAGTTAAACATAATAAAATAGCAACGCCATAACAATAATAAAATAGCAACATGACAAGAAAATTCATAGAGACTGTTCATGTCAAGAGATTTATATTTTAACCAGTTTGATAAACTATAAACATCCCATTTTGGAATGCTTGTACATTTTATGTCACTTTAACCAATTGATTTGATAGCTCGCTTCACTAAAATATCTAACGTATATTACTCTCGGAATCAGGATTACATAACGTACGAGTAGATATCGCAGATTTGTAGGCTAAAAAAGTATTATAAGTCAAATTTTGTATTGTATGCAATCGGTTAAGAATCTACGTAAATCTGCTGTAATTAGGTTAAATAAATTAATATTTTAAATCCAGCCCAAGTTGTCCATAATTTTCTATATGTTTTTATATATGAAATACGCAAACTTTTATGATAAACCTGTTTTTGCAAGTCCAACCAATCGGTTAAGCTATTAGACCACCCCCGAATTTCCAAATTTGTCGATGCATTTACTGCCACTTCGGTTACGGAAGACTATCAAAGTCTGATCTAGATTGTGAATCGTGCATGGGGGTTCCAGGGTCGTGTTCTTGAGTTCGAGTTGCCAGAATTATTTATTTAGCTTCAGTAATAGTAGAGGTAATGGAATCGGAATTTCGCTCAACGCATCGTGAAGATAGGCGTTCCAATCGGTTAAATATATCGTTTCGTGTAAAGGTAACATATCTTTCGGTGCTGATTCAACTAGATCTATTATTGGTAGTGGTGTTCCTCGTAATCGAAAACTCATTATTCATGCTCATTATTTCTGTGAGTAAATGCTACTCTGAATGGGCTGACAACATGGTCATCAGTCTGCTTCGATGTTGTAGCAACCCGATATATATTGAAAATGAGTTTCAACAGTTAAATTGTGCAAAAGACCCAGAATCTTCCGAGTCAACTCTATTAGGGTTCTTAGATTTGGTGCCCCTTTATAATACAAATTATAACTGTCCGATTGAAGATTCGTATCAGAATTGATGGATCTGCAACAACATGACCTCGATCGTTTAGCACACAACAAATCGCTGACATTTCTTTCTGATTCGAATCTCATTCTTTCTTCTCGGGGGCACTTGTCAGACAAGTCGACATCGTTAAGCCTTGCTTTTCATCCTGTACCTGATGCGTCTATTACTAAGTGGTTCTTTGCAGGAGGTTTGTATATTACAGACCATTTTTCCTCACTTATTATCCACCAATCCAACTTTTTTAATGCTGGTTGCAGAATCGTGTAATCTTCGTCTGGCCTCATATGGGGCATTATATTACAATATTTTAAACAAGGCGCGATGATTCAGCTGTCCTTTTGGAACCGATAACATTGCGAAATTCCGTGATCCAATCTCACTTTGCATTTCTTTTACATTTGCCTTTTGTGATTTTTGGTATTTTAACAATTATTATTTTAAATTCTGTGCTTTTTGATGTGAAAGTGATTTCTTGTACTCGTGAGGATTCCATAAAATACCTAAATACTATACGCTTGCTTAAAGAACAAGGTTTGATTTGGCATATTTTTTTATTCCATCCTAGACCTTGCAAGATTTGAATGGCTTGTTGCGCTTGCTCTTGGGCTGTGGTGGATCAAAAGAAAACCGTTCAAGTATACTAATATTCCCATATTCCTTAACAAACGCATTACCCAAAGCGGCAAATACCTTCAACGCACTGGTTAGGCCAAAAGGTAAACCCGTTAATTGCATCAGACGTTCCCTGTATATTATTTTTGAAAATATTTTTAATTTAAAAACTCGAAGTCCGATAAATATTTATTAGCTGAAAATTCGTTAACTGTACATAGAGATTAAAGACTAAAAATTAGACGAAATATGCCGTCGCTATTAGGCGTTAGGCGTTAAAAATATAGACGAGACGAAGCTTGGAACAAGTTGCACTAACTTCGCAAAATCGATTATTGTCATAATGGAGTCTCTTATATTTTCTGTTAAAATTGGAAACGTCAAAGACGTAATGACACAGAAAAGGATTAAAGAATGTTAAAAATAAATTGAATTTAGTTTTAGTATTATATACTTGGAGCATTCAAATTATACCAACTCTTATTTTGTATTGATATGTATCTTGTTAATTATCCTATATAAATAGTTACAGGGTCACAATTGCAGTTTCCTTTGTCCATATCAATTACCCGAAAATTTACCTTTTCTTGAATTTTGTCTTTGAAAATTACGATTAGACCTCAATTGCATCTCACTTATGAAGTTTCTTTTTGCAAAAACGGAGGCTATTGTAGCAAATATTGACAACTGTCAATTGTTAAAAGTGGTCTTACTATTTAAATTTAGCGATTCAACGCGATTTGTGCGAATGTGAACATTGGCAAAGTGATAAGTGCTCAACTGGCACGCTCGGAACGCCATAATCCATACCATACCATAAATTTTGCGAGGGTATATGTAGGGTATGTGTTATAAAAATAAGACAACATAAAATCTTTGTGAATAATTATTTCTAGCATAACTAGGCAAGGCCCGAGTCTGCCATTCGCTCAGCTGAGCTTGCGCAGCAGCCGTTTTGTATACAGGTGCCTTGAGCAGCCAAAATATATATATATATTTTTACGTCACAACCAGCTTTTCGAAAGCCATATTAATACATCTTTGTGAAATGCGTAGTCGCAAATGGGCGAATTTTATTCACATTTTTCGACTTTTTCTCACAGGTCAATTAAAATACTTGAACAGATCTTCTGTACACCACCAGCAGCAAAATCTTTATTGATTTTGTTTTTACAAAAACTGGTGTTAAGTTTTGAATCCAACTTTTTTAATGACCAATCAATTAAAGACTGAAAACTATTCTGCAACGTTTCATTTTCTTTAAAAAGAGCGGGAGTAATAGCCGCCAAACTACGTTCAATGGAGTTCAAAGAATTATTGTTATCATATAGATTAATTTCGTCATTCATTATATATATTAATTCCTGAAGACGAAAAACCAGGCATTGCTTTAATTACAGTACGCATTTTGCACGTCGTCTGTATATCGTACAGTTTAAGTTTCGGTATTAAAATGATGAAGAGAATTTGACACATCTATATGTTTAAGACTGACTTTGAAATAGATGACTGTCCGAGTACCAAAGATAATACAAAATTACTCTCCTGGGTTTAAGTTCACCCTATTTCTCATATATAAATCCCCATTAAAATTAGCGTTTACTTTAAAATATTTTTAAAATTATACATTTCTTGGCAAGGGCTTGCTTGATGAGTAGCTTGGAATGCAACACTACTAGTTGACAAGATGTTGAATTTGACTTTTTCTGCAAGCTATTGTATAGTTTTTTATATACAGCAAAGTTTAATATACTTTTCTTTGGATTTTGATCTCTTTCTTTTCTTTTTATCATTATCGTTAGCACTTAGTAATTTCCTGGATGTACCGGAGCACAGATACGTTACATAGAATGAATAAATGCAAAGAATCGAAAAAATTGACGAATATTCCCAAGAATAGGAGGATTATCTGTAGATTTAAAGTCTTAAATAAGCTGGAAAAAAGCTTAACGTTACAATAACGTAAAGTAACAATAAATATTTTTTACGTATGTTTTAAATCTTCGTAAAACTTTAAATTATACAAATTCACAATATACCCATGATATTTATTTAAAGACTCAAAATTATGTCTACTAACTAATATATAAAGAATTCTTACCAATTTATTACAACTGAGCACCACCGAAGACAAGACGCCAATGAGCTAAAGTCGATCCCCAGGTGGCACAAGTCAACAACAGACGGAAGGGGGGATATCACGTGACATCCGGAGTAGAATAACCGGAAGTTAGAGTAAAACTGACGCGCCGCCGGAAGTCAAGATACCTTCTCTCAATCAGTAAGGCTTCAAATAACGGTTCAAAGCTTATTAATCATTGTACTCATATCATTTATATAAGCTATACAGAGAACAGAGCCCTGAACCATTAATTAATTGGATACATAGCGCTTGGGTAGATTCCAAGATTTTTTATATTTCTGCTATTCAATTTTTATACATAATTTAATAAAAAGGGTCTTTTTTATTTTAATGCATAATATATAACTTAATTATTTTTAATGTTGACTATAATTTCATCTATTCACTACTATAATTAATTAAAAAAATATATTTCCGAATTGAAATATTCTACATTAGAAAAAAAAAACAATATTTAACAAAAAATACGTATTTTAATGTTAGAAATAAATACCCAAATAAATAATTTAAGATAATGAAAAATTACAGAACAAGTGTTTTATAATAATTTTTAATGTACTCATATATCTCGATTTGTTCTCTTCACGTACATCCTAAGGCTATCATAAAGTACTTTGTACAGTAAATCAAGGCGCGTGCTACCACGAATCGGTCTAAAATGTCTCATTATGCCGAGCTTTTGTTTCAACCATAAATTTTATTTGTAAACGTTTTCTTGTTTCATAATTTATGTAATTGATATGTTTTTATATAAAAAATATATATATAGAAGTATATTAAAGTATTTATAAATATTTATAAGAAGATCGAATTCGTTTTCAAATTCGAGAGTCTATAGATCTAGTACAAATTTTCACGAATAGACAGAAAGAAAAATAAGCAGAATAACAAACGTAGAATTATTTATTTTATTAGAGTCTGTCCAATGATATAAATAACCGTTCTAACTTGCACGAGTGCGTGACGACGTGCCATTTTCTGTTTTAATATAGTTTCTTATATATATTACTAGAATAAATAAATAAATAATATCACAGAATTTCTATTATACCCCTTTTTACGTATAGGTATATCTATATTTCATCAATATCTCAACTACGTTAGTAATAAATCAATAACCGTTAGTAGGATTTTACTGTGATATATCACAGCTTTACACTTTGTATATAACATAATACAATTTAATAACATGGCGTAATATAACTTTGCTTCACACAAAATTTTGAACATGCCCTTCAAAACCGTATGTGCCCGAAAATTGCTTTATCGACCTCGAGAATTGAACAGTCAAGAGCGGCTCTTGAATTATGCAAAGTACGCAGCGGAAAAATTGATATAAAAATTGCTCGTAAAGCATAAAATTAAAACGTGAATCGCGGACGGTGTTGCAACATGCTAAATACCTGTCGTATTTCAAGCGCCATCTGTCGCCGACAGCGCTGAGACTGCCGCGTTTAATTTATTAACCAATTTGCTGAACGCTCCGAACCGCGTTCTACTCGCTATTTTGTTTCTTGACTTAATAAATTTGAAGTCATAATCCGTGAAAGAGTATTTTTCATAGCGGTATAGGCGAGACTGGTATTAATATAATTATATTAAACGCTCTTTCTATTTAAATTTACATTTTACGTAAACCCAAATATAATCTAACGAGAACAAGTGAAAAATATGATGCTTCGGTACTTTAATAATATTTTTTTATGAAGAAATCAACTTGGCAATTACATTTTTTCATTAAAATATAGATTTACTTTATAGTTCTGGAGTTTAACAGATGACAGAAACATGGCAATAATAGGATGATAGATTTATGTACATTTTTTTTTCTCAGCTTTTCATTTTCATATGTTATATAAAGTATATTAAGTATGACAATAATATGTCAGACAAAAATATAATAAATAATATAATTTCAGTTTAAAATAGCCGCAAATATCTATATAATGAAAAGTCAATATATAAACTTAACATATTGCACAAATAGGTCATCAATATATGCAGCGTCATAAAATAAGAACCTAACCGCGGAAACACGAAAATAAAGCGCGGATCAAGCGTGAACAAATAAAATGGTATTTTATAGGAACAGGCCAATATTTTCCTTACAGTTGAATTTCCGTTAGCAAAAGTAGGAAATTAACAGTTAGTGTTCCCATAAAGCGACCGACATGACTTTGTAAGCATTGAGTGCTTTCAGCTATTACGTTAACTCGTCCATTAACCGCATTTGGAATCAGAGTCTTTTGTTGACTTACTAGAAATTGTGTTATCAGAGATCTGGGATAAGACGCAGACAGAAATAGCACGCTGTAACGTATTGTTTAAACTTCCCGAATGCGAATTCCAGGGAAGGATACAGAGTATATACCTATTAGTATAATAATATTTACTAATTTGCCATATCTACATATATGCATAAACATAAAAAGAATAATATAATATTTTAATTACTTGTAAGTCACAGTAAATATAGAAAAAATGATACTCATATATATATATATGCCTATGAAGAAAATAGGCATATGCGTATTAATATTTTTTTTGCAACAAATCTATGATCAATAAAAAATAAATATAGAACATGTCTATGAATGTTGTCTATGTCTATGTATGAATGTTGTCTATATATGATTTTCAAGTGTATTCGATCCAGTCATCCCTGTTGAGTCATAAAAATATATCAATAAGTCTTTCGGTTTTTTTCGATTTAACCACAGGTACATTTTGTTCTAGAACAATTCATACCTACCTTATTTTTTAATCCAGTATCAGTATTCCCTCACTCACTCAGCTTCACGTAATATCCCACACATGGCAACATAGGCAGAGGGAACTTGGGAACCTAGTGTTAAGACACTACAGTTAAATATTTCATTTCCTCGAGTGGGGATCGAACCCAGAGCCTGTCGGTTACAGTCATACGCTTGTGCCGCTGCGCCACGACAGGTCTCCAGTATCAGTATTATTGCAGAAATTCTAGTATTCTAGTACTGATCCAAATTCTAACAGTAATAATAACAGAAACGTTTTAACTAAAATATAAGAAATAACTAAATGTCGCTTTAATAAAGGTTGTTCATTATAATAATATTGTTAATCGACAAGCAAAACTCATCGAAAATCAAGGCCATCGTAGAGTACAGTATTTACCGGTATTGCAATGGTTGTGAATAGATGAGGAAATTAAAAAAAAAGTTTAAATATAATTAGTTCCCTTGAACTAATTATATTTAAACTTTTTTTTTAATTTCCTCATCTATTACACAAAGCGTGGCGTTGAGTTGCAATTTGACACATAGCAGCTCGAATTTTGAAATTGGAAGTCATTATAACTCAACTTCATAGAAACATTGGTAAACTATATGTAAAAGACCATGACAAGATTTGAACTTAAAATGTTGGTTGTTGAGCGCGTGTTACCTTCAGCAAATAACTCAAAATGCAGAATGCATATTTTCTCGCAGAAAGATTGTAATATTTATTGTTTACAATTTTGGATATATTTATTTTAAAAACCAACGAAATTTTGGAAGGTATAAGTATTTTTTTTTTCTTTTTTCGTTATTTGAATATGAGATCCTTATTTAGCTCCCAATTATGCAGAATTTTGCTCCTGTTATCATTCATTAAGAGTATTTTATTAATATCCATAAAATAAAGTAAATCCCGGACAGTAATGTTGTTTTCTTTTCAAACATTCTACATTGATTGTATTTATTATATTTTTATACATATTAGTTTTTATTGAATTCACAAATGGAAAATACACGTATTGCGAAGTAAATTCGCCCTAGTTACGTATGTGAATGGTCGCCCCAGTGACCATTATCGACAATTATAACTTTTTCCATTATGACTTTAAGCTCGATTATAGTGTATATACCTATTATTATCTATTTTATTGAACAAATTTATATAATTAGGGTTTTTTTTATTCGATCTCCTTGTATTATTACACATAAATTAATAGTTCTGGCAGGGTAAATGAAAAAAATATAGGCCTCGCGAGGCAACGAAACAATTGACTACTTTAAACGCCACGATTGTAGGTTCGATTCCTATTTGAAAGAATAATTATAACGTAACGGACTGCATTTTGTCTCAAAACTTCTACGAAAAGTGAGATATAGATTGTCGTGACACTAAGTACACATTGCCTATCCTGCTAACTTTTTAAGCACCTTTAGATTTAAAAAACAAAATTGAATTCATAATTTAATGCAATTGTAGAAGAGAGCGTGTAGCATGTAGAAATAATACCAAATAAATTTCTTGTCGTGGTAAGCTATTGTACCAGTTAATCACATCAAGGTCGGTTATGCAAAAAATTGTAAGCCGCGATTGTGTTACGCCGATTAAATTTACACCAATATAGACTATATATAATTTCATTGTCATCAGAACTGATGTCGTAGTTCAAGTATTAGCTCAATCGGACACAATGAAATTAGTCAAAATACGCTTGTAAGATATCACATATTATACTAACAAACCCGAAAAGTTAAATAAAAGCTTGAAATATACACCTATCAAAGAATGGTTCCTATCATAAGCACACAACTTTTCGTTTTCGACGCGTAACTGTTACAAACAAAGCTCGGTATTAGGCGACGGAAACCTAAGGCTACATGGCGTGACAGCGACAGGCGAGTAACAAGATAAGCGCCCTCACGCGAGCCGCCGTCCCTCCGTCCGTCCACTATAATCTTCTAAGACGCTGCAATACTTAAGCCAGGCTGCAAACAGGCCCTATTACTTGTTACACTATTGAAAACACAAAATTAAATGTTTCTGATATTTTCTTCAATGTAGAATTGTTTTCTCTAATAGGCAGCTTGTACAAAACGTTATAGAAGAAAATTCCTAAGAGAGCGTGCGTAACCCTGACAGGCAGCACTGACAGGTAGATAATAAGATAACGGCCCGTGAGACTGAACGTTTTGATAACATTTTTGTATTCTCTTTATATGCACGATTACTCGTAAATGTAGAGATATTACACTCCTTAACCGTACATTACGATAATAATATACATCACGTATTTAACACATAATATTGACGTTATAAATATTGTTTGTTATTTCTTTGTTTGTAAATTTTTGAAAATTGTTATATAATTTTATTGTAAATGACATTGATATTCTATAGTAAATATCATTTGAAAATTTTAAAATCAATAAAAGTTTGAACTTAGCGGACACGAAAATCGTCCTGGGGATCATTTTGTATATTTAAATATTTTATAATACATATTTGATACAATAATCTTAATTATATTTTTTCTTTATTTAATAATATATTAACTATTAACTATATTTATACTTTTTAAAAGTTTTTATTTATTGAGTATTCAATATAATAATTTTTCTATAGTAATACCTACCACTCAATGAAATCAACTTGCCTTCTGCAAGTATATATGAGAACACATCAGACTAAATAATTTACAAGGTAAGCTTGCTGAAACTAAAAAAAATATTCTTTAAACATTTATTCAGCTTTAACGTTACGTAATATAAAAATGAAAAATCCAAATACCTTTGGTGCGACATTATATTGTTACTTCTAGGAATATTTAAAATTATAAAATTGCTTGTATACATGCACCGGGACCATAATTTTACCTCAAATGCTCTAACATCTACTTTATATCAAAAAATCATGTTTTATAAAGCAAAATTTAAGTAGTAAATGATATAAAGATTTTTATAATTGAAAAGTAAGATTTGATTCTATTATCATCGCATTTAGATGACATAAAAACCGGTCACATGCTAGTCGAACTTGCCAACCGAGACTTATACCGTATCTATTTCGGGATTGGGGTCAGCTGGAAGTAAAAGTTATAAAAATTGACATACCGAAAAACTTAGCTGTCATAAGCTTAGCTTATCAATACGACACAACAACATTTATAAGATTTATATATTTTAATATCTGTCTTTTTTTTACCGGGTGTTCTACTTGACTACAGGAAATATCCTATAATCCTTAGAGAAGCGGCCAATGAAGTTTAGGTACATACTTAAGTTTTCGGGTATCTGCACTCATTTTGTAACTTATTTCTAAAATTTAAGTATAGTTTTATTTTGTTTAAAATATTTGTTGGAACAGTCAATACACAACGGCTGTAAACAGAAAAGAACTGAGAAAAGAAACCGAGACAATGAAAATATAGTTTATTCCCCGGGCGGCCAAGGCCACCATTTCTTATCGTACTTGGTTAGGACTGAGAAACGCATGGAGCTTGCTACACAATGTTCATCATTAAACATCCCATGTCTCGAAATTTGTTCTTTACGTGAAAAAACAGAGTGTTATAACACTAAGTATACGCCCTTCTTCCTTCTCTACTGACTTCAAAGGAAGAAAATATTTATTTACAAAATTAAGCTAGGTACTTATGTTTCAATACAATGAAAATAGCACCACTAGAAATACGGAAAAGGAATGTGACCCATTTCCCTATTTTTATCCTGCTCAAGTTGCATATAAGAATTTTCATGTAACATTTAGTTTCAGTGCTAAAGCCACCACAGTTTTAACAAGTAAAATAAAAACACTTTTACAGCTCCTTGCCATATTCCGGCTTAACCTATTTTCATAATCTGTTAAGTAATCTTATCAATATCCTCGACATTAATCTATCATTCTAATTTCAAAGCGTACTCGGGGAAGATCATTTATACAGAATCTCTATATTATACTTAAATTCAAATACATATTCATGAAATTGCTTTATAAAGAGACCTCAGCTCCCTTTGGCTACGTAAACGAATGTTGAGTAACTACAATTTCCCAGCTAAGCAACCGGCGGCGTCGCTTAGAGACACATTACCTCCTTACTATCCAGGCTATAAAATACTCTATTTATAATGCTGCTTACATTGAAAATTCTAGAGCTTCCTTAATTCAATAGAAATATGAAAACAAATTTTTATTTTTATTTTTTCTTATATGGATTTTCCATAATTGTACGTACATACATACTTATTCAGGACCATTCTTATGTTATTTAAAACATAAAGATTTCAACATACGCATAATAAACGTGATGTATTAAACGTGAATATGCCTTTTTGTTATACTCAGTAAAACTAATTAATATACACATACATATATATACCTATATTTACTAAACTTGAATAAGAAATATAATATAGACTGATCATAGATAATCAGTATAAAAAACTGCTAAAAGAGAAATTTTTAGTTATAACAAATATAATATTGGTACTATATTTGTAATGTATTTACAAATACCAAAAAAAGGAATGACAAACATAAAAAACACAGGTACATTTTCATTCAATGAAACATGAAAATTTTAGTAACAAGCTTGAAATCCCGGCTCGTTACTTAGAAAGGTCCGTCCCATGTTTGTTAAAAGTAGACAGGAACGAAGCATTATAAATTATGACAAAATTAGCTGCGACTCACACGGGTAACATGGGTCTGCTCCGCTCGGAGATTTTATACGGATAACGGAAATTTAATAATAACTTTTCATATATCCTACTGTCGCATATCATTGTACCACTTAAATACATTTGTGATAAGCTATGATATTAAATGCCATGATATTAAAATGGGCTATAACATTAAAATATTTTAATTTATTTTCATTTTGGTTACTTTTTTGTTATGTATAAGTATTAGATGTATTAATGACTTTCCAACCTGTAACTTGTATTGACACTTCTTTTTTGATGTAGAATGTAACATTCTAGTGGTTTATTTACGTTTCAATCTGTATTAAATATAGTCGTAGATTACAATGTAACAGTGTTATTGAGACTGAGTTTCCGATGAAGAGTATATAGGCATTTGTAATAAACGAATTTCATAGTGTGAGAATGATTAATCGCAAATAATTACTTACTTACTTAGCTTCACGCTGTATCCCGCAAATAGCAAGGTAGGCAAAAGGAAATTGTCAACCTAGTGTTAAGACACTCAGTTCCACTTCTGTTCCCCACCTTCCACCGAATTTGAAGAATTGCGCGTTGAATGGTAGAACTTAACACCGCACTTTGCCTTATAACCAGAGCGACGAAATTAAAACAATAAATATATTAATAACTACATAAACTTACATTTTCATTAAAAAATATTATATAGATATTCCTTTAGGACTGAATATCAAATTACTTAAACACTATATTGCCCCATAAAACCAGGGCATTGAAGGAACCATACAATGATTAGCACTTCTTGTAACCACTTAGTTGTCTTGTCACGTTTCCGCCAATCTGCTTATTGGGACACCTCTCAGCGGACCCTTTTATTTGATCCCAGTCCTAACAAAACAAACAGATTCCAAGATAAATACAGCTTAGAACAATTTAAGCTATTTATATTGTTTTTAAAACGAGTAAAATGTTTATAATATAATTACTAGGTAATCTTCATTATTTAGCGGCATGTTGTAAATATTATTTGATTACATAAATTCACAACCGACGAAAGCTCTTTAAAAAAATACAATTATTTTTACAATTTCTAGAAATAATTACAACAGTGGTTGGTTAAAAAATATTCATAGTGGTACATAATGTAGGGCTTCATAAACGTGGAAACTATTACTTCATTGTATCTAAAACTACATATTTGTATAAAAATTATAATAATGTTAATAAAAGAGGCAAATTTTGATAAATATTTATTCGGAAGACGGTAAATTAATAACAATAGAAAAAGAGCATTATCAATTTAAAATATATTTTTTACCTGAAAACGGTGGTATATCATTTATATACATATTTTCTAGAATGCCAATAATTAAAATATAAGCGATGCTTGTCACTTCAGTCACATTCTTGATCGACAACGTAGGTACCGATTATAAAAAGAATATTATCTTAGGTCGAGGCCTGACGTGGCACAGAGGGAAATGCGACCAACTGTAAACGAGACATGTTGTGGGTTCGATCTCAACTCAAAAGAAATGAAATATTTAAAATTTTATCTCACTGGTAAAAAGGCAAAACACGGCGTTGAGATCCGCCACCCAACACAGTATTTTAATGGAAACGAAGTATCCTAACACTAGGTTTCCAATTTCCCTCTGACTTCACTGCTATGTGCTGGATATATCGAGGATCTGAAATAAATAAAATAAAATTAATAAGTACTTCCTTTGAAAACATGATTTAAACTCGACGCATTAATTTTAAATGGTGTTCTATAGCGACATCTCAAGGCTCAGATTCCATATTCGAAACGGTCATTAAAATTCGGGATCGGCGCAGAAATGTTGGTGAGATCCATCAGATATTAATATCTGAGACGTCAGCTGCTTTACACCTGCCAATAGTCTAATAAAGCCGTCTTATGAACTCAGCTTTTACAAACTTTGTTATACTTCGCAGCGTTTCTTCTCGAAGTAATAATACGTTTTTCAAAATCAATTCACCTGGGAGCAGCAGCGGTGATTTATTGTAACCTAACAAGTACGGCTTATTATATTGTCTCAGATACAAGTTCATAAATAAACTGTCCGATTGTTTATTTGAAATAGCACTTTATGTTACCTTAATATATCAACAAGTTACTGATTCTGGATTAAAATATTTATTACTGTCTCAGTGAAAGAAGCGATAGCACGTTTCGAATTATAATTAAACGTTATTATTTTCCTACATCATTCATGTTTATTTTTAACGATAAGATGTAAGAAACGGTGTGCCTTATAGGTGTATAAGGTAATTAACGTGAGTAGGTTCATCACATCACACACATCACATTAATATAGATACAATTTCTTACCTACTTAGCTTCACGCTATATCCCTAGCGGGGTAGGCAGAGAGAACGGAGCGCCAAACGCTACGGTCTCAGCATACCTCTTTCGCCTCGTCCACTGTCATCAACCTCTTCATACATGCCCTCCGGGGGGTCCGCATGCTTTTTACATGACCTTCCTCCAGTATCGTCGATACAGTGTTTTCGAAGGCCAACCGAGGTCTCCCCCTCCCTCTCTTACCATTCAATTTTCCTTTTTTTTATTTATCAATTTCTAAAAAAAAATAACTAAAAATATAATTATGAATACCCAATATTAATATATATTTTTATATATATATATATATATATATATATATATATATATGTATATATATATATATATATATATTATATATATATATATATATATACATATATATACATATATATATATATATATATATATATATATATATATATATATATATATATATATATATATATTTTTATATATAGATAGACGAGAATGTTTAACCAATTAGTAAGCAGGTAACAGAATTCTTGATTCTCTATTCAAATTTAGTATTTATGAGATTAAGATACGGCTTATTCTGGCTAAGGGGTCTTAAAGGATTTCTATGGGTTAAGCATTTGAGGACCGCGTTACTTGCAAGCCTCTTTAGGATGTAAGTATTAAATGATTAACCACACTTATTTAATCACATAGCCCCACTTAATAACCAATAATTTTATTACATAATACGTAGTATAATACTGCTCACAACTTCTGTTAACATACCATTCATGAAATTTAAGATAATTTACATATAACAATATTCAAGTTTTACCTAATATTATAATAGTACAACGAAAGCCTTGTAGATACAGTCTTTAGAAAGACTTATCTTATTATATAAAGTATCTACTGACATTTATAAGAAATTAAATTAGATTATCAAGGCTTTTTCCTCTTATAGCAGAATAAAAAAACGATATATCAATACCAAACTTAATTGCAGCCGTTTTTTTGTGAATTTCATGCCATGCTTTACCTATCTCAGCGAGAAAATTATTTTCATGAATCAAAAAGGAATCGAATCCACAACCGTAACGTTTTCAGTCAGAAGCTGTGCCAGAAATATTCATTAGAAAATTCTTAAAATTCTTTTATGATATAAAACTTAACAGATTCACTATTAAACAATCACTCATTATACCACAAAGAAGAGACTAGAATGTAAAAGAGTAAAATAAAAGATTACAGTTTAACGAGGCGCGGAATCAAAGAATTTAATCGCGATTGTTAGGCCAACAGGAAATGGAATATTTTATTACGCCAACTTGCTTTAAAGTTAAATTAACAATTGGCTTTGCTATAATCTATTTTTGTTATGACTATTTTACAATTTGTACTACCATTTTATCACAAATTTAAGTTTATATTTTTCTCTTATTATAATAAAAAACACTAACATGGGCCAAAAGCTTGCGACTGTAAACGCGACAGGTTTTAGTTTTGATCCCTGACGGAAAGTGAGGAACGGAAGTGTCTTATCAGAGTGACTTAACATTAGGTTCTCAAATTTTCTCTGCCTACCCTGCTACGTGCTGAATCATATGGAAAATATTTAAAGCTTACGCTTTATATTTGTAATCTCTTTGAAAATAAATTAAAAGATTTTGCTTTATAATTATTAATTAAAATGTCAATAGCGCTTATTTTAATAACTGATTATAAAACCACCGATATTTACTGATCAAATATCAATCAAGGCTAAGGTTCTTAAAACAATTTAGCAATTTATTTAGTTTAAGACCCCTTAGCAAGAATAAAGGTATAAGTAGACATTTAATTTCCAAAAGTACTTTCATTTCGTGAAGACAGAATGAAACATAAATATAATATGATTTTATAACAATAAGTAATAACTGCACTGTAGTCGCAACAGATTTTTACAAATTATTTAAAAATTATAAATTACTTAAAACAAAATAATGGACATATAGGCATAACGATTATTGCTGGAGCGTGAGAAACACTGGTTGTGTTTTTGCTACGATTCATGCAAAAAGTAATAAATACACCAATCTATCTAATATGAGATTAATATATCGTACTCAACATCTTAATTGTTATTAATAAGAATAATAAGAAATCCCTATCTTTCGCCAACAGCCTGACAGCAAACGTAATTAGCAGTTTAACTAACCGTGTGAGGAAATAATACAAAGCTAAATAAGTTTTTTTAAGTAAAAAGTTCTTGCGGTTGCATCACACTATAAATAATATATAATAATTTATTACTTTTTCGCAAAAATATTCACAACTACTAATGAACAGTGATTTTTTTTTATTTTTTTTATAGCTTCTCATTGTATTCCGCACGAGGCAGGATAGGCAGAGGAAACCCGGGAACCTAGTGCTAAGACACTCCGTTCCACTTCCGTTCCCCACTTTCCGCCGAATTTGAGGCATTGCGTTTTGAGTGGTGGAACTCAACGCCGCGCTTTGCCTTATTACCAGAGCGAAGAAATGAAACATTAAATATTTAAATTGAGAATATTAAATATTTCATTTCCTCGACTGGGGATCAAGCCCAAAACCTGTCGATTACAGTCACACGCTACTGCCGTTGCGCCACAACAGGCCACGAACCTAAGAACAGTGATAGACATTATATTAATATAAGAAGTAAAAACAAGCTGATGTATCCTAATTGTCGTCTTCAAAAAGTTGGTAGATCTTTAATGGGGCATGGTACACGTATGTATAATAAAATTTCACAAGTGATTTTGGACTTACCACGTTAAGAATTTAAAGTGGGAGTTAAAAATATATGGTTAAGCAAAGTCTATTATTCAATTCAAGACTATTATCATGATAAGAGAGCGTGGGTTTAAATGTTGTTGGGACTCGGGAAGCTGATTATATTATACATTAACTTTAAGTTATATTTTGAAAAAAGGCAATTGTTGGTATTAAATATTTAATGCTTTAATTTTTTCGGTAATAAGCCAAAGCGCGACGTTGAATTCCGCCACTCAACACACAATGCCTCAAATTCAGCGGAAAGTGGGCCACGGAAGTGGTCTTAACACTATGTTCCAAAGTTCCCTCTGCCTACCCTGCCATAAGCGGAATACAACGTGAAGCTGAGTAATTGTTGAGTTTCTCGCCAGCTCTTCTAAGCAG
The DNA here is from genome assembly GCA_019049475.1 of Eueides isabella. Lineage (NCBI taxonomy): Eukaryota > Metazoa > Arthropoda > Insecta > Lepidoptera > Nymphalidae > Eueides > Eueides isabella. Next base: position 8,518,874 of record CM032401.1, read on the forward strand.
ACCCGCCTTACGAGCCGATGGTTGCTTCCTGTAGTACTGACACTATATTTCAATGTAACTTGACGATTCAAAAATACTTGTAATGGCCTAATTGAAAAAAGAATATTTTGATCTGATTTAACAAGTACAATGCATATATATTCCCTGTAAGTTATTTTTAATAATTTAGGTTTTTTTAATTTTTATTTTAATAGAATTAATAAGGTTTTTTTATGACACTAGCGGACAGGAAATAAAATAAAATAAATTAAAGTTATATCTAATAGTTACGTGGGTCATTCTACAAAAATGGTACTAATCATTGTCCTCGCACATTTCATATACTATAATTATTAATATTTTGTTCCAAAATTGTAAACTAACAGCTTGCAATGTGTTTTATTGAGTACACATATTTAGAAACGAATATATATTTAAAATAAATCTGAAATCTCTCATAAAAACCCTAAAATGTCAGTCCCTAGACATGTCCGCACTCCAAAATTTTATGTTTGGGCATCCATATTTTTAGATACAATTCAACTATATACTTTATTTGATTTAACAATTGACTACTTTATCGTACATACAACAAATTTTATTAATATTTTGTAGGTTCAATAAAAAATAGTTCCATTTTCAATAGCTTAAAAAGTGTCCTCGATTTTATCCGTCATTCCCTAGCCACGCCAACATTTACAATTTAGCACCATAATAAGAATAATAAGTGAATGACATCTAGTGAATTTAAAAGAACGACACTAAATTATTCATAGACAATAATCGCTGAGCTGCTGTCTTTTTGTAAATCAGTGCAAAGGTGGCAGTTGTTTCAGAAACACGGACTGATCCACTCACTTTGTCAGTCCCTCGGTGAGTAGTTTTATTGTTTTATAATATGAAATTAACGATAATTAAATAATATTTTCGTGTTATTTGTCGGTCTTCTTTAGTACATCGTTTAAATAGCTTTAATTAGAGGTTTAACCTACATTTCTCCTAAGTTTTAATCCAAATCGTCAGTCCCTAGACCATCAGGCCCTAGCTCTTAATTGTGCTAGGGGCTGATAGATGTAGCTAGGGAATGACTTTTATTGTATATTCTGATATTTTTTATAAGTCATTTAGGGCATATGTTATTTATATAAAAATGTTTAATAAAATGCCTAATGCGACATTCTACGGTTGGCTTTTTTATTTTGAGTTTAGAAACTGGGAAGTTATAGACTGATAATAAGTTGTTTACGGTCGTTGGTCAAAATAGTCGTATTAAGTGCTAATTAAGTGTTAAGTGTTATTAAGTGTTATTTTTCCATTTTGCAGAAAAATGCCACCCAAAAAGAACACAAGCTTACAAAGTTATCCAAAGAGGAAATACACAACAAAAAATCATCCGCCGCTACAGCTCGATTGGAAAAAATCAAGATCGATTCAATTCTGTTATGAGAGTATAAAGAGAAAGAAAGACTGAGATATATAGAAAGAGTAGGGACCACATAAGTCTATTCAAGATATGACCCCACATGAGCAGAGAAAAAATAAAAAACAATGGAAGAATTATTCAACTAATTACAGAAAAAAGAAAACAATAAAAAAAGATTGTGAGAAATATGTTGCTCAGAATACGCCACCTACACCTGAAAAGGGAGAAAGTGTAGCTTCAGAACTGCAGATGAATGACTACAATAAAACTTTAGACAAGTGGAAGCTAAAAGAAGAAGCAGGCATCAACAGAAGATAAGAAATAAAGTGTTACAGGATAAACGTGCGATTATACTCAGCTTCACGCTGTATCCCGCACACGGAACTTGAAAACCTAGTGTTAAGACACTCCGTTCCACTTTCGTTCCTCACTTTCTGCCGAATTGGAGGCATTGCGTGTTGAGTGGCGAAACTCAACGATGCGTTTTGCCTTGTACCATAGCGAAGAAATAAAAACATTAAATATTTAAATTGGAAATATTAAAAATTGTAATTCTATTTTACAAATAAATCTGATTTTGAATGTGTAACCAACTTATTTTATTACAATATCATTATTGTTTATCAGTCCATAATTATACCTATCAGTTCCCAGAGCTGTAAGTCCCTAGATGCCTAAATTAGAAAAACTCTATTTTTTTCTAAAATAAAGGATATAATGACTGGCCCTTTTAGATGTAAGATACTTGATCAAATATATATAATATACGCTATTCAAATATCCGAAAGCATTTAAAAAAGGTTGAGGACAAAAAAGCATCAGAAATATGTCGATTTTTGTAGAATGACCCACGTATAATATATTTAATATATAGTTTCAAACGTAATCCATATAATATCTTTCCGCTCAAAGCAGCGGGACAAGCGGAATCGCTTAAAAGGAGTGTCGAACACAATGGACTTTCCTCATTCTGAGAAAGCTTGGGCAATCCTTTGTATGTTGTTTATGGATCGGACAGGCCGTATTGGTTTATTGACAAACTAGCCCGACCCGTAACTATGTTTCATCAGATATAAAAGTCGGGGAAATTTAATATTATCATCCTAAAATTTTGTTCATATATAAATTTAAAAAATCTGTTCTTATTTCTTTCTAACTTCATTTTTATAATAACCACCCATTCCAAAGGAATAATATAACTGAAAATTTAAAATAGCTTATTATAACTATCGAATCTTTTGTATATGATATAAAAAAACGATATTTTATGATATATACAAATTATTGTACATACAGTCATACACTTTCACCAATATTATAATGCATAGAAAAGAATATGCTATAAAATGTGGATAGCACTGTCCTTACGATACCACGTTCCAAACGGATCTGTATTTGAAATCGGAAAATCCGTATTTATGGAGCATTCATATTTCTTCTGTCGCATATTTATTTTATACTGGCTTGTGTCTACGACTTTTGCGACAATTCCGGTATTTTAATCAAAATATTTGCGATTATTCTCGCATGTAAAGTAAACAGTATATTTTTATAACTTCGTTTTAGATAGTTTTACAAGTATTACAATATATAATAATCGAGTATTAGAGTATCTACTTGTAATACCTTTAAAATATAAAAAATAAACACAAATGTTGTTTCTGCAACATGCCACTGAAAGTTAAAAAAATATCGAACTCTTAACGTCAAACGAACAGGTTCACAGGCCGACCAACCTTAAGAGCTTTTATAAACCTTTGAGAAACACCAATGCCATGCTTAATTGCGTGCGGTACGGCTATACTGATTCAACAGCGCCCTTGCCTTAAGAGTTCACTTAAATACTCAAAGATTCTTACATCAAAGCAATCACTTTCTTCGATTCCGTACCAAAATTTCTTTTATATGTTGAATTCTTGAAATAGATGACCTATATAAATAAAATTTTATGAAATATCACAAGAAAATATTTTTTTCTATATTTTATATAGTATACCCACAATGTAATATTCCATTATTTTCAATTGGCAACGAAGCATACACAGGTATAATTACAATAAAATTGAAGCAACAATTCAGTATGAATGTTCTAAATAAAATGCATTAATTCGAAACATGTAAGTTAGGCTTAGCTATTGTTTCTATGTTTCATTTATTAGTATTCTGCCTTAAAAGCAATCATGAAATAATAATAGATGCAATAGTGCATATTAATGTATAAGAATATGTTCTATCATATATAAAATCATTTTCAACTTCAATATTTGCTTCAGGTAATAAAGCTGCATCCTTAAGTCGATGTCTGCGCCTAACTAGCTCTTATTCACGTCATTTTCAAGCACATTAGACGAGGCCAGAATTCTAGCAATTCAAAGGTTCTCGTTACGTGTATGCAACGTATTAATTCCACTTGATCTACTTCACGTCGTTCCGAATCAATTATTTCCTAGATAATACTAAAAAATTAAATACATAATTTTGACATTAATATATATTTAAAAAAATAATGGCGATGAGTTAGGCCTATGTTATTTGAAAGAACTTTTACATACCTATATTCATGTTTCCTTTTGTTTTCATACTTTTTACTGCTTTGCAAATGCCATTTTAACAATTGTCCTATATATTAAAGAAATATCAATTTAACAAAAATACTTTCATGAGTATCATGAAACTTTCATTTATTTTTAATTTCTTTCCGACATTCTATTTTTTTGTAACACATTCGCTTAAGATACACTTAACATATATTTTTGACAAACTGAAAAGTCTAGTTTAGCATAATGTTTATTATATTTTCTCTTTTGTACGCAAAAAGATCCTTCATTATACACTTAATAAATATATAAAATATTCTCGTGAAGCAAAAATGAAAGGCGGAAAATAGTTAGAATATTTTCCACTCGGCTTAGAGAGATTTTCACGAAAGGATCATTCGACGCAAATATTTTATGCTTGAAAACAGTAAATATTTTTAACCTTTTTTCTACTGAAATTCTTTTATGTTTTGTTTAACTGCATAATGTGTTCATATCTGTTTCATAGGTTCACAAGCTTTTTTACTATTAATACAATTTCAGAGCCCAAAACGGATCGAAGCAACAGCATTTTTTATGTCTACAAATTTATATGAATGCGACAAATTACAAGATCTTAAAAAAACCTGAAAAAGTAAATTATTATTTAAGAAAAATATTAAATATCAAAAAGAGTTTTAATTAATAAAAATATTAATGAAGTGAAAATTGAGGTTACAAAGTAGATATCGATCACACACTATACCGTGAAATCCAGCTAAGAAAAGACTGAAAAACACTTTCAAGGCATTAGAGTAATATATAGTGGTGTAGCTGCACAGAGACCATTGCGTCATCACAAACCAAGAGGTACTTCGGTATCGCACAAAGGGTATATGGATTGCACTCGATTACAACGACTAGAAAACTTACACTTTGAGCTAAAAAATTACACCTTTTACTCGTTTTTTGTATATTTATTATAAAAAAAGGGTAAAGGATTTTTTTTATATTTTACTCGGTTTTAAGAAAATCGACTTCACGCTTATAAACGGACGGGAAAGTAGGCGACGAAGTTTTAAGACACTCCGTTCCCTACTTTCCGCCTTATTTTCGGAACTCTATTCGCTATCGCCTATCAAAACGAGGAAAAAATATATGAATTATATTCTCGAGTACTTAATATTTTATATTTACATAAATAATTAATAAGATAATAAGCGGCGCTGCCGCTCGGCAGATCTTATACACAAGTATGTGACTGTAAACTCAACAGGTTGTGTGTTCGATTGCAACCTGAGAAAATCTATTATCTATATGAAATATATTGTTATACACACACTTATTGTGTGTAACATTAACATGTAACTGGGCCCAAAATATAATTAGTTTTTTTTTTCTGTTTGTATGTGCGTTTGTACGCGCTAATTTAAGAAACGGCTCACCCGCAGCAGCTTTCACTATTACATATTAGGTAGCTACCTTGCTTCAATATTTAGTTTTTATTTTAATTAAGTTGGTTGATAAATAAAAAAGTTACATCATTTTTAAATATTCATTTCGACAAAATTGCTACAACTTGCATTATTTCGTAAACTGAAATTTTAGTTTTCAGTGTAGAAATATTGTCTAAAAATGATAATTTGATTAAAATAAAAAGATAATAAGTAAATAAAACAAATGGGCGAAACTGCAAGCGGGTTACTACTATTCAACATTTTCTTTTTTCCCTCCTTTTCTTCTTCCCCCTACTTCCGGTTGCAAGGCCAAGCGCGACGTTGAGTTCCGCTATTCAACACGAAATACCTCAAAGTTTATGTTAAATACTTTTTTAATGATCTTTTTCATTATTATTATTTTCTACCGTATTAGAATAATAAATGAAATTTGTTAGTACCTATTACTATTTTAAAGTAATAAACTAATTAACTTCCTCCTCCTTCTACTTTTTAAATATATAATCGTTTATTAGTATAGCTTTTAAATAGTTTCTCGCATCAAATCAGTAGTAACAACAAAGATAAGAAGTATGTTGTAAAGTTACTTACTATTACTTATCTATTACTCATTTTCGTATTATGATACAGTACTATATTCGTGTCCGTGTCGAACCAAGTGTCCGTCCGCCCGAGAAAGAACTTCTTCTTTACTATTTTACACCCTACAACTTTTAGGGATATACTACAATTTTTAGGGAAAATGTGCGTCGAATAATAGAACACTACGTCATCGAAGTAAGTTAAAAAATAAAAATTAAGTATTTTGTAATGTTTTACATAACAATGTTGATTTTTATTAAATACATACTTATGTATGTATATAATAAAAATCATCAATATTATAAAACATTCCACAGAATAAAAATCTTAGGTAATTAATTGTATTGTAAGACGCAATGCAGCACGAGTAAATGAATTGACCAATAAGGGAAGTATATGACCGGCATTGAAATCGATGACCTGAAAAAAAATACTAGGCGAAAAAAGTATTATTACATGGTTTCAAAAAGTAAATAAGTTTTTGAAAACATGTAATATATTTTATAATATAATATAGACAATTGTTTTTACATTTCTAAACATTTTTAACAGGCTGTTGAATAATATAAAATTATAAATAATTTGTAATGTTTATGTGTAAACATAATGTCAAAGTAATATGTTATATTCAACATTTTGCTTCGCGTTAGTTGCAATCTGCCGTGTCGCGGTTTTCACATTACAACCATTTGCTGCTCTCTTAACGACATAATAAACGCGCAGTTTGTTTTGTGATCCCTGACGTGGTTAATATAAAAGATTCATTTACATGTACTTTATGGTTTGTTTAACACCTATGTACCTATTTCGTAATATTAAACGTTAATATATTTGTAACGTACGTTCTACTTATTTTAGTTGTATGAATAATAAAGAAAATAAGATACTTACGATTAGAAGTGTATGATGAAATTCATTTTCTCACCATACACTTTAGCGGCTTCAGCTAAACAACGATAAGCGTATCTTGAGAAAATGTCATAATGTCATAATTATGTCTTAAATGTACATTAGATACATAATATTTGTATTATACCTTATTTGAATACCTTAGACATACACGATCACCTTTGGCTTATCGATTCCCTTGAGCCTTTGAAATTAACCAGACCGGACGTTTTAGTTAAATTTACAACACACTCGGCCAAAGCTGTATGTTAAGCAAATAAGCACATAGCATAAAATATGCTGTAAGTCCCCTGTTTTTCTATGCATATATCTACCTACTGAATTAAATATGGCTGTATTTTATTACATTTATTACATTTTTAAAATTGCATGTTTTAGATTTATAGAATTAAAAAATCAATTAAGCTATACGTCCTTATCTAATCCAATTTATCGTCTTACAAATTACTTAGTAGCATAAAGAAATGGTGAGTGACATTCCCCTTGCCTATAGTATTTATATTAAAGTACATAAAAATGTTTTAATAGAACAGAGTCAAATCTGTGTTTTGAGAGCATAATAACATAAACTTGAACGTTAGTGCATTTTTAAAACGCTTAAATGGCCGGCAAAAGTTCTACGCCATGTATTTACTTTGTATGAAATTTCAATATAATGCCTAGTCGAAATACATTATAACCTCAAATGTCAACATTATGACAATTTAACAAATTTTCAAATATTTAAAAAAATGTTTTAAGAAAGTAGGAAATATAAATGTACGTTACAAATAAAAATGAGACTGCAGGAAATGGGAGCGAAAGAAAAATTGTATTAAAATAGTGTGCCCTAAGCGACGAGGCTGTTCATTTTATTTCTCTAAATTAAGAAAAACTTTTAAATTTACCTTCTGCATAAAAATAAAAAGAATATTTTAGAGTTTTACATTACTTTTTTTATTATGACTCTATGTACTTGTTTTATAAAACAACCAGAGGCGGATCGGCGGTGAGGCACTAGCGTGATAGGTTGTCTATTTGATTCCCACTCGTAAAAATAAAGTATTTACTCAGCTTCACGCTATATCCTGCACATGGCAGGGTAGGCAGAGGGAACTTGGGGACCTAATGTTAAGACACTCCGTTATACTTCCGTTCCCCATTTTCCGCCGAAATTGAAGCATTTCGTGTTAAATTCCGAAAGAATGAATACATTAAATATTTAATTTGTAAATATAATATTTCATTACCTCGAGTGGAGATTGAACTTACAACCTGTCGTTTACACTCAGACGGCACGACAGGCGACAAGCAAAAAGTTCCCTCTGCCTATCCTGCTAGGGGCAGGATACAGTGTAAAATTAAATAAATGATGAACCAGGAAAGAATATACATATAAGTTAGTATTACTTTTTCAATCACATATTCCTTCTTGAGTATTTTTTTTTATGGACAAGTCACGGCAAACGAGCGTACGGGTCACCTGGTGGTATTTGATCATCGCCGCCCACAGCCCTGTGTAACACCAGAGGAGCTGCAGGAGCGTTGCCGGTCTTTAAGGTCGATGGGCACCGGGGCCTGGCACTACCCAATGCGAAACGCAGTCTCCAAAGCCACTACTTAACGCTGGTTTGAAATGCCGAGTGTGGTTATAATCCGGTCGAGTCAGCCCATGTGTGTTGTCATTGCTGACAACGTGACTCTCCCACACTAAAGTATAGTCGCCTCTTACGACACCATCAGTACCAGGGTGATCCTATTCTAAGCTGGAATTACGCGGCAAAATGTTGAGTATCTGAACTAAATGTTAAAGTTTGTCAATCCCAACAAGAAATAATGGCTTTTATAACACTGTAGTTGTTAATATTAGTATTTCTTAGTACAAAATATTTTTACATATCACTATTCTGTTTTTTTATTTGAAAAATTGGAAAACTGTTTAAATTGCTGTAAAGTACATCAACTACGTTTCTTTTTCTAAAAACGTGTTGTTCGTACAAAATATATTTATAAACAATTATAAATATATTTTTTACGCAAAATTTAAAAAAAAGTGTTAAATAAAAGAAGTAAATAAAAATGTGAATTTAAGATTCTCTAATAATTATAATAAATATTTTTTTAGAAATAATTTGGATAAAACTTGAAGTCGTTACTATGACTTTATATTAGAATATTTATCAACACTTTATTTATGCAAACGTGGAAGGCAATACCGGGTGTTACCGCTTCATTTTAAGCATAATCAGCTTACAGCCCTGCTTAAGTACCCTTTTCTTAATTGCAGCTATAGGATTTAACGAGGGCAAGAACGCGATTACTTAACAAATTCTGACATTTTTCACAATGAGCTTATAAAAGATAATTATGAAAGAAGAACTTAAATAATTACAAACTGTATTTGAACTTGCAATTTTTATTTTCTTTCTTCTACTTCAGTACTATGTTGAAAATTATAAAACATTAAAAGAAAATGTCCTTCTCCTTTCAAAGTATCAACGACGGAGGTCGTTTTATACGTAGGTCGAGACGCCCTTACCTGGCTGTTTTTTTTTTGAAGTCGTACTTCAAAGCAAAGGCTAAGGGTTATAAGTTTTACACTAATTATTTATATTTGATCTCTTTGAGAATAAACTTGCACTTTGTAAAAAAAACTATTACTTACTGACTTATTTTAGTATTATTTTAAATAATTTATTTTTAGTACAGATTTTAATTTAATTTCACACTTACAATCGGTTAATGTGCTTGAATTTTCCCGCTACTTTGGGAAAACTGATCTACTGAGTTTGTTCTTTACCCAGATGGAAACTTATACGTCAAGATAAATAATTTTGAAGCAACGTAACTCTATAGGGTTTCGTTTTGCCTCTAGAGGTAGAGAACCCAAAATATTAACAGAAAGTAAACTAAATAAAAAAAAAGAAATGTATTTCTTACAAATTCTAATAACTGTTGTTAATCTATGTTGTGCGATGATTTTTTTTCTAAAATCAAAAGAAAAGACAATATCGGCAATAACTAATATTATATGCTTCGAGGGAAGTCTAAGCTATTTCTAATAGGGAACAAAATTGTTGCGCAGCAAGTGTTTATTAACATACACTTTGCACTTATTACGCTCCATAAATTCTTTCAAAGTCCTCTCTAATTGTATTATACGGCTTTGCGTAGCGTAATAACGTTATATAACGTAGGTATATGAAGAGTCTATATCTAAGAAAATTTTCCTTAACATGAAATTTAAATTATATCCTCGTTAATTAATATAATTATAATATTAGCTGAAAAAGATACATCAAGCAAAGTCACTTTAAAACATTCTCTTTACAGTAATAATCGTGTAAATTTAGTACTACAAATGCAAAGAATAATAAAATAAATTCTAAAAATAAAGTATATTCTAATTGATAATATTTTTTAAGTCATTATAAATTAGATGCCCCAATTAGTTGTCATATCAGTATCATACTGTTTTATGTACAAAACTATTATATTTTTCTAAAAATGTTAATATATAATATTATATATAAAATTATAAATTGAACGAAGCGGGATTTATACCCATGTCTCTGAGCGCTTATAAGCGGCGCGATTTCAAAACCCGCTAAGTTGAAATTATTATAACTTTTCTAAATAAGAACTATCTTACTTTTATTGTGATATTTAAATGACTGAAAAACATGTTTATTGAATAAATGCTATTAGCGGTGAGTTATACAATTTGATTATACTTACTTAAATTGTTTATGACAGTATTATTAAAATACAGAAGTAACCAACGCTTACTCTCACTTACTCTGTTTCCCGACAGAGGTAGCCAGAGGGAACTTGAGAATCTAGGATTAAGACACTCTGATCCTTTCCCATTTTCGTACCCCTGCAGAAGTGAAGTGTTGGTCTGTCGTGGTGACAGACCAACACTTCAAACTAAATGACAATAATAATAAAATGTAAAAAACATTGGAACCAAATACGATACAATATTAAAAATTTATTCATATATGATACTATTATCATATATCAGCATATCCAGAGGGTGTCTTTGACATATGTCTGTCCGATATGTGTTCTTTGGCATACGGGTACGCGACCCCGGATCCTCGAGCCACCACTATTATACCTCCATCAAGTCCATAAAAGTGGTGTCCCTCCTAATTATCCTTCCCCCACTTCCACCAATCCCATCCCTCTTTCCCGCGGTTTTTCCCTGTGAAGGGGTTTTGGAGGTCAGATGGCAGTCGCTCCATTTAAAAACCGCCAACCGCCACATTTATGGCAAAGAAAATAAAAAGAATGGGTACGGCTAGGGCGTCGCCGCTAAACGACGCGCAGGCACATCGCCCTACACCTGCGACAAGTGGGCCAGGGCTACCGTGTCAAGTACGGGCACGGCTAAAGACGCGAGTACCCAGACGAAAACTCCGCTTTGCAACGTGGAATATTGGCTCTCTTACCGGACGATGCAGAGAACTCGCAGATGTACTCACGAGACGTCGGGTCCAGTGCGCTTTCCTCCAGGAAACTCGCTGGAAGGGCAATAAGTCCCGTAACATCGGACAGGGTTACCGGCTTATATACACTGGGTCACCTTCTGGTAAAAACGGTGTGGCGGTAGTGATTTCTGAAGAGCTTCAGAATGGACTCCTCGAAGTTGACCGTCGCTGCGATCGCTTGATGCGGGTAAAGGTACTGATTGAGGGAGTTACCACAAACTTAATCAGTGCCTCCGCCCCCCAGGCGGGCTGTAGCACGGCCGAAAAGGAGTCATTTTGGGAGCAGTATGAAGAGGTTCTACTTGCTATACCGTCTACCGAAGTAATTCTAGTTGGAGGAGACTTAAACGGCCACGTCGGTAAGGCTGCAGACACGTATGAACGTGTTCACGGTGGTTTTGGACACGGTCTTCGCAATACAGAGGGCGAAAATATTCTAAGAACCTGTATTGCGTCTGATCTGGCCGTTGTGAACACATTCTTCCAAAAGAATCCTCAGCACCTTATCACGTATAAAAGTGGGTCCCACTCAACGCAAATTGATTACTTGTTGACCAGACGGTGTCATATGGGCAGGGTTACTAACTGTAAGGTCATTCCAGGTGAAAGCTTGACGGCCCAACATCGTCTTCTTGTCATGGACTTTAACGTCACTCCAAAGAAGAAAGTAGCCGAGAAACGTAGGCCTCGGATCAAGTGGTGGTTGCTGAATGGACCGATGCAGACCGACTTCCTAGCAGAGGTAAAAAGTCGAAATCTTACGACTAACACCGAGACTGCTCAGGATGCTTGGGATCGAGCTCAGTTAGCAATCATTGCGGCAGGCAGACGAGTTCTTGGCGTTTCTAAGGGAGGACGTGTCATCGACAGGGAGACATGGTGGTGGAATGACAAGGTGCAGGAGGTGATTCGTGAAAAGAAGGCTGCCTTTAAGAAATGGCAGAAATCCAACTCTCCTGAAGACAGACTGGAGTACATAGTAGCAAAACGTGTCAGCAAAAAAGCTGTAGCCAGAGCCCGCAGTGAGAGTTTATCACCATTATATGATAAACTTGAAACTGCGGAGGGGCAGAAGCTCATATACAAACTGGCCTGTGGCCGGGATAAAGCGACGCAAGATATCGCAAAATGTCTTTGCGTCAAAGATTCCCAGGGCACGTTGCTCTGTAATCCCGCTTCTGTGAAGGAGAGATGGAGAAGCTATTTCCAAGAGCTGCTGAACACTCAGCATCTGTGCAGTCTTCATCACGACCCACCGCCTAACCTCGGACTTGTTGCCCCAATAACCTTTGACGAAACTCGGAATTGCCTTCGACGCATGAAGAACGGAAAAGCGGTGGGGCCTGACGAAATTCCGATCGAAGCGTGGAAATCGTTGGGCTCTCTTGGTGTGCTCATACTTACTGACCTTTTTAACCATATCTTGAACACTGGAAAGATGCCACACCAGTGGCGGCTTAGCTTTATTACCCCTATTTACAAGGGAAGGGGCAGTGTCCAAGATTGTGGTAGTTATAGGGGCATTAAGCTTATGAGTCACACCATGAAGCTCTTCGAGCGCATTATCGATATCAGGCTCGGCCGAGAGTGTACTGTCTCTGAGTCTCAATATGGATTTCAGCCTGGATCGTGTACTATGGACGCCATTTTTGCCCTCAGAACTTTGATGGAGGCATACAGGGAAAAGAGGAGAGCTCTGCATGTGGCTTTTTTAGACCTGCAGAAGGCCTATGATTGTGTGCCTCGTCAGTGTGTCTGGTGGGCATTGCGTTTGAAAGGGATCCCTGAGGCCTATATTGAGATTATCAAAGATATGTATCACAATTCCGCTTCCATGGTTAGGACTGCTGTTGGCGACACCATACCTTTCCAGATTACAGTAGGGGTTCACCAGGGCTCAGCTCTTAGCCCATTCTTATTCAACGTAGTGCTAGATACTGTCTCGGCTCACATCCAAGACCAGCCTCCGTGGCTAATGATGTATGCCGATGACATAGCACTCGTTGAAGAGAACCGGCTGATGCTAGAGCGTAAAGTGAACCTCTGGAATGGTACGCTTGAGAACGGCGGTCTTAAACTAAATGTGTCGAAGACCGAGTACATGGCTTGCGGGAGACCGGACTCGAGCACTATCCATATAGGTACTGAACCAGCCGTTAAGGCGGAAAAGTTCAGGTACCTCGGATCCGTTATGCACGAGTCTAGAGGCATCGATCACGACGTTCACGGTCGGATAAGCGCTGCCTGGGCCAAATGGCGGGAGGTCACTGGTGTGGTCTGCGATCGCAGAATACCAACCAAACTCAAGGGGCTGATATATAAGAGCATCGTTCGACCGGTTCTTTTATACGGCAGCGAATGCTGGCCAGTACTATCTCGGCACACTCAGGAGCTTCGTGTCACGGAAATGAAGATGCTGAGATGGATGTGCGGCGTAAAGCGGTCTGACCGCATACGTAACACATATATTCGAGGTAGTCTTGGAGTCCGTGACATAGCGGATAAGCTCCAAGAGCGTCGCCTGAGGTGGTATGGTCACGTTACGCGCCGGCCTAGGAACTATGTCGGACGCAAGTGCCTTGATATGTCTGTCCCTGGAGTGAGACCTCCCGGACGCCCAAGGAAGCGCTGGTTGGATGTCGTGATGCAGGACATGAGAGCCAATGGTCTAACCACTGAGGACGTACAAGATCGTGCAAAGTGGAGTAGGCTCAGTAAGAAGGCAGACCCTGGCACAGCAAGCCGGGATTAATGCCAGGAAGAAGAAGAAGACTATTACAAGTGAAGATATAGGATAAAGCAGGATAAATACATTTGACGTGCGTTATCTTTAGTAAATGCTTATCACGCTGTTGCACTCTTGTAAAATTATACATGTGTAAAATAATCTACATTCAGCAGATATTTTTTCAAAGCCCGAATTTGAGAATATACATAAATCGTTTTTAATTCAAAAGCTTTTAAGTTTTATATTCAGTAGTATACAGGTTACGTTATAATTTACGTTATTTTATGATATATGTTTTTTCTTCTTTGTCAGAATAAATCTTTATACATTTAATTATAGTAGATTTGTATCTATATAAAATCCTAGCTACATATTGCATATATATAAATATAAAATACATTCAGGAGTCTGTCTGTATGATAATAGAGAACGTTGAGTATAATTGTAGCATTACATATACGACATTAAGTTACTCGGAAACAAAGGAAATTCTCATTTACAGGAACGTTCAACGAGCGACTTCATATATACATGTGACTATACATATATATGAACACTCCATATCGCTATTATTTAAAATAAAAAATATATCTACGAAATTAATATTTCATTGTTGCTATAAATTAATAGTAAATATAATATTCGTATATTAGATGATGAACTCAATAAAGAGACTAGTTAAAAATATCTGGCTCTCTGTAAAGTTAATGAATAATATTACGTTTTGCTTACTTAGTAACATAGCAACGGAATTGTATAACGCTAACTAAATATATGCTTTGCAACGCTATTTAATAAAACCAACTACTTACTTCCGATTATATAAATATATATATATAATCAGATTTTATTTCTATATATGTATTCATACAATTAGCACCATTGTTACTATATTTTTAAGTAAAAAGCAAAAATCGAGTCCAGTCGTGGCGCAGCGGCACAAGCGTTTGACTGTAAACGACAGATTCTGGATTCAAGTAAACGAAATGTTAAATGTTTTCAAATTAAATATTTAATCTTTTCATTACTTTGCTCTATTAACAAGGCCAAGCGCGTCGTTGAGTTCCGCCACCCTACACGCAATGTCAAATTCGGCGGAAACTGAAGAATGGAAACGGAACGAAATGATTTAACAATAGTTTCTCAGGCTTGCTCTGTCTACCCTGCCATGTGCGGAATACAGCGTGAAGCTGAGAGAGAAAAAGAGAAAGGAAAAAAGCAAAAATGTCCGTAAACATATTCTACCATAAACTTAACGTTAACTTTAATAATGTTAATTTAAGCTATTATTTGTGCAGGATTCCCGTGAGTTTAATGAACTACTTGTCTCGTCATATTCTTACATAAATACGTTTGCAATCTTGCTATTGCTAAATATATCTAGTATACTAGATAATAAATATGTTTAGACTTCGATGTGTTTGAAATTAAGAAAGATTTCAATAGATTCAACGCAAAAAAATATCTGACAACGAAGAAAATAAAAAGGTAATTCGTTCTAAGTATTACTAATAACAATTTTCAATATTTTATATCTTGGGTAAGCGTTAATTACGTCAATTTAGTGCAGATTAATATTATATATCTAAAGAACTCTATTGGGCTGTATATTCTAATCTCGAACATTGTTAGTTTTTTTTTGAATTCCAAAATTTATAATGTACTCGTATGTTTCTATGTGTACGACGTCATACTGAGGCCGTCAATGCACAGGGGAACAAATGCGACGGTTGCTGTTTTTGTTAATATTATCATTCATCGCTCTGGGAACAAGGCAAAAGGCAGCGTTGAAATCCGTCACACATAAAATCCCTGGAGAATTCGAAAAAAATGAGGAACGGAAGTATCTTCCAGGGTCCCTCCGCCTAACTTGCTATGAGCAAGAAGCAAAAAAAAGTATTATTATTTTATTTCTATTCTAACAGTTTTAAATATGTATCTTTTAATTGGATTTCCATATCCCATATTATTGTTTTTATAGTCTCAATTGTGACGGCATACGATATCGTGAACTCTATAACCATATACTCAAAACTATAATATTAAAAAGTTGTTATATTTATATAAGGTTGGTTTTGTATTGGTTTTTAAGGTATATGATCTTAAAAAACCAGAAGAATCCAGACGAAAAATAAAAAACCAAAGTTATAAGCATTATTTTTAATAATACATACAGTAAATAAAAAATAGACCATTAGCAACTATTAATGTAGTGTTGTTCTAGAGTAATAATTAGAAAATCTTTCACCGCCAAATGTTGCAATTTGACTTAATTATATTTAACGTCTTAAACTTAGAACATATTAATTTTACTCTATAGAATTGCTTTATTTAACTGAACTGCAAATAGCTCCCCCGGAAGCAATGACGGCCGCGCCTCTGGCAATACTGCGAGTTCCATTGTTCAGAACAAAACAGGATTTTATTAAACTTTTCACTATATATACCATTTCTTTCAATTACAGCTACTTAATATTTTCCTTGAAAGCAACAAAAATATATTGCTTATAAGATTTGTAGCTGCAAACAAAAAACTATTTTATGTTCCCGGGATCAACAATAAACACGTTTTTGGATTGACTCATGATGATTACACATGCAACCATACAACACAAAAATACATTTTCATATTATTATAATACCTTATAGTTATAGTTATCTTATAGTTATACCTTATAGTTATAATTATCTTATAGTTATAGTTTATTTTTAAACTAGCTTGTGTCTCCGTTTCGCCCGCTTGATTAAATAAAAAGCACTAAGAGTCGTGTTCAATATATTCTTAGTGGCAACTTAACCATTGACCGGTTAAGGTTAAGTAGGTTACGATAAAAGAATGTACCTCATTTAATATAGACAGATTATCAACAGACAAGTTTAAAAATATTTTTTTATAAAGTTCTGAAGATAAGTGCATTCAACCAAACATACTCCTCAGCATGATAATAGTATATGCTAAATATAGACATAACTATGAAATACCAGCAAATATTATCTCATATTTACTACTTTCATATTGTTCACAATAGCCATTTTAGCTGCGATATAAATATTAATATAAAGAAAATTTTATATGCAATACCTACCCTATGGTTTTCTTCCTCGCTTCTTAAATAAATGGAAGCATAAACCTATTACTTTATAAAATTTTATTGTAAGTTCTTTCTTTTATCATTTTGAACCGGTTAGAAGTATGTGTCGTAAAACATGTATACTGTTCGTTAGTCATTAAATACGCTTTATAATTAAATACTTTCATTATTGCGTTGCCATAAGTTATAATTTTTATAGCGTCGTAACATCTATTAAATTTATTACAGAAAATGTTATATCCAAAATGTTAAGTGGATGTTTTATGGACTCATATTTATTTAACATTATTTGAATTTAATTGCACGCAATCTCTATTCAAGTACAAGACTTAAAGAATTAAAAAAAAGTAACTATTTATATTTACTTTAGAATACTATATATATATATATATATATATATATATATATATATATATATATATATATATATATATATATATATATATATATATATATATATATATATATATATATATATATATATATATATATATATATATATATATATATATATATATATATATATATATATATATATATATATATATATATATATATATATATATATATATATATATATATATATATATATATATATATATATATATATATATATATATATATATATATATATATATATATATATATATATATATATATATATATATATATATATATATATATATATATATATATATATATATATATATATATATATATATATATATATATATATATATATATATATATATATATATATATATATATATATATATATATATATATATATATATATATATATATATATATATATATATATATATATATATATATATATATATATATATATATATATATATATATATATACTCTTAGTTGTTCCCAACATTCTACCGTATCTTGAATACGGTATTGTGAACGAAATTGGTTGTTTTGTGAGTTTGTTCCCCCTTCGAGAAAATGAAAATATTAAATATTTAATTTTCTTGAGAGGGGGTCAAACCCATAAAACCCCCCATTGCGTTTACAGTCGAAATATTGAACCACTGCGCCACAATATTTTTTTTGCTTATACCTACCTACCTACATAATCCAAAATCATTTGCTTTTATGCCAAACTACACTAAAAGACTATTCAAGAATAAACTTCTAAAAGCGCTTATAAAGCAAATTTCACACGTTCTTTCCCATATTAAAACTCAGCTTTGGCCATTAAGAAAGCGCTTTTGGCACACAACAAAGCCATAACTAAACTGAGAAATTCTAAGAACTGCAATCGTCTCATTTCAAGTCACTTTCTATTGAAAATTATTGGGCCTTACACAATTTAGATTTGCTAGCAGTAATAAAAGGAGTTTCAAAATTGGACTGTGCACACGACGCGAAAAATATATGTATACAATACAGTATAGAATGTTAAAGATTTTTCAAAAAATATTAATGATATTGCTACTGAAATTGAAATAGTAATCGATACTTCATAACAATCAATATTTAGTGTGAACAAATTCAATGAATTTTTAGGCACAAAAACGATTTATTTTTTGTTATAAACATTTTAGTTACTTTGTATATTTTTTTCTGAATAGACCCCAATATTTTTACGCAAAATAAAAGTTATTTTTGTAAAATGCATACCCCGCTACAGTTGAGAGGGCAAAGAGAACTCAGGGTTGTCACACTCCCTTTGTTTCTTTCTACCGAATTGCGAGACATTACGTGTTGAGTGGTTCTCTCTTTTAAATAAAGTTATTTTTTATTTCAAAATTATTACCTGTCAGATTTGTTAATGATTCCCGTTTCACAACAAGTTCTTGTGGGATTCTGATATTTTTTTTTATAAGACTTCGACAAAAGTAACTATCGGCCCTCAACAACATGGATATAGATTATAATCATTTTTAATATGGAAAAATATGAAATAATCTCATTGGGCATTTTTTATATATTCTTATGCTTTACTAAGATCTATCATTAGTAAATAAAACGCAAGTTTTTACGATAACATTAAGTCAGTCTTAAAAGCAATGCCCACATTAATGTGCAGTAATTCAAGCGACTTTACGACTTAATTTGAACTCGTAATCAGTTTAGCGAAGCACCTCGGGTCCTCGGAGATTACTCGGGGAAAACAAATGCCTGGCGCACGACTCCCTGAGACTAATATACTGCCACGTCTGCCACGCTCATTTTACGTTTTTCAATTCAACATATATAACTTCACCGAAATTTGTTAGAATGGCCCGCGAATGCTACTTGGGGCGTTTTATTGTAACAAGTTTTTCAATCATGAAAGGAATTCCAGTTAGTATTCGAAGAGAATACTTGTTGAACGTTTATTATATTTTATGGCATCATTTCATTTATATAACATACAAAATAAATTTATCATTCTATTTTTATTCTTTTTTAATTACGTGGAGTATAATATATAGATACACATAATAAGGGAATGATTAAAAAATACTTTATACAGTGTGTACTTATGAGTACGAGAAAAACTACTATGAAAATAATCTGACACCTTTTTCTAACAAGCGTGTGCATGAATAATAACACAAAAATAGTCCAGTTTCATTTACTCCCCTGATGAATTATTTCTAGACTAGAAACAATGATATGAATACATTGTTGAAACTTTAATTTAGTTTTTATATATAAGATAAATGTAATGATATTTTAATAATAAAATAAATATGTTTCGATTGAAATGAAAACAAATATTCAAGTATGTTTGTTTTCTGAATACTTCGTTTTGAAAATTGGTAAATCTTGAATTTTGGCAGTTGTAAATTCATTTAAATTTGATTTTAATCTAAACTTCAATTTAAAAAAAAAAATAATAGGATATTTTTGTATTTTCATGTTTTATTCAATATGTAGAGAAAACTTAGTCCCACTCATCACTCCGTTCTCCGTTTTTCAAATTCACCACTTGTATATTTACGAAAACATTAGTTTCCAAGGTATTTATAGTGCCATTGAAATAAGACAGTGATTCAGATTAGTAAATATATATTTTTTTTTATGGAAAAGACCAGGCAAACGAGCGTACGGATCAACTGATGGAGAGTGATCACCGTCGCCCACGGCCCCGTGTAACACCAGGGTAGCTACAGGTGGAGGTGGAGGTAGACGCGCTTTTTGAAGGAACCAATGTCGTATCGACCCGGAAATATGTGTGGCATGGTGGATGTGTGGCGCGTGCAAGGAAATTCCTACGAAACCGCACAGTAGAAGAGTGCCACGTATCAAGCCCCTTACAGATCATTGGTCAAGCCCCTTACAGATCATTGGGTCCCTAACGATTCGAACGGCTCTACGTTGTATGTGATCAAATGGCTCAAGCTGATATTGGGATGCACCAGCCCAGAGATGAAAACAGTATTTCATATGAGGCCGAACCTGGACCCTGTACAAAGCCAAACGGTGTCTTGGCGTGAAATACTGTATCACTCGGCTGATGACCCCCAGTTTCTTCGAGGCCAACTTGGCCTTGATTTTCAGATGATCGCGATACTAGCAGTCGCTCGAAAAGCTGAGGCCTAATATACTGATGCAGGGCGTAGTATTAAGGGGAGTGTCCTCGAAAACTAGTGATACGACAAATGCGTTTAGTGGTTAACGCGCAGACTTGTGTCTTGTAGGGGTTGAATTAAACCAAGTTTTTTTCACCCCATACTGAAACATTCTTGAGGGATGCCTCAACGGAAGACACAAATTGATTTCGGCACTGGTCGACGTTTTCCTGAGAAAGACTCGCACAGCCGGAGTATACAGCGTCCACAGTGCTATCATCTGCATAACAATGTATTAATACAGGATCTGTGAGAGTGTATCGTCGATAGCCGATTGCATGTTCAAAATTGACAAGACGACGGAAACTCATGTCCTCCCTTACATACACACAAACCAAAACAAAACCAAACCTCGGCATGAGGTATAAAATTATGTTCTATTTTGTAGCCGAGGTATTGAAGATAGTCTCGGTCGCTCGGTCTGGCAATCTGGGTTTCCGTCAGAAATAACAAGGCCGACTGTGCCGTCTCAAGGTGGTGGTGGACGGTATTCAGATTTGAAATGTACGCCTTGTGAAAAGTACGCCTCCTTTGTAAATTGCTCGGTACTGTGCCCTCCCCAGAATTCAACGGGCAGCCTGAGTTTGAAGACTCACGCCGGTTTTAAATGCCGGGGGTGGTAATGATCCGGTCGAGTCTGCCCATGAGTGTTGTCATTGCTGACAACGTGACTCCATCACACGTGCTTTAGTCGTATATTTTAAATAAACCTGATTAAAGATATATTTATATTTAAAAATATATTTTTAAATTTTGATATTAAGAGCTTTGTCCCACTACGCCACAGGATCTCACTGGACACGCTTTCTTTGATGTCAGGAACCCACTCAAAGGAGGAATCATACTTAATTTATTTTTATTTTCCTGCTCTGATATTAATAAAAACGAGGCATTAAAATCGGCCATTTCACATGCTAACTCTAAAAATTGAAGGGATCGGGGGAACCCCGATCCCTTCAATTGTCTACTCTTCTATGTGAAACAAAGACCCTGTCTACTCTTCTATGTGAAACAAAGAGTGACGTTATGTGAGTTCTCTCCTAAGTAAAATCTAAAACAAATACGCTTTATACATTGCACATATATTGTCTTTGTTTGTCCTACTAGAAACATCAAAAACACCAAATAATAAAAACTAAATATATATTAATGTACACTAACGACCACTAATGTTCTACTTGCCCTCATATTAACATTCCGAGAACTTCGATCGTTGGGACCTCTTTCACTTCTTGGCCTTATTTTTCTGTTTTGTTTTAGTATTAACAATGTTAGTTTATCTATCTAGAAAATTTAACCAATATTAATGAAAATTATATTTGTTTATAAAAGTAATTTAATCTTATTTGTAAAAATATGTAATAATTTTCCGAATTAACTAACTCTAAATTAATAAATCAAAGTTAAAAACGTACATAGAAACTAGGTAAGCTTTGTTTACGTTTAACTTAATAGGGAGCTATTCCCAAGTTGGCTTATTTATTACCGCAGCGGGAGCTACAGAGGCATTACAACGTATTATTCTGGTATTACATATTAAGTGCGGTGAAAAGTGTGAATGAAAATTAATTGTGTTGGGAATGTATAATAATTCTTCATTTTGATAATTATTTATTCCATTACGAGAAAAAAGGTTTTTAAAGATTAAGAATATTCACATATAGGTTCACAGTTCATTGGCAATACTTAAATGAATTTAGTTTTGTTGTCTTACAGGAGAGATATCATTATAAAAGTAGACTGTGTAGGTTTAACAAATCATTAAATGGTTCCTAAAACAGCAATCATTAGCGGAAGGCTGACTAGGCCTGAGTCTAGCCTACCAAATTTTGTTTTCGCTACCGCTAGCAATAGTTCAAAAAGATTTATGTGTGACAGTTTTTCAAAGATTTAAGCTTTTGATTGATTTATAAATATGCCCAAGAACGAATTATTTTTGTGATTATTAGATTGTAATTATAATTTAACAATTAACAACTAAAGTCACGGGCTAAATGTCTAACAGCCTAAATTAAAAAAAAAACGTGTTAATGAATACAACGGATTTGTGTTGGTAATAGGCTGATAAATTTATAAGGAAACAAAATTTGAACACAAAAACCCCATAAATATATTCCATTTAATTGCTGTCATTGAGGTTGATCGGTTGAAATTGAACTTATTCTTAAAGCTCAAGTATTTCCAAATAAAATTGTGAAGCTCTCCAAAGTTGTAATAACCAACATCGTATTTCCCTGCAAATTACTCGAGCACAAAAGCTTCGGTTAATTAGTGCTTTCAATAGAAAATTGAGTTATAAACTATATGAAAAGTAGTTAACAGTAGATCGAACAGTAGATGTAGTCACGTAGTAAGATTATAATTAAAATATAGTTTATAAAATTTGATAAGGGTTGAAATTAAATTATTTCGTTAATAAATCTCAATTATTAATAATATATATATATATATATATATATATATATATATATATATATATATATATATATATATATATATATATATATATATATATATATATATATATATATATATATATATATATATATATATATATATATATATATATATATATATATATATATATATATATATATATATATATATATATCGTACGAAAAAAAAATCATATGTTACTTTTACTTTGTTTTTTTGAGAATCTCAATCAGATACAATTTTCCTTATATATTATACAGATTATAAACGTACAAGGAAAAGCTCAAATATCCTGAAACGTATTTTATATTTTCACCAGGATTTGTGACACAAAAATATTCTTATTATATAAAAAACAAAGTTAAAACGACATATCTGCGAAATTGTTTACATGTGTCTATCTTTCATATCGTTATCTTTTTTAATTTGGAATTTCCCTCTATATTAAGATCCATTTTATATTAAGACTAAGGTTTTGTGCATTGAGTGTTAAATGACGTAACTCAACACTGTGCGTTGCTTTGTTACCACAGCCAATAAATTAAAAACTTCAACAATTCATTTCTTCGAGAGGGGATCGTACCCACAACTTGTCGTACTTACAGCCACACATATTTACCCCTACGCCACGACAGGCCTTCCATTTGTACGTAATGTGTATAATACTACAAATAATAATAAAACAAATTTCCATGATTACATTATTGAAATAAGCTGTTGGCATTAACATTTTTATCGTCCGAAATATCGGTCTAATAACAACAATTGTTATTGTTTGCGAACAACGGTTTAAACAGGCCATTCGCATTCCACATTCAAATTAACTCACTACCGCACAGTCATCTCAAATGCATACGTGTTGTACTGCGTCGAAAACTTATTCCAGGATTATATCAGCCTAGGATTTACAGGGCACATGTTTCGAGATTAATGTAAAATATTATCTAAGCGCCATATTAATTATTATATAAACGTGCCTTAATAATTGATATCCATTTCCGATAGATGGCCGTTTAATGAATGGATAGTTTCAATATTTGTCTGTGCTCTTGTGTACGTTAATCTCAAAAACAGCTAAGCCGATCTAAATGCAATTTTCCTTATTGTGTATTGACAAGCTGCCCTTACAATGTTTAGTATTATTTTTTTTGAATTCGGTTAATAAACAACAAATATTATTACATATTATATACTAAAAAATTGTTTTATTAATACATATCTTAGAATACGTAAGGTATTATAATAAGATTAGTAAAAAAATAATAGTGAAATCGCACTTCTTGCCAATTTCCAAAAAAATAAGCAGACGAGGCCGCGATATATTTCTATTTTTTAGACCTTTTCTTTTATTTGTACTTCTAGTTTATTATAGTTCATTTCTTGCCAATTTTCATAATTTCTACGAGATATACCTTATAGGACTTAGTTACGTCGCAAACATACAAAGTGCATACATACTCAATGAGATAATAAATTAAGATAATAATAGTTGAGATAAATAGTTTTTACCAGATTGATAAAAACGTGACATTACAAAAGTTAGATGTTGTTTTAGGTGCGGAACTCTAAAAACAGAAAATCGCGAATTCTTTGATATTTGGGGAACATGAAGAATGAAATTTCTTGTTGTTTAATTATAATACTAAGTTAGCTTATTATAATATATAATTTCGTACACATCCTTTTTAAAAATATTTGACTATAAAATGTATTTTTTTTTAAATTGTCAAAAAGTTACAAAACCATATTTATTAATTAAACAATATAGAAACTAACATGGATTAAATATTTATTTTAATAAACGTAAATTGAAGTTTCTTGTAGTTATACCTTAACTCGTACCGCGATCTTACCAAGGTGGAGCAGGTGGCATGGCCATGAATATTAACACACATGAATATTCTGACTGTGTTTGCACATTTCTTGCTTGATACCGCATCACACTATAAGCACTGGAGCTGGAAAATTACTTTACGGGTGAAAATAGTTTAAAATATATATAAAATTTACATAAAATTGTAGGTACATCTTAATTTGTATGCATAAGATATCAGTGAAGTATAATAAATAGATTGTATAACTTTAAAGCGAATTTAACTATCTAGTTTTCTTTTAATATTATTTCATGTGAATTACGTTTTAGAGCAACTTATTAATAACAATATTAGAATCGATTCATTAAATAATATTTTTAAGTTTTATTCTTCGAAAGTAAGAATGTTTTTTTTTTAATCTTCACCCTGTATCTACGTACATTTCAAGATAGACAGACAAACCTTGAAAAATTGGTGTTAAGACAATTCGATTCCAGTACTACACTTTCGTTCCTCACTTTCCGCCGAATTTGAAGCATTGTGCGCTAAGTTGCGGAACGGCCCGCTCTGCCTTGTTTACCGAAGCGAAGAAATGAAACTTTTAAATATTTTATTGGATCGAATGGTGATCGAACCAGCAACTGGTCACGTTTACTGTTGTACGTCACAAGCTTTTACCTATCCTGTTTACAGTCGATCGCCGCGACTTATTTATTTATTTTAGCTTTACAGTGTTCCCGCACATAACAGAGTATAGAGAGAGTCTGTTTAAAGTCTATCCTCATTAAGACATTCGTTTCCAATAAATAGTGGAGACGTTGAATAGTGGCTCAACGCTGCGCTTTATCTCGTAAATGATATATAAATTGTAAAGATTTTAAAAAGATTCTATTAACTAAATATTAATTAATTATTTTTTTATTTTAATATGAATATTTTATATAAATAAACTAACTTTATTGTGTCAAGATAATGAAAACAGCAGCAGATTTACCTTACTGGCTGCCAGGTATGTAAATACCTGACCAGGATTTTCTTTTATTTGATTAACATCAAATAAAAACGCCGATTTTCCAAGTAGAATAGCTTGTAAGCCATAAAAGTAAAATAAGACGGTGAACCTTAAGCTTATATTTCTAATGAACCCCTCTTGTCTGGTCCGGACCTGATTATAAAAATGTTCCGCATCTTCCGTAACTTTATGTCAAGATACTACCAATAAAGGCTCGAGAAAAGGGTTCAGGTAAAAAAAATACCAAAACATTTTAAAGCGTCGTATTACACTTATCTATCGTAAAACTATTTGAAATGTATGTTTTGTACAATAAAGTATTTATAATAAAGTACATATTTTTAATTAAGAAAAATAATTATACCCACCCTAGGTAATTTAAAATATCTACAACCACCAATTCAAATGTTATTTTATAAATTTATGACTAATCTTACATACATATTTTTTTTTAGATTGGAAAGCGCGCACTTCCCAATTATATCATTGAATAGAAATGATATTGTAAACGAGCTGCTTTTTTCCTTTATTGTAAACGAGCTGCTTTTTTATTGTATCCTTCCTTAAAACCATTTCCTTTCACATTCATATTACTGCTGTGCATTGAAATATAAAACATCAAATTACATTTAATGGACTTCGTAACAGCTTTTATTCATTATCGCAAATTACAAGCAAAACAAATTGAGGTATTAGTAATAGTATAAAATATGAAACATTTATGACTAATCTTACATACATATATTTCTTTAGATTGAAAAGCGCGCACTTCCCAATTATATCATTGAATAGAAATGATATTGTAAACGAGCTGCTTTTTTCCTTTATTGTATCCTTCCTTAAAACTTCTTTTTTGTTTGAGCCCGTCATAGCGCTGTATTACTGCGTCTGACTGTCAGCTTAGTAGCTATCATCTTCATAAAAAAAAACTGGTTAAATGCTAATAGCTCGGGGATCAGTTGTGTCATACCAATTTCTATATTGTAGGTTAACCATGTAGATAGAAAACAACCAACATGTAGGTAGAATTTATAAACTTATAACAACAACAAATCAATTTATAATAAACTTAAAATTGAGGGCACATGCACTCATTCTGTAAGAAACACAGGACAAATATAATTTTGTATTTTTTTTTCGTGAAATAGGTATAATAACAGTTCCTGACACGTTTATATTACTTTTCAGCATTTTTCCTTCAATTCAATTGTAACTTCTAGTGTTGTGTCAAATTTCATTATTGTCAACGAGAAATATTATATTGGTTATGATTATACGGCGAATTGCATATAAACTATGAAAATGCAGCTAAACCTGTCTTTTGATTGAAATCACTTGTATTTTTTCTGTGCTTTAAGAAACGGTAAACCTAAATATTTGTTATTACTTCAGCTTGATAGAGACACAGAAGATCGTGTGGAGGTATCTTAATATAAATGTTATTGATAGATTTCCGATCTATCCTTACCTTGAAAATTACTTATTCGAGATTTAAATTTAAAATATTAAAATGTAAAACAAATGCAAAAATTCTCGCTTCGATTCAACACGCAATATCTCGATTTTGGGCGTTTTTGGGTCTTTACATTAATTCTGCCTACGCTACTATGCAAAAAACATCTTAAAAGATTTAAAACTTTGCTTGGTCATTAATATAATTTAGGATCATTGTAAACGCCAATACCGACATTCATTATTTTAAAAATATGTGAATGATCTGTCGGTGGCAAAGAGAAGCTATTAAAATGACACGATTGGCTTTAAGCCAAATCGATTTGTAACTGCCGCACAAAAAGCAATAAAAGTTGAATGTGCATACGTGATAGCATGGAAAAATAGCACATTCGTCATAGTACATCGCTTCCGTGATAGGGCCGAGTTAAGCCTTTAGTTGATCATGGTCGTTTAACTTGAGAATTAATTAAAAATTATTGTAATATCATTTGCCCTACGGCCAGCTGTGGCACAGTGGCACAAGTGCGCAACTGTAAACGCGACATGCCGTGGGTTCGATCACCACTCGAGGAAATGAAATATTTAATATTTTCATTTCTTCGCTCTGGTAACAAGACAAAGTGCAACGTTGAGTTCCACTACTCAATACCCAAGGCTTCGGATGAAAGTGGGAGATGGAAGTGTCGTGTGTTGGAACGGAATGTATTAATTTCCAGAGCCCAGGCTAGCCATGTACGGAATACAGGGTGAAGATAATAAAAATGTGATAATTGCTTTTGATATTAAAAATATCGTTTGTTACTCTTGTTTTAAAAATCAAACTTTACTCTTGTTAGAATTAGTATATACGTTAAAATATCGTATCCATAAGACTGAATGAAGAGCTGAATAGTAAAAAAAATATATAATTTTGTCATCTACAGAAGATTATTTCATTTTATTATTTTGCGTATTATGTGTTTATATGGAATGTTTTTAATTATAAATAATAATATATGGTCTCCACAACATTGACTAGAATTTTTATAATAAAACAAAACGGAGCGCCTAATCTCACTGTGTATGGAGAAAACCGTCCGAGGGCTATGTCCATAAAGCCATATATTATTAAATATATTTTTGTACAAAAGTACAGTAGGTTAGTTTGTAAGAAATACAACTTACAAAATTAGATAAACTTATTTTCAAATAAGTACAAATTTTGTATAAATACCAAAAATATCTCTTTTTGGATTTTACTCTTTATTTACATTGTAAATTGACACTTTATACCAAAATTTCATAACTGTAGATCAAGCGCAAAGGAAGCCACCTTCTGATTACATGGTGAATAATATACAAACTACATCAAAATGCATAAAAGCTCGCTTCTTTTGATTAATTAGCTTAATTGTATGCACAAAACGAATCATAGATATACTTTAAAAAGTATGTGCCATAAGCAATCCATCATGTTTGAAAATACTCCTATGTTAACATAAATAACACATCGTTAAGATTTTTTTTATGAAATAATATGTAGTTTTGTATGTAGTTTTAACTTATGTCCTAACACAAGCTATCACCATACATAAATTCAATCATTGCTGTTTGGTAACATTTGCGAAATTAGCGAACAGACTAAGAGACTGACAGTAATTCTGTTGAGTAGTTTTTTAGCTTCTAATAGCGACGAATGAACCGATCTAATTACTATATTTCATAACTCATTAATGTACATAATTGACTTTTCTGTCCTTTTATTTTTACATACTATAAGTACAGCTATAAGCCGAAAGGTACACATTTCTAGACGCTATAGTATAGCGCAAAGAATTTAAGTGTGTACACGTTGTTTGTGGGTTTAGTCCTCCCTCAGAGATTTCCTCGTATCCAGTTATAGTCAAATTATACAAAATCTTAACATAAATTGTAGTTTATGTTTTCTGGTGAATAATCTATATGCGTTTAAATACATTCAGTACATTTTGCGTATCCATCCTCATAATTTTTACATTCGTAATATTAATATAGTAACATAATTATTTGATTTTATTAAGTGAAAGTGAAACTGTAAATATGAGTTAATTCTATAAAAAAGGTAAAGTTATAAAGATATGCTATATATTCTAAAAAATTAACGCATAATAGGCTGTACGTGAATAAATAACGGAAAAAAATTAAGCTCAACTTAATTTTTGAAGTATATTTTTAATGAAACGTATATTTTCATACGAAATCTTTTAATGAAAACTTAAAGCTACTATAGATATTTATAATACATTTCTACTTTACATATAAGATATGTTATCACTATGGTAATAATATGGTTCAATGATCCTAGAAAATAGTTAGATATGTCAAAAATAAACAAATAAATTTTAAGTAACAATACATAATATGTAATTTTAGTGACCTGTTTGTGACATTGTCTTCACTGGCACATACTGGCATTAACCAAAATAGAAAACATCTCCAGACAACGAAGTTCGAATAATAAACACCGACATTCTCTACTAAATAATATCAAATTATTTAAAGTAATCTACTAAGAAAATAAAAAATATCTTTTTATTGTATTAACCATTTTAAGTTGAAATTAAAAACATATGACCTTTTTAATTGTTGTTATATTAGAATATAGTTAGGAAGTACACTGTCATATTGTAATAAAGAGTTATCCGTGAACTACACATTTTACTCGGCTGGCCTTTTCTTCGTTTCTCGAGGCTGTCTTAATGGCTTTTGGCATTTGTTCTAGAAGATTGTCGATTTAGAGATATTTGATCTCAATTACCAAAAAGATATATGTAGAAAAAGAAAAGAATTTATTATTAGAAGTATTAACTAACCTCGAATTCTATCTTGATAAAATTAGTTAGAAAATATCTACATAAAACAATGTATACTTTGAATAGCTGTATAGCATGATAAAGAAAAAAAATAATAGGACTTCATCTCTAAACAAGTTTATTAACAAAGGTGGATATTTGCATGAAAGAATATGGGTATTTCACTCTTATTTATAACAATGGTGCTTAAAGTTCAGTTCAATGCCAATTTGCTGTGTGCAAATTTTAATTTAAGAACACAAGTTTTTTTAATTATTCAATGGGTTTACGATAAATAAGTTACACAAAAAAAAATATTAACAGATGTTTATTTTTTACGTAACATAACCGGCCTTAAATTAATTCATAAAACACGTGTTTTTTATTAAATTATAATTATGACACCAGCCTTACTAAAGTGTGACATCAGCTATCACAGCAGATGGCGTTTTTGGTCACTCTGACGAGTACCGATCATTAACGCGAATAGCGAAATGAAACCACCGTCACTTTTCTTTATGGTAAAGACTAGGCTGGTGAGCTATCACCGTCGCCCACGGCCCCGTGTAACACCAGGGAACCTACACGTGCATTGTCAGACTTTGAGGTGGAGGTAGACGCGGTTTTTGAAAGTACCCATGTCGTATCGACCTGGAAGTATGGCCGTGGGTAGGCTGTTCAAGATCTGTGGCGTGTGTAAGGAAATTCCTTTTTAAATAACAATAAAACAATATGAGGAATTGTTACGTATAAGATAATGTGAATTATGTGATTGACAAAATGAAAAATTTAAATTACTAAGTAATTATATAATTTTATATTAAAATCGCGGTTGGATTAATATAAAAAGTATATTTTTATTCTCCACGCCACACAATACCCACGTCATTGGTAAATATTAACACGAAAACAATTTATAATACTGATTTCGTACGAAATGAAGGACCAAAAATACCTGTAAATTTTCAAAAGAAATATTTTTTAGACGGATTTCATATAAGATGCGGAAAATATGCGCATGAACTCTTGTATGTTACGTTAACTTCAACTGAATATCTTAATATCTGTGGACATTTTTTTGAGATAAATGGCCTTAACAGAGGCTAACTGATGGACACTAAACTATAAAAAATTCGTTACAGAGAACCCTAAAAATGTAAAAAAACTATTTTTGAAAATAGTAATAAGAGATATAAAACTTGAGGCCTGTTGTGGTGCAGCGGCACAAGCGTGTGACTGTAACCGACAGGTTCTGGGTTCGATCCTCAGTCGAGGAAATGAAATATTTAATATTTTCAATTTAAAAATTTAATGTTTCATTTCTTCGCTTTGGTAATAAGGCAAAACGCGGCGTTGAGTTCCGCCTCTCAACACGCAAATGCCTCCAATTCGGCGGACGTGGGGAACGGAAGTGGAACGGAGAGTCTTAACACTAGGGTCCCGGGTTCCCTCTGCCTACCCTGCCTCGTGCGGGATATAGCGTGAAGCTGAGTGAGTGAGATATAAAACTACAGTTCAATGTTAGTTAATAATGTTAATTTATATAGTCGTATATATAAAAATAAAAAGTAGAAAATACATAAATAATAATTTAGTAAAAGTTTTTATTTACGTATATTGTTTGAATTGTCTTATCTTGTACCGTTGTTTTTCTTATCATGTTGAGGATTCAGGTTGAAGGTTCACGTAATTATAAATTCACCGCCTTTGGCAGTATTCTATTGAAACTGTAAACCCTTTGCTAAATCTTATATCATTTCAAAGCTTGATGCAAAATAAATTGAATAATTTATGAGATTCTTTAAATTGTTATATAACTTTTATAATACATAAGACGATTCGTTAATACAAAACCCACTTGTAAAACAAGCATGTAGGTACTTCGATAACCTATCCAATCGAATTCCAGCTATAATTCAACAAGTTATTGGCGTCAGTGAATGAAAGCCGGGAATAATCTAGCATAATACAAACCGAGGACCGTGCAGGTGGCGGGAGCGGTAATGGCCTGGCCGACTTGATGAATAGCTCCGAACGTGGTCGGGGAGCAAAATACGCCATTCTATCGCTTCTAAAATATTGCCAAAATCGACCGTTCAACATCAACTAATTCAATGTATAGATTGATTTACTCTTTTCCAATGCTGAACGTCTACAAATGGTTTAATTCCGCTAAGAAAGATTAAGGGAATTCGGGTAGGCGAGAAACGAATCAGATGATATCGACGCTGTTTGTTCCATTTCAAATAATTCCCTTTTTAAATCGAATTTGCCGATGAAACTACCTAAATGGGGTCCTTGGATGCGGAATATTGAATATTTTATTAACATTATGAACGTTAAAACAAGTTTTTTGCTATTATATGTTTATATTTGGGTACCGCTCTCAAAAAAAAGAAAAACGAAACCCTTATAAGTAGTCTGTCTGTCCGTCTGGCAAGACCATTCATCTCGAGGGTGAGTGGAGATATCAAGCCGAAATGATTATCGAATATTCAAATCTCCGGTCCCTAGAAATGCCGAAAAATCAAACTTCTAAGTCAACGTTTACGAGCAACCTATAGAATATTCTCCGTACATAAAACACCTGTATTTAAAACATTTGGGAATTAGTAGCCTGTTGTTTTTTTTTGTATGTTGATAAAAACTATTAATAATTGTATATTGATAAAAACTATAAATAAATATATAATTGTACTGCTGAATATTTCATGTAATTATAATAAAGAAATTGCACGAACACGTAAATGGTAACAAATGTTATATTATGTATTTTGTCCTCACTTATGATTAACATTATTTAAGGAAATATATTATAAATGCTTTGTACTTTAATTTTAATTTCATTTTATGATATTCTTAAAAATGTATACACAATACAAGTTGATCTTACCAACAAACAACTTTACGTTTCTGCTTACGGACAAAAACTTCTATTTTCTACTGACAACACGAATTTGCGTGGCATTACCCGTTAAGAAGCTGAACTCAACGGATTGTAATCTCCCAGAGGGGGAAAATAAAAAAAAATCTTTTCATCTCCCACAATAGCTTTAATAAATAAATAATTATATGAGAGTCCATGACTTTCAAATTTCAGTGGAACAATTGCTGTACAAGTTCATTTTTTCCACTGAAATATTATATAATAACTCCTTGCACAGTAAAAAAATATGCGTATTACGTATAGCATCTCTAATAATAGTTGTAGCAGTGGTTTCACATTATCACATGAATTTCTTTCGAGCTCAAGATTTATAGAGAGAGCTTTGATTTATGGTCCACTCCACACATGGGTCCAAGGGTACAAAGACAAAAGAAAACTTATTTAAAGAGCAAAAAACAAAGAGCACCTTTTTATTTGAACATGGGCATTTCTTTGTATCTCCCTCTTCATTTTCTCAGCAGGCTGTTTATCTATTAAACAAGTGAAGTGTTCGCGTCCTTATATTTATTTTACATACGTGTTCGCTTGGAATTTGGTTAATGCTTGAGTAAACAACCACGGATTTTAAAATTGGGTATATTGCATAGCCATATTGAAGAAATATGTTTAAACTGGTAACCATCAATGGATCTCTAATAAATAAATGTTTCTACTGTTCATTTGCGGTACAGTGAGACAGGAATAGTGCATACAACTTACAAATCTCTAAACAATTGTGATTAATTTATAAATCAATGTCTTTTTCGCAAACTTACACAAGGAATTGTTCAGAAATACTCCCAATCTAACAGTTAAACCTATTTTCGGGCCACAAGTTTGTGGCAAGTTTTGCTCGAATTCTGAAAACTTAACAGAATCCGATCGAATCAATTCTACTGGTAAAGAATGGATAAGCCAGTATTTGAAACTTTACTCTGCTACATTAGCTCTTAATATATTTTACAGCGTTCTATTAAATTAAATTTCTTAAAAGTTTTTGAAACCAGCATACACTTTATTTTTTTTATTTTATTTTTCTTGGTTTGTTTAATGCATAGTAAACAAATAATTATTGTGAATATTCTAAATCCAATTTCAACCAAAAAATTACTAGATGAGGCCAGAAGTTGTGGGTTCGATCCTCACCAGAGGAAATGAAATACTTAAAATTTTCAAATTTAATGTTTTCATTTCTTCGCTCTGGTAACAAAGCAAAGTGCGGCGGCGGCGGTGTCCTAACATTAGGTTCCCATGTTCCCTCGGTCTAACCCTGCCATGTGCGTGATACAGGTGAAGCTGAGAGTGAGAAAGAGAGAATATGTTAGGTAAATTCATTAGGTTTATTGTTATATATTTTTATCAAAATCAATGTTAATTAGAAGTCTGTTTTTAACAAACGATGCTTACAGTTTACTCGCGTTAGCTGTACGTGCCGTCGCATGACCTCCTGGATATGTCGACACCAATTTCGCATTATGGGATTAAGTAGGCTTTATGCTACACGGTATAAAGTATACTTTGCTTGTAGAATACAATAATAAATTACATCGCTTGCTCGTTTAAAAAATACACATGTCCGTAGTTCTTGACGTAAACAATGAACTAGCCAAGTGTGGTGCTTTTTGTTCACTTAATTAGACATTTGTTAAAATTTATTTTCATGTAGGTCTGTTAAAATGGTTTGCCTTCTACAATTTAATTGCTAACCTTAGTAAAGCAGTATATGAACGGCGCCACGCGTTAAATTTGTAAATGCTACCGTTGGTTCCCACATTAGAACTCATATCTGACAAGAGATGTGTACTCGTATTTATATAATTAATTCAAACATTCACTCATTCACTCAGCTTTACGCTGTGCCCTGCACATGGCAGGTAATGTTAAAACAATTAATTCTTTCCCACACGTTATTCAAACAAGAGCATAACAAATTCTTGAAACAGATATTTAATAATTAATAAATTTATTTTTAATAAAGTGACGTAATTGATATCAGTCGTAGTTTTTTCGCGAAATATATAATTCTAAGAACTATAGAGATTTATTTGAAAAACTAAATATCATGTAAAGAAATGATAATGTTTCATTACACAATTGAATTATTACCCAAAATATTGACCAAATACGTTATAATTCTATAAATGCACTGATACAACGAAAATCAAAGAAAACAGATCTTTTTGAAACTATAGACGTAAATAATATTTCATTTGATGTCAATCCAGTAAAAACGATGTGTCGATCCTAATCACAATAGCATCGTGGATGTTTTCCCAAGACAACAAAAACTGGAACAATCAAACGGATCCACATTTTCTAGCTGAGCAGAATCCTCTGTGGGAAGGAAAGAAACCATAAAACAATATAAATGGGACGTGAGTCGTGCGCAAATTTACAGCACAGCCTTAGTGAAGAACACCCGAACAAAGTTCACACAATTCTTGCACTAGACACTTTCTCTTGTTGAACTTAGCGTATTGAAAATAATTTATTGATAAAAATTTTCTACCACCGGTGACGTTGCTTCGGACCAAGGTAGCTCACAGTCAACATCCGAAATGCATCCGCGTTTTTAATATCGTAATTCACACAAATTTTGATACAACTGTTTCGATTATTTTTTTTAAGCTTTGATAAATTTTTTTTTGGCTAGAAGTGAGCACTTCCAGTATAAATAAATCAACATAATTTTTATTATATCATGGAGCAATATATATATATATATATATATATATATATATATATATATATATATATATATATATATATATATATATATATATATATATATATATATATATATATATATATATATATATATATATATATATATATATATATATATATATATATATATATATATATATATATATATATATATATATATATATATATATATATATATATATATATATATATATATATATATATATATATATATATGTATATATATATATGTATATATATATATATATATATATATATATATATATATATATATATATATATATATATATATATATATATATATTGTAGGTAGTTTGTAATATAATATTAAACTCACTAAAACATTTAAACAATGATAAAAATAATTATTATAAAACATTTTAGTAACACATAAATTGCGGAAAATGGAAAATTAAATAACAAACTATAAACTCTTTCAATTTTCCTAGCGCAACTTACAATACCGTTTAAACAAGAAGTACCTAAGTAGTTTATAGCCCAAAGTCCTTTGTTCGTTACCTAACAACATTAAATTTTCTTGCTTCAATATTATATTAAATGGTACCGGAGGGAATGAAAGCTATAATATGTTACCTGCTTACTATATCAATAGTGCGAAGTGTCGCCTCCTCGTGCCCGTCGCAGTGGAGGCACTACGTGAGCCCATAATTATTTCAACACTTAATACCGTTTCACATTTAACAAACCCTAGTCCGGATAATTAAAGTTATTTATGTGCCGAGTGCTTAGAGTAAAGTGCATTCTAAATAAACGAACGTAAACTCGTAGCCCTTATACAACAAGGGGATAAAAAATATATTTATTTATGTATCTACGTATAATTTAAAGGATTTAAATCAACAAGTAAAACGTGAATATAGTAAATAATTTTCACGGCTTGAATATCATATAATCCACATTGTTTACATAATTATATAAAAATAGACCATCAAATCCGTACGGAGGGTTCCGTACGAATTTTATGAGTATGTGGCAACGGCAAGAACAACGGATAAAAATTACAAATTTAAGTTTCCAGGCATCTGCACCCATTTTGTACGAAATGTTGATTTATTTATAATAGAAGTGCTCAGTTCTAGCCAAATTTTATAATATGTAGTTAATACGAGAAATACTTTTTTATTGTTTATAGATGATCACCTCAAGTTTACAGAGGTATCCATTTACTTTGTTCGAAATGCTCATTTCGTACAATGTAAATGCAGAAACATATATAAGTATACCATTTTTTTTTATTTTTGGATATTTTTCTTTATTTGTAATACACAATGTGTGTTAATAAATATCGCGAGTATTGAATTTTTGCGGGTGAACGTCACCCGGTTGCGGTTTTGTATATTCAAATATAGATTTTTTGTGGTGTTATGTTGGTACTCAAGTATCTCACTTATACTGACAAGTTCGGCCATCTTGAATGTTCAGCTATATCTCAACAGCTGCTTTGCTTGCACGTGTTTTAGCACTTTTTTCGATTCTTACTTATTAAAAAAAATATCAAAACAATTGTATCAAAATTTGTGTGAATTACGATATTAAAAACGCGGAGGCATTTCGGATGTTGACTGTGAGCTACCTTGGTCCGAAGCAACGTCACCGGTGGTACAAAATTTTGTCAAAATACGGGGAAGATGTGAACGTCTTACTGGCGCCAAATTCCATAAATATCCGGTTTGTCAAAATCTATGGAAAGTACACCAAAATGTATAAAAACGATGTATAAATGCTTATATAATTTTTTTTTGCGCTGACCTCGGCAAAATTTCTATATATTTGATTTTAATCTTTGCTCTATGTTTAAGGGAACACTGACTCGGATGTTTGATATTAATTTCGGCTTGATACTTTCACTTAATCTTAATGTAAATGGGCTTAACAGACGGACAGACGTACAACAAAGTGATCCTATAAGGGTTCCGCTTTTACTTTTTGAGAAACGGAACCCTAAAAATATTCAAAACATATTAAAAGTACTATCAATAAACTTAAGTAACTAATAAATATCCAATATTCATCTGGCAGTTAAAAATCTGTAGGTATTATTCGCAGAAGAGAACGTGTGGAAAGTAAGACGTTCATAATAATCGTTTGTCAGGAGCCTTACAATAAAGCCCCGTAAATCTCCCGCCCAGCCGTCTTCCGTACCCTAACAACCGGATCCGTACTTATTCTGATTGTTCGCAATATGCAAATAGACTCGCTTTTCCAAAATAGGAAGGCCTTTTTGTAATCTTAGAATAGAATCTAAAAGTATTATAAAGTCAAGAAATATTACTTACAGAAAATAGTAATTTGTGAAAATGACATTTTAGTATCAATCTGATTATTTCTTTATTAATTTTGATTCACTTTCAAGCAGTGGACGACTCTCCAATAGATAAGAAAAAATATACACTTTAAATCATCCTTATCGATTTTAAACTAAAAATATTTTTACATCGAGTATCGTTTGAATAGCGACTACGAAATTATTCATTACATTTTTTTAAGACAGATACAAATAAAATAAATCTTAAATCGAAAAAATATGCATATCCAACGTAGGTTCATAAAATATGAAAGCAAATCCAAACAAATAAGGGCTACCTATATGTGGTTTTGATAGATTCACCTTAACTTTGATGTCGTTTTAATTTCGCGCCTCAGAACACTGATTTATCCGAATATCCAGCAAAGCTAAACTTTACTAACTTTGATCAGTGATCACTGTATGTGATTTATAGTCGCTCACTCGGTATATTGTGCACACTGCCGCTTTGTGACTATTCAAATAAAAATATTGAGGAAATTGTTGAATAAATCTAAATCAAAAAGAAGGTGTAATATTTTACGTAATATATTTAAAATCAATCATAAAGCGATATTCTTTATAAAAACCAAAAGTGTTAAAAAAAAATTCTAATTTAATGAAAATGTTATTCGCACTGAAATATAATATAAATTATTATCGATTAAATTTTAACTCGTTGTTTATATTTATTTATTTTTATTGTATACAGTGAAGCGACTAAATCCAACTATATAGACGTAGAGCGCGACCATCTCTGATCAAGGTGATGTGTTTTAAGCTTTACATATATTTATATAAGAACACTATACTCACGCACACATACAAATGACATTTAATAATTGAATATTTTTTCGTATTAATATTGTGTAACAACGAGATGGTTTCCGATTTAGTAGTTATAAAATATTCCTAATACAAGTCTCTACTACTTACTGTAAAGTCTCAGCGCAAGCAATTTATAAGTAACATTTAACATTTACTAAATAAAGGTTTCTGGTTATTCCAAGAGCCATTCTCTTAAATTGATTCCTACCTCTGAGTATCTTTTTTCTAAAAATTTTGCAAAAAAATGAGAAAGTATATGATATAAAGACTACTTTTGACACATTAGAATTTTAAAATTAAAAAACAAATATTTCACTGGACAAAAATATAAATGATCTCTAGTTTTAGATTATCTATAAATTTAAGATATGACATAAAAATTGGTTTATCAATTACTAAAAATATTAAAATCATATAAATATTAAAATATTCTATCGCCGTTTCCACCTAACTCAGAACAATGCTTAGAAGCATGAGTCATTTTTCTTTTAAATAAAATAATAGAAGCCGAGCTTTGAAAAGACAAAGGCCGCGAGCGGTTAGAAAAACATTGTCTTGGGGGTGTGCGGTCCGCCATCTCGGTCAGGCCCATGATTAATTACGACTAAGATTTATGACGTAGAAAACCGAGTCCGTGTCGATAACACCGTAATAAACGAGAACTTGGTCATAAAGATTCTTCTTACATCTTAACTATACTTGTATTACACTTGTAAGCTTGTACCTACTAATAGAAACGTATATGAAGTTATATTTCTGTATATATCTGTTTTATTTTGTATGCATATTTTTTTAATAATTGTGGTTCTTTCTTGTATATATGATAATATAATTAATCTATATATTATGTATATACCTATAATTAATATAAAATCTCTTATATATTAATTATAATATTCCTCTCGGTAAATTTGATGTTTATAATTTGTGCTTGTACGTTTATCTGTTGATCACATTTCATGCAAAGATGTCTTCCGCTACTTATAGGTTTTATTGTATTGAAACCTTGTTCCGTCATCAAACATATAAGGTCTCTTAGAGCACAAAGAAAATTTTCGAAGCTAACGTAACTAAGTTTTAGAGCATTTATGCATTGCTTTTGCTGCATTTTTTATGAAATTCTCTACGTAATCAAAATCTATACATAGGTATATGAAGGACCTACAGTTTAGCATGAAGTGAGAAGTTACAATACAAATAAACACAATTACAACCACGAGGTGGTAAATGAAACTAGAATGGCAAGAATAAGAAAGTAAGGCAAATTACGGACATTAATATTGCCCGACTAGTTTACGTTAGTTATTTTCATAGTATTCTTTCTTATGGGATGCTACTATGGGGCAGCGCCGCCGATATAAATTCAATATTTATACTGCAAAAAAGAGCCGTAAGATCTATTTATAATCTTAAAGCTCGAGATTCTTTGCGAGATGTTTTTAAGGATAAAGGTATTCTTACGGTTTGTCCGGCAACATATTCAGTGCTATAGCAAACACAGTCACAGTCACACGATTGGAACGAGAAACAAGGACAAACTTGTGACGCCTAGTTATCGTCTCCAAAAAGTAAATAAATCATTTATGGGTCTGAGTATACGTATCTATAATAGTATTCCGCAGTCTATTTTGAATTTGCCACTAGAGAAATGTAAAGTAAATGTTAAAGTAATGTTAATTTAGAAAGCGATAAAAATGTATTTAATTACGGTCATTTGAATTTCATGCAGGATAGTCACCATTGTATTAAACAATGAAATTGTAACTTTATTCAATATTGAAAAGAGCAACTGTTGAGTTTCTTGCCGGCTCTTCTGAGCAGAACCGCATTCCGAGCCGGTGGTAATTTTATGTTTGTGCGATTCAATAGTGCTTGTTAAAGCCTATTTGAATAAAGAATATTTTGAATTTGAATGAATTAAGAATTAAAAGAAATCAACTGTAATAACAATTGTATGAGACAGTACTTTACGCCAAAACCGTTTAGGCCTGTAAAGTACCCAGTTTCCGCCTCTTAGGAAGTACTGTTCTCATCTCTGGGCTGGTGCACACACCAGTATCAGTTTGATTGATATATATATATATATATATATATATATATATATATATATATATATATATATATATATATATATATATATATATATATATATATATATATATATATATATATATATATATAATATATATATATATATATATATATATATATATATATATATATATATATATATATATATATATATATATATATATATATATATATATATATATATATATATATATATATATATATATATATATATATATATATATATATATATATATATATATATATATATATATATATATATATATATATATATATATATATATATATATATATATATATATATATATATATATATATATATATATATATATATATATATATATATATATATATATATATATATATATATATATATATATATATATATATATATATATATATATATATATATATATATATATATATATATATATATATATATATATATATATATATATATATATATATATATATATATATATATATATATATATATATATATATATATATATATATATATATATATATATATATATATATATATATATATATATATATATATATATATATATATATATATATATATACATTTAGTATTTGTGCTACGACTGACCTCAACGACAAATGTCATTTCAACTTATTTTTGTTTTTTAAATAAAACATTCTTAAAAATTATATTTGACGTGCCAGGAGATGTGACCTAATACTTCATTTTCTATTTTTAAACTCACACAAATATCGTCAAAATTGTTCATTCAGTTTGATATATTATAATTTTCAAATTACTTCCATTACAGATACTAAGATCTTAATTTCAAAGACATTTAATTACCTCACTTAATTTTAAATTTCTTTGTAAAATAACTTTAAATCATCTTGATAATGATCGATTTTATGAAATTCCACAGAGAGTTGTAGATAAATGAAATTTGGTACAAAAGTTCCGACGGATAACGCTCGGTCACGATATTAAATTTACGTCATTGAGTGGCATCCTTTGTGAACATGAGGTATTCAGTCTTAATTATAAATTTCTGACTTGTTTTATTTTATGTAAAAATTTTACATTGTATAATTTATTTCATTAATATTGTTAACATGTTTAATTTTTATTATAATGGCAATCGATTTACTTAGTGCCAGTATCACCGGTTACGAATATAGTTTCGTATAGTAATCTAATTTTTAGTGTTGTCTTACAGATAGTTGTTACTGTTTACTTTTTTTCTATTTCACCATTAAATTCCCCGATAATCTGGTAGACATAATTGAGGGTCATTTAATTATTGACAAAACTACAAAAGCGCAAGCAATCGTTTTTTGTTTTGTACTACCACTACGTAAATTACAGTCATTATAAAATATATAAAAAGTTAATTAGTAGTTCAATCAAAATTATTCAAATATTTTCTTTTCATATTTATAAGTATAATCTTATCAAAAAAAGTGAATAGTAAGAATCATTAGATTTTTTTACATATTTGAATGTATTTTTGCAAAAGCGAAGTGAATCATTTGTTTGATCTTACTGTTTAGCGTCTGAGGTCTGTTAATATATTGGGTTCGATGTTAACATGCTTAATATTTGCTTGACAACTTCCTTTGTGTTCTTATATCGAGAGGGTGCCGTTGACTTATATCTGTCCGATATATATTCTCCGGCATCATATGAAGGAGAAATAGAAAAGCTACTTCCAGGAGCTGCTAAACACTCAACATCCGTGCAGTCTTCATCACGACCCCAAACCTGCCTAACCTCGGACTTGATGCCCCAATAACCTTTGACGAAACTCGGAATTGCCTTCGACGCATGAAGAACGGAAATTGTGATCGAAGTGTAGAAATCGTTGGGCTCTCTTGGTGTGCCCATACTTACTGACCTTCTTAACCATATCTTAAACACTGGAAAGATGCCACACTAGTGGTGGCTTAGTTTTATTACTCTATTTACAAGGAAAGGGGCAGTGCTCAAGATTGTGGTAGTAATAGGGGTATTAATCTTATGAGTCACACCATGAAGCTCTTCGAGCGCATGATCGACATCAGGCTCCAACGAGAGTGTACTGTCTCCGAGTCTCAATATGGATTTCAGGCAGGATCGGATGCTATGGATGCCCTCAGAACTTTGATGGAGCCATACAGGCAAAAGCGGAGAGCTCAGCATGTGGCTTTTTTAGATCTGCAGAAGGCCTATGATTGTGTTCCTCGTCAGTGTATCTGGAAAAGTTTGAAAGGGGTCCCTGAGGCCTATTTTGGAATTATCAGAGATATGTATCACAATTCTGCTTCTACTGCTTTTGGCGACACCTCACCTTTCCAGATTAAAGTGAGGGTTCTTATTCAATGTAGTGCTAGATAGTGTTTCGGCTCACATCCAAGATCAGACCATTAAAGAGAACAGGCTGATGCTAGAGCATAAAGTGAACCTCTGTAATGATACGCTTGAGAACGGCAGTCTTAAACTAAATGTGTCGAAGACCGAGTACATAGCTTGCAGGAGATCAGACTCGAGCCACTATCCAT
The DNA here is from genome assembly GCA_019049475.1 of Eueides isabella. Lineage (NCBI taxonomy): Eukaryota > Metazoa > Arthropoda > Insecta > Lepidoptera > Nymphalidae > Eueides > Eueides isabella. Next base: position 8,562,540 of record CM032401.1, read on the forward strand.
ATAGGTACTGAACTAGCCGTCAAGTTTTACGAGGTTACTAGTGTGGTCTACGATCACAGAATACCGGCCAATCTTAAGGGGCTGATACAAAAACACCGTTCGACCGGCTCTTTTATATGGCAGCGAATGCTGGTTAGAGTACTATCTCGACACACTTAGGAGCTGAGATGAGATGTGTGGCGTAAAGTGGTCTGACCGCATACGCCGCAACACATTCATTCGAGGTAGTCTTCGAGTCCGTGATATAGCGGATAAGCCTCAGTTGCTATGGCCAAGTATGCGCACCGGCCTTGGAACTACTCGTATGTCGGACACAAGTGTCTTGATATGCCTGTCCTTGAAGTAAGACCTCCCAGACGCCCAAGGAAGCGAAGGTGATGTAAGACAGTGGTTTAACCACCGAGGACGTAAAAGATCAGGCAAAGTGGAGTTGGTTTAGTAGGAAGGCAGATCCTGGCGCAGCCCGCCGGGATTAATGCCAGGAAGAAGAAGAAGAAGAAGACGGTGGAAAGTGAGATGTGTATGTGTGTGAATATATTATTCTTTTTAAATTCCTATTTACTGTTCATGAGAACGGGCAAACAATAATTAAGTGATCAACAATTGTGTGACAGCAAGTCGTAATAGTAAATTTATATTGTTTTTATAAGGATCATACTTTTACTAAATTAAGTAAGATGCATTTGTATTGTGAGAACCATGAGGGTGTAGAAATTGGAATGAGACTGTCAGCGGGGTCCATGCCTAGTCGAGATTCAGATTTTTTACTCTTATATTTTAAGATTGGAGAAAAGAGATTTTTAACAATTCTCTCCATCTACGAAAATAATTAAGCTTTACACATTTGCAATAAAATTCCAAAAAAAAAGATGATAGGCTACTTAACTTCGGAAATCTCTTAAGACTGTATCGCAGTTAACTTTTCATATATTTTTGGTTGGCGTAAAATATAATAAAGAAGATATTTTCTTGTGGCGTTGAGTTCCGCCACTCAACAAGCAATGCCTCAAATTCTTGTGTAAAGTGTCTTAACACTAGGTTCCCGGGTTCCCTCTGCCTACCCTGCCTCGTGCGGGATACAGCGTTAAGCTGAAAAAAAAAAGATATTTTCTTATTGACGTCATTTATCACAAGATAAAGATAGGTATTAACAGCAAATATTATATAAGTGTTTTTTATAATAGCACAGGATGAATACACGTACAAAATAGGATATCACAATCACTATTAAACGCCGTTCTCGCTTTACCTTTGCCAGACCTGGTTGACCAGATCTGACAAAGGGAAAGCGCGCATTCATGTACTTAACGTGCTTGTACTGAAACATTTGCACAGAGGTATTTGTATGGATTGTATTGTCTATAGACAGTTCTGGTTGAATTTAGCAATTTAAGCGATTAAATCTCAAGTCTCATAAGCTCAAAAGATGAATTCCAGTTTATTAAAAGCATATTTTTATAGCTTTAGCTGTATCACATACACCGCATCTTGTAAACCTAATATATTAATTTAATAGTAACAATAACATTTATTTATAGCGGTCCGATTGCAGCTTTGCGCGCCTGAACGATAAGATTATTTATTTACATAATATTATTTAAGTGATTTAAGTTTATTTGTTTGTTACATACTTATAATTTAAGCCCTCTTGGAATTTCATTGGCTTTTGCCTGTGAATAAGACAAAAATTGTTTGGTTATTTCATGTGCATGCATTGCATAAACATGGCTTTTCTCATGTCGATGTCGATTTCCTGGAAATATATTGCTCCGCAGTCCCTCTATTTTGCAGTCAAAGATCCTTCCATAAAATCAGTTCAGTAATTTCAAAAATTATCCCACATACACATAAATATAGAAAGAAAGCCGGTCACAATTTTTATTATCATTACTTTTAGTTATGCTAAAATCACAGACAGTAAATTTGTTTTTTATTTAAATTTATTTAGATATTTACACGTACGTAACTATTGTTACACGTACGTAACTATTGTTACTGGCTTAAAATTTCCTATATGAAATATGCATTGTACAGGAAGTTAAAGAAAAATATTTTTTTCTCAACGAAATGGTGTGATAAATTGATTTTTATCGGCATCGACGATTTGGTACATTCACCGCCTCAGTAATTTACCGACGGCCGTCAGTACCAAACTTTATAGAATGTTTTAATTTCCTCTTTTCGATTCTTGTACTCATACAACTCGTAATAAATTGTAAACTTTCTTCATAAATATGAATTGTTATATATTTTTTTTCCAATTTATTTTTAAAAGGTTTACACACGACGTCAATATTACGAAGTGTATTATCAAAAAGAATCCTTTATTTTTTCACGCCTAATCATTTACCCATTAGTTCATAAATTATAATATTTCTTTCACTGCCAAAGCAGAATTTAATGATGATCGAGGGAAACAGTTATTTTTCATACAAATGAGTTTATTTATATATACTTTTCATTTTTTTTTTTTCAGGAGCAAGATAAGGGAAGAGAATAATAGATACTATTTTATAGAGATTGTCGAACTATTGAATCCAACTACTTTTACAGGTACGCTTATTATAATAAAGGCAAACTCTCCATTTGATTTAATTAAATCAAACTCTGATTTAATTTCAGCTACAATTTGAGGCGTTGACGTCAGTGCCGTTTTCTGTGAAGCGATAAGCATCCGCACAGTTAATCCATGGAGCACTAGAATTCTCACAAAGGCTTTCCCCGTTTCCCCGGTTAAAATATTATTTTTCCATATCTTTTAGTAATACACTTAGAAATGATGTTCAAAACCGGCTACATAATTTTATTTGCTAATTTAGACTTTGTGTAGGATAATTATGTTTAGCTCGCTAACACCACGTGAATAGACAGCTGGATTGCTACACTCTAACCACAGAGCAATAAATATCAACTGCCAACTCTATTTATATTTTACCTCACTTTCAAATTATATTATACTTAGTTTCATATATAAAAACAAACTTTAATTAATTGTGAATTACGACAAATAGTGATTTACATAGAAAAATTACATTTTTCTAATAAATTTCTAGCAGTAACATTGGATTTATTTTGTTCGTGTTTATATTTTGATAAAAGTTCAATAAAATATTTAATAAAGCTACAATTATACAAAATAAATATAGTGTACATTTATTCATTCATTTATTTAACCTCAAATTATTTTTATATGGGAACTTATAAAGTCCACAATCACCAAGAACGTCGTGTTTATTTTACGTTACATGACACAAATTAAGGTTAGTACATTAATATACAACTTAGAATAATTTGCCTACAGAACAGATCTTTGTAATTAGTATCCAAATTAAAAGCTAGAAGTTGAATATTGCAGATTTTTTACTTATTTTAGTATTTCTCAATATTAAAAATGTGTTCGTGTTCCTCAAATTCGGTGGAAGGTAGGGAACGTAACGGAGTGTATTAACACCAGATTCTAAGTTCCCGCTGCGTACCCTGCCGTGTGCGGGATACAACGTGAAGCTGAGTAAGTGAATACCACGTGTTATGTTTTACAGCCCTTACACGCATATAAGGGCGATCTAGTTAAGCTATAGTAACTTCAAACTTTTAAATCGATCGATTTTTTTTCTTTTATTTACATTTCTCGCTATATTTTAAACTTTTAAGTGTATAGGTAAGTCAACATATACATTTTGATTACTACGCGACGCATAAAGTTGTTAAACTTAATTTTATATAAAAAGAAGAAATAATTTAAGTATGTAATGACTATTTTTTATTAAATACGTTGTATATATGTTCTATTTTTAGATTTCTCTCTGAATGTGTTTTAACTCCTCACTACATGCTACATTTCATATTTTTTGAGGCACGGAACCATAAATATATATTACAATTTAAATACTGAAAATAATCAATCCAAATTATTACACAAGTAGTTGTATTCTTTCGTACTTATACAATTTAATGAACCAAAAATAGACAATATAAAAGAAACAAATGCTACAAATAATAAAGCAAGAAAGTATAATATTACTTACACAATTAAATGTTGCGTTTATAGACAAAAGTCACAATAGCCGATAAAACAAGAGTATTTAAAGACTTAGTTAGACATTTATAATATTTTTTTTATTGATTGATTTTATAAGAATATAAAAAAAATGATAATTATCATATAATAAACCAAAACATATCGTATCTTTTAAAAACACACATAAATTCTGACATATATATATTATAATATATGAGTATCTAACTAAAGTGATTTATATGAAACACGTTTAGTAAGAGAGTCAGTAATAATGTCACAGTTATATTATGCCCTAAACTCACAAACTAAATTGTAGCAATGTTCAATATTTTATAAACAAGAGGGTAGTGCTTATCTTGGTATTCACAAGACCACGGTCTCGCCGCAAAGGTCGTGGCGGAATGAAATAGGCTGTGCTGCCAGTTCGCCAGATAACCATAATGTATCCGCGGGATATTCTACCTAAGATAGGGTGACCAAACTTTTTATTACGATATAATACAGACAGATTTTTTGTGTTTACCTACTAAAGTAACGGTATATTTTTTATAGAAGAAAAATTATATTTAAATGTTTTTTTATCTAAATAATTTACAATTACATTTACTTTTCACTTTTTTATTTTAAAATTAAACAGTAAATATTGCATTGGCATTATTCGACATTTCATAAACTAAAGGGAGAGCTTATCTTGGTTTCGGCAAATCCGGTAGCGACACGGTACAGATATAAGGGTCGCGGCGCAATGAAACAAACATTGTAGTCATATCTTATATTTGGAGGGGTTTAAAGCCTAGTTATATCTAACCAAATGAATGAAGTAGAAGTGGAAATTAACCATAACCTTTTAATAGAATGTTTGCTTATTGTCTTTTTCTGCTAAAAAACATATTATTGAAATTGCCACATATATAACTTAAGTTGCCACCATAGCGAAATCGAAGAGCAAAAGGGTTAAGCAATAAACTCGATGAATTGAATTAATCCGCACTCAAGGGTATTAATTATTTTCATTTCCCCGCTCTAAAAAGATTCCACGGCGTTAACCTTCGCCACATAATGTTTCGATTTCGAATAGAAAGCAGAGAACGATTCGTGCAAACAGAATTCTGAAAATTAAACTCACTACGAATAGCGTAGCGATAAGTGTCTTTAATTTAATTGATGTTTGTTTAGAAAATTACTATTACACCGTGTACTTAACACTGATCTATTTAAAATTGGTTTCTTATACATATATGTTCTTAAACCACCTTAATTCTATTAATAATAATATTCAGTTCACAATGGAATTACAGGCAAATAATTCTTTAGCTTTCCTTGATGTTTTAGTCATAAAGAATTCTAATGGCACAATAGGCCACACAGTATATAGGAAACCTACGCATACCAATAGATACCTCAATGGTAAATCTCACCACCACCCTACACAGTTATCTACCGTTGGCAAATATTTGTTTCAGAGAGCCCACCACCTCTGCGATGCTGAACACCTAGGGTACGAGCTTCGACAGGTGAAGACTGCTCTTCATCAGAACAAGCTGCCAGTTCCCCGCCAGCGTTGTCAGAAGACCAACAAGCCACCCACAGTTGAGAGGCAACCAGCACTTTTACCGTATGTGAAGGGTGTTACAGACAGGATCGGCAACATCTAAAGAAGAGCTTCTATTAAAACTATTTTCAAGCCTAACAAGAAAGTGAGCCAATTCTTGAGACCAGTGAAGAGTAATATTCCTTTGCAGTGTGCAGGTATATACAAACTTGATTGTGACTGTGGCTTATGATATATAGGTCAAACAAAGAGAAGCATTGGTGTTAGGGTGAAGGAACACATCTCCGATGTCAAGAATGTATATATAGTAATATGTAGGTATGTATATATATATATATATATATATATATATATATATATATATATATATATATATATATATATATATATATATGTATATATAGTAATATGTAGGTATGTATCAAAGTCAGCTGTGTGTGAACATACATCGAACAAATCCAACCAATACATCAGGTTTGATAAACCCCACATACTCGCTAGGGAGAATAGATATATCCCTAGAATGATCCGCGAGGCTATTGAAATACAAAAACATCGTAATTTCAATAGAGAAGATGGTTGGAAACTTTCTACCACCTTGGACCCACTCTTAAAAAAATTAAAGTCTCAAGTGTGGTGTCACACTAGAGGCCCAGATACAATTAGCGCAATCTGCAAGAATCCAGGGCAGTACGCAAGTCAATTAAGGAATCGTTGGCGGTAGTTTTATATAATAATTATATCAAATGACAGACAAATGCCACCTCAGTCTACCCGTGATCTCGGACTACTGTAAAGTGTTCGAAACGTCGGGTTTCCAAAAATATGTTTAAAACCAATATACGCGATTAATCCGTTTAAAAGTGTTTCATTTAAAATGTGTAACAATCGCGAAAATCAAAGACATTACTATTGTATGTAACTGAGACGAATGAGGTATTCGAGACAAACCTTCGTGGTTTTTGTAGTGCCTATTTTTTGTTAAATTATATCTATACTTGTATACAATAATTATAAATAAAAAATATCAAATTTCAGTAGGATCAATAATAATAATAGAATAAAGAAAACGAAGCCGTCAAGTTCGTAAGCTATTTATAAGTAATAAATAGCCTAATATTCGTTGTGGTTTTTTATTATTGCTTTATCGAATTGCTAAATGGTTTCCCGATTGCTTAAAAACTTATCTATCTTGTAAATGTATAAGGTAACAGATGATTTGGTTTTGTGCATTTAAGTTTTCGTTTTTCATGATTATGACACTTTTTAAATAAACCTTTTTTTTTGGACATTTAGAGATATAGATTCTTTTAAAGCCCAAATAAACATATGACCACGTTTAGGTAGACTACTACTAATACTAATACTAACTTCTAATATTAATATTGTTATGTAATGTCCATAGCGTAATTTTATAATAGTCACTTTTTCTTTATGCAAATGTCAAAGAAACTTTAGTCAAATTTAACAGAAATTTGGCAATATTTTTAAAAATATTATTCACGATAAGTCCATAGGTAATTTTTTAAAAGAATATAAGTACTAATTTTAAATAACATAATGAAAGTTTTTTTTATTTATATGTATTAGTATTGTTGTACCTGCAAAAGATTTTGACAATGTACCTAAACAAATAAATCTTCTGCCATATTTTGCGGAATAATCATTACATGCCAGGAATATTATAAGTAATTAATATAAACACACAGTCACATATTTTGTCACGCTTAAAACGCCACAGTTACTGAACTGAATTTCATTAAGCATTTCGTAGAGCTTAATCCTGGAAACCGATAATATTATGACTTCTTTTACCTAACTCATTTTAATCGAGCTATAACATTACAATATTCAAAGCGTTCGTAAATTCTCGTATTATAATTAAAAGCACAGGTATAATGCCTAAAGTATGTTAAATTCATGAACTAAAAAGCATTATTAATAATAAAACATGATCTTCGATTTATCGCAATTTCCAACTTCGAGTATAATTACTTCAGCAGAAGTATTGTCAGTATAATATGTATAAAAGTTCAATTTGCATATAAAGTATTCATGAAATAATTAAACGTAATTGCTTTATAAAAACTATTTTACGCGTGAATTTTCAACCTATTCAATTTTATTTCCGGATGTATTATATGGACATAAAAATATATTATGTATATAACATTTCGTTATTCCTGTTTATTAGCCATTAGAAATAAAAGCAATAACTTAATAGGATATTTACTTTGAAAACGTAAAAAATGCACTCTGTCCACTAAGCCAATTGCTTATTAAGACTATAGCTTTGTCAGGACTGGTCAGACCGCTTGGACGGATTAAAAGAGGCTCGGGTTCAAATCCCGCTACGTTAAAATTTATATACGTTTTCTAACTAAGTATTTTTCTTTTAAACGTGAGTTATCACTTTAAAAACAGTAAAAAAAGTTATACTAGGATCTTCAATACTTTAATTAACTTTATTTTAAGCCTTACATTCGAAAGTGTTCTCGAATCTCTCAAGGAAAATTGCCTAATACGTTAGAAATGTAACGGTACCCTAAGAGCTTTCTGCTATTATGCGAATGGCTGCATCGGTTGTGTAATCGAGTGTGCGAAGGACATAACAAGAGACCCTCATCGCGATTGGACTGGCCCTGCTCTTGACCTGATACCATAAAGCAACTTTGCTAACAAGATAAGTGTTTTCAATCCACAAAATACAATGAACATTTTCGAAATTGTTTATATCTTTTAATTTTACTATTTTTTTTATTTTTGTTTTGTTTTATATCCCGTATACAGCAAGTCAGGAACCTACTGTGGAAACACCTCGTTCCCCACTTACCTTTCAATTTTGTTGTCACTGAGTTGAGTTAGTAGTTAACTAGCAAAATTCAACGTTGCTACTCGTCTTATTCTCAGAGCGGAAAGATATATTAATAATATATAAGAAAAAATAAGAAAAACGTTTTTTTGTGGTTAGTGCAGCGAACAGAAACGATTTTGGTTATAAATACTTTTTTAAAGAGGCAGACTAAATGTATTACCAATGAACAAAAACCTATGGAATTGTTGATACAGGCGCCGAATCGCAAATTGTTTATGGTAATGGTTTGCTCGCCGATATGTGAAATGTTCGCATTTTATTAGCATTGTCGTTTCCACAAATTGGTGCTTTATATTCTGAAATGAGTACTTCATTTTTTGAACGTAATTTATAAAAAAGAAACGAGTATTTACTCGAGAAATTATAATTTTATATATATATATATATATATATATATATATATATATATATATATATATATATATGCTTTTAATTTAACAATATGCAAGGATGGAAAAGTATAGTAAATCAAAGGTTACTCTAATATCCAAAGCCTCTGATTGGCAAACATCTCACGCGTCACTGTTTATCAGCATCAACAGGCCTTGATGTGGAAAGTGATACGTCAATAACAGACTCACGTATCCACGAAGAAGCTTAACAAATAAACCGCTTTCTACAAGTTAATAGCTATTCAGTAAATACTGATCTTTATTGTAGGACAAACCGTGATTGTTCTTTCTGAGATAATTGCCATGATCTGTCCATAAATATGAATAAAGTAGTACGAATTATATCTTGAGATTAAATAAAATGCAATGATCCAATTACACATAAATCGGATAAAAGGCATTTTAGATGTAAATACAAGGAAATTGTAGTCCAAGTGTGCAGTGCATAAATTGCCTCTTATCTGGCCATTGCCTGACCCTTAATGGCCACAAGGTGGGACAGATTGTTATCGTGACAATTGTGTGGCTACTTTGTCGATACAAAGAAATTTTGTGGGATACTTAGGACCGACTAATGTACAAATTGAACACTTATTTATACAATGACTTTCATTTGTTATTTGAAAATGTAGCATGCGATATAACAGTAACACGAAAACGTTACATAGCATATGGATTATCAAAGGCATAAAGCGTGCAGTTTACTCTTATTATTTAGGAATCCTTATAGGGCCTGAGGCTTGCAGGCTCTTATAAGATTAACATGTATCCCGTCTATTTCCCGTATCAATCTCGAGATCGTGTGGTGATATCAAGGTTAAGTTTATATCAACTAAAAGATTTGGATCCACGGTCACTTAAAGCACAGTAAAAAAAAATCTTGTAAGCTAACACAAACAAAAGACTAACATTTATGCGTAATGTTTTCTACATTTTGCAAATTCGCTGCGTAATCAAAACCTTTAGAATAATTCCCGTGGGCTTACAATTAAATAAATCGACACGTAGAGAGAACTCAAATACTTTGTTTAAATATAAATAACTTTTCATAAAAAAAATATACAGAAAAAATTGTAGTTGATTTCATAAAACATGAGTCCCGCCCACAAAGTTACTTTACTTGTATTTTCCAGCTGCTTTAAAGAGGTGCCAGATCTGCCAAAGGGGCAATTTAAAATTTCAGAGAAGCTCAGGATGTTTTTACGTTTGATTAATTATTAGACCTCAAATCGTAGCCACTAGAATACACGACGAGTTCCGATTGTTCCATACGCTTGAACGATGAGCATGGTACGCCATGCTCATCGTTCAAGCGTGTAAATACACTCCTCATTCACGTCTTTGACACCCTAATAGCGTCCTCCTAGGCCCTGACGACCTAAGTATAGTCACAAACGCCCAGTATACAGGCAGGTTTCATTCTTCAATCTTGCGTCATTTTCACCGTCGCCGTAAGAGGCGACTAGGCCAGTCCTATGTCACGGCATGCCTCGGTGCAGTGTGACCCAACGGTCACAGACCATCCTGATTAGAATATGCAGGGTATTCATCTGCGACCCTTTCCCTTTCACTTTTCTTTAGTTGCGAGCCATACCCGCCCCTCCAACATCACTAGGCGGGTGTTGTAAAGACCATTCCAGGTTAACAGCAGTTAAAGGATTTTACCACGATGAAATTGATAAAGAAAATGTTCATAAAATTATACTTATATTTTATATTGGTTAGACAAAACCTGCACAAATGTTTATATTTACCGGTACAAATATTTATTTAATGTACATATAGAATGTTTCGGATCAACTGTAATATAAACAGAGAAAAATCTTTACAATAGATTTGTTATGTTCTAATATCGTTAAAATAGATTTTCACACTTGAAGCAACTCAATTATTTTAAATCTATGTATGTAATGTATATGTTAAACTATTTCACATCTATCTGAGCAGGTGCGGATACTCGCTCACGGCTAATACAGTTTTTTCTGCGTAAATTTCGATCCCAGAAGAATTCCAAATATAATTATATTTTGAGTGCAGGAAAAGGGAATATGTCACCAGCGCAAAAATATAAAAAAACAAGATATTGTCACTTATTTTTTAAGTATCCTCCCTAAGGGACTGTAGTGGCGCATGGACACAAGCAAGTAACCTTAAAAGCAACTACAACGAGAAAATGAGATATTTAAGTATTAATAACTTATTGTTGAATAGAAAAAGAACTACATATATGATATTCAGAACACCTAAAAATGGCAAAGCCGATGTACTCTTAAATGGTTGTGGTCGTGATAATTCTACGATATTTCTCGTTATCATCACTGACTCCAAGTTACAGTGGGGACCTCATATTGATTGATTTCCGAATAGACTGAGCTCCGCAGCTTTTGCGATAATAAAATCAGATTATTAACTGACGTGGAAAAGGCTCGCCTTGTTTACTTAAACTACCTTTATTGTGTTATATCCTACGACATTTTACTTTGAGGTAATGCAGCCGGAACTATGCAAATCTTATTCTTGCAGAAACGAGATATTTGTGTAATCTATTACTTACGCCCTAAAGATTGTTTAAGGGAAAAAATTAAAGAAATTAATATATTGATCGTTGCATCTCAATACATTTTTCAACATTTATATATATATATATATATATATATATATATATATATATATATATATATATATATATATATATATATATATATATATATATATATATATATATATATATATATATATATATATATATATATAAATATATATATATATATATATATATATATATATATATATATATATATATATATATATATATATATATATATATATATATATATATATATATATATATATATTTATCATCTCAATACATTATGTACATCATATATTATGTAAAGCTGATTTAAAAAAATAGAAATGTCCCACTGAGTTTCTGCGCCGGTAATTCTTAGGTTCGAGGCAGTATCTTTAGTGAACCAGTAGAAAATTGTTTGACGTTCAAAATGAATCTTTTAACTTTTTATTTAGATTAAAATATTAGATTTTGAATATTTACAACAAAAAAAAAAGATTTCATTTATTCGCTCTGGTAACAAGATACGCGGCATAGAATTCTGCCACTCAACCACTCAACCCGAAGTGCCTCAATATCGGCGGAAAGTAGAGGACGGAACGGGGTGTCTTAACACTAGGTTCCCAAGTTCCCTCTGCCTATGTTGCCATGTGTGGGATATTACGTGAAGCTGGAATTTAAATACTCTACAGACACCATACCCTCCAATAGGGTTCGACTCTACAACTATCACATTTATAACCAGACACGGGACTAGAATTTATTCATAGCAATCGTTTGTTGGCGTTGTATTATAGTCTAAAAATACTATATTAAAAGCGATATATTTACTAAAATTATAAAGATAATACCGATCCGGTAATTAAGTTAGGATAAGCTCCGTGTTAAATGTTACAAGAAACTTTGCTTAACCGCTTTTGTCTTATCATATTTCTAAGCGATTCAAGTCTGTGAAGTTAAAAGTTGTTCACTACAAAGTTTAAAAATACTTTACACTAAAATATTCAAGAAAATCTTGTCTACAGTGTTAAAGTAACTGTTGAGCAATGACTCAAGACATCTACAACACTGTTACAAATCACGCTATTACTAGACGTTCCCTAATATATAGCGTTTTAGCGTGTTCTATAACGATTCACTCCTCAAAAAAATGTGCAATTGTATTTTCTCCGTTGTTTACCATAAAAAAATATCCATTTAAAACAACAGATAAGCTGTTTTTACTATAGTTAAAGTGGTAATCCATATTTAGGAAAGGTGCTGTTTTATTAATAAATAATATAAAATAGTTTTTTGGTACATGAAAAAATATAATTAATCATTAACAAATATTTTTAAACGTTGTATTAAAATTAATTGAAAGAAAATAAGGATAAAGATACAGTAAATTGTACTTTAAAAAGATTTAATGGTCATTTATAAATAGACAAACAAAAATATCAAAACATTTACTGTAAACGGATGATGGGTGGTTAAATCTCCCTTTGTGGAAATAAATGACTTTTACATGCAATGCTTCGAATTTGGATAGAAGTGTGCTTTCCCTATACTTCGATAGAGACGCTAATAGCGCAATTTTGAGCAGGCAAAAATATAGAAAGAGAGATATAAAAAAATATTTAAACCTATACAAATCAAATGTGAAATTAATGACTGAAAAGTGAACAATAAAGAGACTACGGTCTGTCTGCCACCGCCGCGCTTAACTAAGCAATGTAAATTTAGCGAAAAAAATATTTCTCCCTAAGAAAAACAAAAGCGACTTCATCTGCGGTCTGAAATTTATGAAATGCGCCGCGGATTAAAAATGTTTACCGTGCCCTCCGGCGGCCCTGCCTTCATTAGGCCATGTTTCTGAAATAGTCTGATTAATATTTACCTTACACTTCTTGTGAATATTCTATTGTGTGTCGTTAAGAATTAACCACAACACGTGAAAATTTTCAAAAACTGTCTAAAGTTTCATAATTGAAAAAAATAGTAAATACTGCTCAAATGTATATATTTTTTTGTTTTAAACTTATAAAAGTGTACGAATAATTTAGATATGAAATATATGAGGTTTTATTTCATTCTAACCAACATTATAAAAGAAAATTAAAAAAAAAAAAAACATATTTACAAGTACTCCCATACGAAATATAAAATCACTTTGTTACGAATCGCGTACTGTGAGCAAGACGTAGAATATTATCTTCAAATACGAAAGCAGTTTTAAAATTTAATATTAAATTAAAATGAAATATTCTTCCCTCTGAGGCACATCAAATATTTAAATTTTACTAGTCTAATATCGACCTTAAATCTTTTTAGCTATCAACAAATAGGCGCCACGTGCTCTAAATGTTTAACTAGACGTATAAACTTAGCTACGACGATCGGTATTCGTACGTTTTAATAAATAATGAGCCCCAATTTTTCGTCGACTGTTCAAATAAGATTCCAATATCTAACACCACAAACACTGATTGCAGTCTGAAATATTTAATGTACTATAGATAGTTTCGTTATTGAAATATTAAAGTATGTTCATTTTTTTATATTTTTTTTTACAAATAATTTTGTTTATATGAAATGGGCATCATTATTTTTTATGTGGATTTAGCACCATTAGCCAACCATAAACATATATTTGAAAAATGTGAAAAATAAATGTATTATTATGTTTTAATGTTTTTGTTAAAGCGGTGTAGAAAGTTCATATATTTCTTCCGACAATTTTCAAGCCGTACATTTAAGCGGAACACTTACGAGCCTCGTTACATCGTCAAGTAGTAAAACCTTTGTGAGATAGGACGAGTAGCAACGTTGCATTGTATAGGTAGTTGGCGAACAAGCTAAGATTTCCTAGAAACAAAGAAATATATAATCAATAATGTATTTCAATTTAAAAGTATTTATTAAAATCGTGTTTAATTCATGATTAATGTTATATTTTTATAGATATGAATAAAATAAATACGTAACAATAAAAACTGGTCAAGTCAGATTCGCTCACCATGATGATTTGTACCAATTTTGCGATGTTGGCGGAAAATTCAGTACGTTAGGTTAAGACTTATTCATACAATTTTATGCCAACTTCTTATTGATCAGTGACAACGATGAGCGGCCGCAATAAGCTCCGTTAAGTTTCATCAATATTATATACTCTAAAGGAAACGAGGTAATGATCATAAATTAGTTTACATATAAAGGAATACAGGTTCATAATTTAGGTTCTTATTTGTACTAAATTTGCAACAGATCTCTTTATTTTTTCCGTTACTTTTTTCAACTTCACGCCGTATTCCACGCGTATTTCCACGTGGTACACAAGGAAGGGTAGGCAGAGGAAACCTAGTGCTAAGACAATCTCACAAAATTTGAGGCATTGTGTGTTAAGTGAAAAACTCAACACCGCGCTTTACGTTGTAGGCAGAACGAAGAAATAAAAATATTAAATATTTGATTTGAAAATATTACTATTTAATTTCGAGTGGGGATCGAACTCACAACCTGTCGCTTTTACAGTCGCACTTATAAATGTCCATAAGGTATTTATGAAATGATTTTTACACACAGACAATAACGTTTACCTATTAGGGTTCTGTAACTTTAAAAGGGACGGAATTAAGACAATATAATCTTTTCTATTTTTTATAATTATGACAAATCGGGCACAAAGGACTGCATAAGATACATTATATCATACACAAATCTCAGTGTTAATACCTCCACAGCACGCTACCAAGCACTGACACCAAGGGTGTATTTACCCTAGGGCCAGAAGGGCTATAGCCCGGGGCGGCAGGCCACGAGGGGCGGCCCAGGGGCAGCCCGGGCTTCGGTTTGGACATTTGAAAAAATACAAAAAAATATTTTAAGACATAAGCTTAGAACGCCCCTGAACTACTTTTCTACGTGTAGATTTCACATCTGAAGAATTCGAAATTCAATTGAAATATGCAAGCCGCCCCTTGTCCTGAATCGGTTGAACCGTCAATTTTTTTTCGCCTTGATTTTCTTTTCACATTTAAAATTTTGTCCACAGAAAAATAATGTAAAATATAAAATCTATATTTTGTTCTTTCATCCTTTTTATTTTTTTCTTTCGATGGGGTAGTATGATGTTGGCCCTGCGACCTCTTTTTTTTTTATGGAAGAGACGGCAAACGAGCGTACGGGTCACCTGATGGTAAGTGATCAGCGTCGCCCACAGCCCCGAGTAACTCCAGAGGAGCTACAGGAGCGTTGCCGTCCTTTAGGGTGAAAGGGCACCGGCGCCCGGCATTACCTAATGCGAAACGCAGTGGCCAAAGCTACTACTTAACGCCGGACTTAAATGCCGGGGGTGGTAATAATCCGGTCGAGTCTGCCCATGCGTGTTGCCATTGCTGGCAACGTGACTCTACCACACGCACTTTAGTCGCCTCTTACGATACCATCAATACCAGGGTGATCCTATTCTACGCCGGGATCACATGGCGAAGCTACCTCTACAGCGCCACCGGTTTTGTTGGAGGCCGAGCTGGAAGAGCTATGATCTTGAACTTGTCACCAGATTGAGTGACTTAAAGAGATACTACGAAGTTGCAAGGGCGCCTCTTGCGAGACTCGAGCCTCGAATTGGGAACTTCGTTTGTAATGGGGGCCCCCACTCAGTACAAAAGCCGAGCTTTGCTTCGCTCGGCCCGAGCTAGGCCTACTGGGTAGAGCTGTGGATACCCTTTTGGAATTTATGTTTGGCACCCTCCCGCACCTAGGCGCGCTTGGGCTGCTGTATAACTGGGACCTCGTCTCCACCGGCGTATCGTGTGCTTTTGCGTTTATGTGTAGTCCTACCTACTTGTTTCACTTTATTCGCGACTGTAATGGGGTCAGCTCGAGCTATCGAATAGAACATTGCGTGGTCTGCGGTAGACCTTACGGAGTATTCCCTTAGCTACGGGGCCATTCCCCGTAATCGCAGGTTTTTACCACCAGGGTGTTCGGATGGGCCGAGGCCTTTTTAAAAGTAGCTACTGGACAGTTTCCTGCAGTGCTCTTGAAAGGAGTCGAGATTGATGTCTCGATGTAGATCTATGTTGCGCATGAACAAAGGAGCTCCCGTGGCAATGCGCAAGATTTTGTTTTGCATAATTTGAAAACGATAGAGACTAGAAACGAACACTAAACTGGCATATGTGAACATTGGCCTGATAGAGGTGGTGTACAGGCGGATTTTATTTCTAAAGGACATTTTAAATTTGGCACAGACCAGCGGGTATAGGCAAGAGAGTACGTACACGTACGGGCTGGGCTCTTAGTCCACTTTTATTCAATGTAGGGCTAGATACTATCTCGGCTCACATCGAAGACCAGCCTCCGTGGTTGATGATGTATGCCGATGACATAGCACTCACTGACGAGGATCAGCTGATGCTAGAGCGTAAAGTGAAGTTCTGGAATGGTACGCTTGAGAACGGCGGTCTTAAACTGTATGTGTCGAAGACCGAGTACATGGCTTACAGGAGACCGGACTCAAGAACTATCCATATAACCAAGCCAATTTAAAACCACCCGCTAAGTCGGAAAAGTTCAGGTACCTCGGATCCGTTATGCACGAGTCTGGAGGCATCTATCACGATGATAGATGCCTCCAGACTCGTGCATAACGGATCATGATTCATGGTCGGATAAGCGCTGCCTAGGCCAAATGGCGAAACGTCACTGGTGTGGTCTGCGTTCGCAGAATACCGACCAAACTCAAGGAGCTGATATACAAGAGCATCGTTCTACCGGTTGTTTTATACGGCAGCGAATGCTGGCCAGTATTAACTCGGCACACTAAGGAGCTTCATGTTACGGAAATGAAGATCCTGAGGTGGATGTGCTGCGGCGTAAAGTGGTCTGACCGCATACGTAACACATTTATTCGAGATAGTCTTGGAGTCCGTGACATAGCGGATAAGCTAAGCCCTAAGAACTATTTCGGACGCGAGTTCCTTGATATGTCTGTCCCTGGAGGGAGACCTCCCGGACGCCCAAGGAAGCGCTGGTTGTATGTCTTGATGCAGGATATAAGACCCAATGGTCTAACCACTGAGGATCTGAAAGTGTGATTCGATAAGTAAGCTTGTATGATGTGTCTATCTGGCACTCCTTAACGTACGAGCTTGAAAATCAAGCCATTATATCAAACTTTATCGAACGCCTTTGCAACATCTAGGAAGATTGCCGCAGACGGCATTTTGTGGTTGGAATGGGAGGTCCTATGATTCAGAATATGCTCTGTGATCCTATGGTCTTTTTTATTTCTTGATGGGGCGGAAAGTTACATTAGCCTGGGGCGCGCAATCTTAAAATACGCCCTTGACTGACACAATAGTGTTTGTTAACTTTCAGACGTTGTAACGTTTAAAAGTTATATAAGTATTTTATTGTAGAATGGTAAAAATATTTTCTATATTACAAGTCTTTTAATTTATACTTTTTTTGTCAAATTCATTCCACAAGCTTCTGTGATGTGTTGTAATAAGTACGCTTCCCGCAGTTATACAACCAAAATTTGATAGTTTGGTCATACAAACAAAAACAAATATGTATTTCAGTATCATCATAATCCTGATTCGAGAATTTGCCTATTCTGAAACAATTATCGAATACAGCCAGAAAACAATTTGCTATATTATTTGCTTTCGATATCGAAATGCACTGATAGTGGTACAATTCTGAAGAGATTATCCACTATATGAAATTAGGGGCACAAAAATTAAATGGTGGAATATTTTGCAGGCTTTTTAATCGTGAATCTGAATGAAACATGCTATTACCGCACGTTTGCAAAGCCATTTTTAAGCCAAATATTTTGAAAAGAATGTTCAAAATTTAAAATGAACATTTTAATTTGATTCTTTTTTATACGACGCACGTGAATATGTATTTGTTATTATTTATTATTAAAATCTTGTTATGAAATTCGAGATATGGTTATGTAAATAAATCCAAATAGCAATATTTACTTAAAATAGTAAATTCTATATTTATAAATTAGTAATATTTATTTTTGACATGACAAAATAGCATGACAGAAAACATTTGTTTCCTTTTAATTTAGGTAAAACATTCTGCATATTGAGAATTATGGATGCTTTTAGCGAAGTTGTTCATTAGGAGAAATTAATCAAAGCGGTGGATCAAAGCATACCTTTTTTCATTAATAATAGTATAATTGGAAGATTTGCAGTTTCAATTCAAATAATGCTTACATTGCCGAATAAGAGATAGTTCTAAATAAGCTGAATATATGTTAACAACGAAATATTGTGTTGAACAACAGTATTAATCAAGTTAGTATTTACATTTAGTTTGGAATCACTACAAATAAGAGTTAGGTATGTTATCTAATAACAATCGTAGTAAGTAAAAAAGATTACTTAGACTTAGACTTGTCACTTAACAGGCAATGTTTCAAATTAAAGCGGAGAACAAACTCCGTTTTCAGCTTTAAAATTGACATTAGATTACGGCATCTTGAAACATTTTTTTCTTGGTACTATTAAGGAAATACTGAGAAGTTAAAAACTTTATTTCTAACTAGTCGATTGTTATTACGTTCACTTCAACAATCGTGAAGCTGAAATTTAAGCACTTAATAATATTGTAAAAAATATCCCATTTAATACATCTTGTATATCTGTAAATAATCGATATAATCTTTACAATCTACAAATGATATAATATCTAAAAAATATTTATTAACTGTAATGTTTTTTTCAATATTTTACTTGTCAATGAACATTCTTAAAGGTTGATACGGAGAGGATTATCCTCTAAATCCGGATTACGTGACACCCGCAATGTGTGCAGAGATGTTCCAGGAAAATATTTACTTATCACGTATTTAAATTTACAATTTGAATACTGCTTACTCATATATACATAATAGTAACTATAATTCATTTTAAATAGTATATATTTTGTTTTATAAGCGTTGGTTTGTCCGTTTTAATTTTACTTATGGAGTTGCTTTTTTAATCAGGCCTGGGTAATGAAAATTACTTAACTTATTATATGACAAACCTCTAATTACACCACAAAAATATTTCAATCATAAGACGCTGTAGATTCATATATGACTCTATATGTGTACATAAATTATTTATTTTATTCGATTTTGCTAGATATAGTACAGTATTGAGTTGCATTAAAAAGCAATAAAATATTTATATTCATTATAAATCTGTTTTGAAAAAATAAGTTGATTTTTATTGTAACGAAAATATATGAACCTACTTTCAACACATTTATTGTGGAGTGACAAAACACCAATAGTCACAAAATTCTTGTTTAAGTAATCAGGCGCTTCATAACCGCTACGTAAATTCAATAATGAAAACATACCTATTTACTATATTATTATGTACTTCACAATTAAATGACACTTGAATAAACCCTGTTTATCAACATAAAATTAACGCTGTTTAAAACTTTTAATCAAAAATCAAAATCAAAATAGTCTTTATTCAATTAGGCCATTTAACTAAACTTAACTTTTTGAATCGTCAAGTTACATATAAATGTCTGTAGTGTCAGTCCTTACAGAAAGCTACCACCGGCTCGGAAGTTGGGTCTGCTGAGAAGAGCCGGCAAGAAACTCAACAGTTGCTCTTTTCAAAATATCGATTAAAGTAAATATATAACATAGCTTCCTGAGTGAGTATTATGTATTATGTAACTATCATATCAACATATCATATTAACAGAATTATATTTAATACTACTGTTTAAACTTTTATTATAAATATGTTCTTATAAAATATAATTTGAATTAAAAAAAAAACAAACTCCCCGGGGAAATTCAGTAGTAACGGAAATACAAAGAAATCGGAAGCTTCGCGTTAATGGCTTTCGAGCTGATAAACTGGACAGTGATCGTAGAACTTTTAACGATCGCCCAAATTACTAGCCGTTACTGCGATTTAACAGACGATATGAACATGTATAAATGTTTCATTTGTAAGAAACAAATAACATTTTCATAATGAGTATGGCTAACAAGAGCATTGTAAGAAATCTTTATTGATATACATATTCTCACTTGTAACCTTTGGTATAGATAGCTACGGCTACAATAACTATCAATTACCTAAATTATATTGCATATATCTCCAGAAACTTGACATACTTCAATAACTACTAAATTATTTTTGATTAAACTTCGTCTGTTTCTTAGTTTGGAATATACGGGATTTAAATAAAAAAAGATAATCTCTGTACGTTTTTATTACTGATAAATTAAAGTATATCCAAACATACATTCACTTATTTAACTCAGTACAAGTGTTTAAAGGCCCTTCTTGTATATGCTAGTCCTTAATAGGATCACCTTTAGAAGCCAGGGTTTGCCTTGCGGCTTATTCTACTCTACTTTGCTTGGTGATTAGTCCAATGGCTCTCATATCCTACGTTAAGACAACCAACCATCGCGTCTTCGGTAAAGAGGTCTACCTCTAGGCACAGTCATACCAAGGCTTTCCCATCCAAAATTATTATAGCTTAAATAGATAATTTTATTCTCAGATTTCCGCTATAACTTAGCAGGGTAGGCCAAGGGCACTTGGGAACCTAATGTTAAGTAAGACACTCCTTTTCGTTCCCCTCTTTCCGCCGAAATTGTGGTATTGCATGTTTAGTGGCGGAACTCGACGCGCTTTGCTTTTTACCAAAGCAAAGAAATAAAAACATTAAATAATTAATTTGAAGATAAGTATTAAAAATTTAATTTCCTTCAGTGGGGATCGAACCCTGTCGCGTTTACAGTCACACGCTTGTGCCCCTGCGCCACGACAAACCTCGAATGAATAAACTAAATAGATGACCATGCTCAAATGTTATACAGGTTTTTTTGATTTATTAAAAGTCGGCTAAAAATAAATATAATTGCTATAACAGCAATGAAAAAAGTATATTAAAAACTATGCAGCATTTCAGTAAACGCTTTACGTGAAGCTTCATTTTGTGAGTTCTCATCTGGCCGAAGCGCTAACACGCTACTATTTTTTACGTTTTACTGCATTTTTTATAGTATAATATCCATAATGAAACTCGTAACTACGTGCTCCACAAAGTGCTTGACGCCTCGCGTGTCGAGATGATAAAATTAATTTCAAAACCACACTTTAAATCTATCAGAATATATATTCAATTTTAAATAACTATTTTTAATATACTCTTCTTGGTTTGACGAATTTATCTATTGACATGTATGATTTACAGTTATTATAATAAAGGTACATACTTAGCTAATAAACATAAATTATCTCGTTTGTGTCATAGATTGCATTATATATACATATACAATATTTCTATAAATAGAATTATATGTTAATTAACATGCAAGTGTTTGATATATAATTCTATTTATAGAATTATTATTATTATTCAATAGTACATTTGCGCACATTTCTGGTTTAGTAAAATATTTTTATTTACCCTAAATACTGTAGTATTTATATAATTCGCTGTGTATCAACGTAACTAGAAATATATGAAGGTTTTAATAATTCATATCAATTTTAGATCAATTGAAATCCTCGAGTGCATTCGGCATGTTCGTAGTGTTTATATACAAATATAATAGAAATACAATTATCACCAATCACCAACAATCAATCTAAATTGTAGTAAACAGTAAAGAAACCAAATATCCCAGCAATAGCACTTAAGATGGAGCAATTATTAGTTGCGGCTAGTTTTATTAAGAAACTTTTTAGGATTGTTCCGAACACTAATTATGAAAGTTACGGACGCGGTGAAATCGATCTTGTGCCAATTACTTCACGGAAATCAAAATACACTGTTGAATGTGCGAACTTATTTTAACGTTTACTTTAGTGCTTAAAATGTAGATAAAGGTTTTAAAACTATTTCAATCAATTCGATTTCAAAGATTTTTTCATTTCCTAAGACAGAACAATTAATAAGTATTAAAAAAATATTTCGAAATATCTTACATGAACTTTATACATTAACTTTATTTTATTTATATATAGAAAAAAATATACCCATACCAGTGATTTTTTATCTTGCTTAACTATTTTTTTAAGATAATCCAGACTGCTGAAACTAAATACAGTGTATACTATGCTTAAAATAATAATGATTATTAGGTGGTAATATCTATTTTAAAATATGACGTGTACTTTGAATCGCGAAGTATAGTAAAATGCTAAAGGTCTATGTACATATGTATATATGTACAGAAACATGCTTGAGGCGTTGTAGAGACCAATCAGGTTGGCTGAGTTTTATCATTCTTGCATCAAACGATTAGAGCTTTGTAAGAGGTTCCTTAGGTATTAGAGTCCAAAATATTTACAATTGTTATCTAAACGGTGTCATTGAGTAAATGTTCAAAAATTTAAAGGAATCTGAATAATTTTTCACAGTTTCATAATGATTTAAAAGATTTATAATGAATCAAAAATGTAAAAACAATTATTATCGTAATTTGTTTTTAAATTACGGCTACTATAGAATTTAGTTCTTCTACATTGCGTATTTACTTAGTGGTTACTACATAGTGCAAGTAAATCATTTCAAGCTGGTCTTGTTTTTTCTATTTTATCTCGTTTAGATAGTAGGATAGTGTTACAGTATATGTGCATGAAACAGTTGCATCCATTCCATTTAAGCATAATTTATAATTTCTATAATATTTAAACAATAATAAGTTACGACTCGGTAAGACGAACTGCAGTTTGGTCTGGAAATGTTTCCATTCAAGCGGACAATGGAGTGCGTAGTGTCTAGACTGATTCACTCTGTCTGCCCAGCTGGCTATGCGATACCTAATTTTCTATGCCGTAAATTTTTTGAACTAATTGAATTAGGTAATTTAATGTAAGATGTGTTTATCTTAGATAAGTTATTATTGAAAAATGTTTTATATATTTTAACATCCAAGTAATTTTATAGGTAACTGTTAGTCACACATATCTATTACCGTGTCCTATTTAAACGAAGGTCGGGTCACATTAAGTCGAGGCCCAGCATGTATACGTTTAATTGAAACGTAGACGTTTCTCTGATCCCTCTTCAGATTTAGTATAAATTTGTAGTTTACATTTTGCACATATACCCCTTTTAATAGAATTAATATATTTCAACTGTTTTATAGTACAATAAAACGCAAGTACTATAAGGTGTAATTTGTACAACGAAATTTTTTCAGCTGTATATCTTTTTTTGCCAAGCAGGGTAGGCGAATGGAAACCAGTGTTAAGACCTGCCGCTTCCCACTTTCCACTCAATCTACGAGAAATATTGGATTACGTAGCGAAACGTAACTTTGCGATTTGTCTATCAAACCGGAAAAAAATTAATAATTGCCCTAAATGTAGGTAGCGTGTAGGAACAGCTACAGTCAGATGATACTGAGGTATCTATTATTATTTATCCAGTATTTATTATAAATCATAATTACAATAAATAATTAAATAAATTTGAATATTTCGATATATTTAATTTTAGTTAAGTAACGAGCTCTCGACCAAAATCAACAATGATAACGCGTAAAATTAATACATTATTCCAACGAATTTAAATTCTATTCATAGAGACGTATTACATGGGGACGTTGAGTATTTGTTAAATAATTTTCATTCGTTTAAAACATATATACATGAAAAGTGTAATATTTAAGAATAATTTATAATTAAATTCGGTTTGCACTAAGATAGATTATTATATTTTATTCTATCCAATATTCGTTCCAGCAAATTAATTGGGCTAGAATATTCAACTATATATATACAAAATTCCTTGGTTTTTATTTATATATTATGTACACTTATTGTAATTTGTTTGAGATGGCGAATATATAATAAATTTGTGAGGGAAAGGTTTTGCCCGGCAATTAGCAGCACATCATTCAATGTCCGACCGTCTTGAGTGCTACCCAAGGCGTGAAGGTGTTTATTATTTACATGGCGGCCTACGAAATATGTCACCACTTGTATAAATGACTAACGTACACCTATTTACAGTTCAAGTAAGCGTATATTTATTTACCATGGTGACATAATGAGAAACGTGTTTTAGCTACCTTTGCTCTACTATACGAGTACAATATATAATTGTTTTGTTTATATAGTAGAGAAGTTTCTGTTTCTTCTATTATGAAGAAAACATTAAATATATTCACCTTTTCCCAAATTCTTACCTAATATTTTTTTTGATTTGCTTTAGATACTTTGGATACATATGTATGTATCTACAAATTTAAACATTAATATAAATTTAAAAAACCTTGGATATGGACACTTCTGAATAAAATTTGATATGTATGATATTTCTTGATTAATACGACCTACTTTTTCTTAACGTGTACAAAGTCACGGATTTTTCTGGTATTTCATAATAAGGTAGTTTTCAATAGAAACTAGGGCATTTTTATAAAGAAAAAGAGTACGGCAAATATCTTAAATTAGGCTAATTAGATGAAATGGAATAATCGAATCTAGTCAAAAGAGAGATGAAGTGCCTAATTAGAGCTTTAAATTCTGAAATAGGAATCTATTCTGCTATTCATTAGATATTCTATGAGACTCTTGGCAATCGTTATGACTAACTATGACACAGATAATAATGATTTAAAAGTTTAATATAGTAAAGAATGAGGCCTTTGTAACACGTCCTGAGTGTAAACGCGACTGTTGTAGATTCGGTCTTCAATTGGTAGAATGATTTTATTTAAATTATTTACATTTCTCCGCTCTGCTTGACAAGTGAGACGTGGAGTGCCTAAACTTGGTTATAATCAATAATCAGCTTCACGCTGTATCCGAACATGGCAGGGAACTTGGGAACGTAGTGTTAAGACACTACATTCCACTTTCGTTGAGAACTTGCCGCCGAATTTGAGGCATTGCGTGTTGAGTGGCGGATGTCAACGCCGCGATTTGCTTTGTTAACACTAACACGGTTAAAGTCTTAATTATTTATGTGATAACGTAAAGAATATAAATAATCTAAGTGATTAATGCTAACATTAAGGAATTCAAATAAAAGTTTTCTATTTCGTGAAGCTAAAGTAATTTAACTTGATAAAAGTACTATTTGCTAAACTAGTGTGTTTACCGTGCCGTGTGCTACTAATAAAATATTCATTTATTCGCATTGTGAACTTTTCCTTTAGATATCATTTACGCTATTTTACAAATTAGAAAAGTTTTAAACGGTTTATTTCGTAATTAGCCAAGAAATAAAAGAAACAATTTAAAAAAATAAACCTTTTTAAAATTAAAACAAAAATTTACAATTATTAATTTTTATTACTTTCAGATACTCTCAATAAGTGTCAACTTTTATATATCTCCTAATTTATTTGAAATTGAATTTTAAAATAGTTCTAAATAGATAAGAGTAGCTTCTTTCTTTACTAGAAAATCTCTATTTATAAGTTCTACTAAGAAAAGCTAGTGTATAACGAGCAGAATTAAATTGTTCCTAGAAATAGCGAACCTACGTAAAGTTAACGTTGAAAGTACTTTAAACTTGCTGACGTATACATATACATATACATACACACACACACACACACACATATATATATATATATATATATATATATATATATATATATATATATATATATATATATATATATATATATATATATATATATATATATATACATATACATATATATATATATATATATATATATATATATATATATATATATATATATATATATATATATATATATATATATATATATATATATATATTCACGCTGTATCCTGCACATGACGGGGCAGGACGGACGGGGAAGTTTGGAACCCTAACTCAATTGAAAATATCAATATCTTACTTTTTCGTACGGAGATCGAACCCGAAATCCCTGCGTCATGACGGGGCACACGAGTGCGCCTCAGGTATGTATATAAATTTAATACAGAACCAAAAAAATATAGTACGTTTACTGAAACAGGCTGTTATTTTATGCCGTCTTATTACATTACACTATTAAGTAAAACTTTTTCTCATTATGCTATTAGCAGTCTGAACAAACTAATATTGAAATAGCAGTTGTAGAATACAGACATTTTTGAGTAACAACAATATGAAAAACAGCATTATTTTAAAAAAAATCTGCCATAATATATTTTTAGTAGGTTCAGGGAATTTCTGGTACAAAGATCATGAAATAATAAGCGATGACGTTATTCTTTATAAAATATTAAGTTGTATTTTATTTCTGGTCTACGCTATAATGACTTTATTGGAAATAATGGCTGCTCTAATTGGTGATTTTCCTGAAGATGAGAAAAGCGATTCAGTGACATTCGCAGTCAGCCATACCATTGTAATGATAAAAATATTCTCAGTTATATCGAATAAAAAAAATATTAAAAAATTGATTCAAGATATCATAAGCGTTTGTGAGATACACGAGGAGGAATCTTTGATGAAGGAAAAATATAAAATAATGAAGATCAATGTTATCGCTTATTTCATTACCGTATATGGTTCAGCAGCATGTTTCGTATCTGAGGGTCTAAGAAAGGTGTTCGCCGGTACACGATATTTTTAGTTTAATATATAATTATAATATTTAAAACTATTTAAATTACTACGTCCAGTAGAAATAACTATGAATTGCTGCATTATATACTCTAAGAGCCTGGTTACTCTGGCTTCAAATATAAGGGTTACAACAAAACTATTAACGCAAAACACATAAATATTTTTACCCTTGCAAACCACGAGTGTCTGAGATTAACGTGCTAACTACTTACACTAATGTTGTACATTAGTGTAAGTAATAGGTATTATGTATGTGCTTAGCGCCGCGGCCGCCGACTGCACTGGTTCAATATCCATTTTTAATTGATATTGTGAAAGGTATTTTTTGTATATATTATGTTAGTGCATTTCACAATGGGGTAACTATCTATATAGGCATCTATTCTCAAATAAAGGATTCCACAATAAGCTAAATTCTACAAAATCTGTAAAAGGTAAATTAAAAAGCATTTAATAATTTAACATAAAGGAGTAAGCTAGCTAAATTCAAATAAGCATTTTAATGATAATGATTTCGTCATTTATTGATTTTGCGGTACTTTAACTGTTTTCAGAGCGCATGCATGGAAGGAAGCTATCAAGTTCTCCTGTGTTACAACATTTTTCTTACTTTTTTTCACTCTTATAGATCTTAGCGTGAAAAAAAAAATGAAAGTGTAATTGCAATTATCAAAAATAGCTATAATATCACGCAATTTCGATAGTTGAATTATATAACAAAAGTTCATTTAATTAAACAAAGTTACTAAGATTAACACATACAACCATACATACAAACTCTTCTACTTTATGTCACATTGGTGAAGTGATATTAGCGAAGTGTATGTGCTCAACTGGCACGTTTGGAGCGCAATAATTAAAGAACCGTGCCAAAATTTCTACTTAATAATATAAGTATCAATGGAAGTATTAAAATGTAGATTAGATTTAACAACATGTGCACCACGAATTTATTTGTATATTATACGAATTTATTTATATATTTACTTACCATAAATTAAAGTCATTTCCCACCGTCGTGATATTACAAACCACCAGGTGGATTTTAATGCGGTTTTGTATAAAAACGGAGAGGAAAGTAATAAAAATAATATTAGTAATGAGGCAATATATTTATACACTAGTGAAACTAGTGAAGGATAAAAATAAAATAATAATATATATAATATTCTTTTTCCAGGATCTCACTTCATTACTGTTGTTACGTATTATCCATCTTTCGATGATAATTCATTACTAGCAACAATTGCCAGAATATTTATGACAATTATATTATTTATGATGATGGCAACTATGATAATAAGCGTAGATTGTTTTGTTGTGGTCATTCTTATTATGTATAAATACAAATTTATATCACTTAAAAACTATTTTGAAAAATTAAGAACGGAATATGATATGAAGGGAAACTCTTCTGGAGAGAATTTGTTGAAAGGCCTTAAAGAAGGCATAATAATGCACGAGAAACTATTAAGGTATAAATAACCACAGTTTTTACTTCATTTTTACACTAAAAGTAAAATGAAATCAATTCATATATGGACAGCTTTTGATTGTTAAAAAATGTTGTATGTTTTTTACTTTTTCACAGTATATTGTGTATGGTCTCTTTATACTTAGGCACCTATAGTATCATTTAAGTATTCTTGTAACCTTTTATTATCTAAAATATGTGTTTATATATTCTTTAATTCTGAGGGCTGTCGTGGCGCAGCGGCACAAGCGTGTGACTGTAACCGACAGGTTCTGGGTTCGATCCCCACTCGAGGATATGAAATATTTAATATTTTTAATTTAAATATTTAATGTTTTTATTTCTTCGCCCTGGCACAATGCAAAACGCGGTGTTGAGTTCCGCCACTCAACACGCCATGCCTCAAATTCGGCGGAAAGTGGGGAACGGAAGTCGAACAGAGTGTCTTAATACTAGGTTCCCAAGTTCCCTCTGCCTACCCTGCCGTGTGCGGGATACAGCTGATAATATATTCTTTTTTTATATGACAGACTTTCAAAAGAAATTGACAAGGCATTTGGGACTGTAATGGCTTTACAACTATGTCAAAGTTCTGGATCAGCTGTATCACTTTTACTTCAGATAGCTGTGAGTAAATTTTATCTTTAATATAAGATTGGTGTTTTCATAGATAATATTACATTTTTATATAGCTTTCAGATCAGCTCACTCCTGTAGCGGCCTTGAAAATATTATTCTTTGTTATTGCCTTGTTTTTCTTACTAGGATTATTTCTTTGCAATTCAGGAGAAATAACTTATCAGGTAAATAATTATATATTGATAAATAGACTTCACTTCTTTAATTTTATTAACGTTGTTATTTATAAATAAAAAATACTGGACATGTAATCCTTAAGTATTTTCATAATAACTTAAAAAATACTGGAATTAAAAAAATACCATTATCATTCATCATTCAAAAGCTCTGCCATCTGCAACTGGGAATATTGTTTTTTTTTCTGATTGACTCTATTTGCTCTATGTCTGTCTGTACCACACCGATAATATTCCATTTATAATATTTGATAAATGATGTTCTATGATTCGATGACAGGCATCCTTGCTTTCGGATTCAATTTTCTACTGCGGCTGGCACTTATGTCCATCTCAATTTCAACAACGACGTAATCTCGGACGGCTCGTGCTTCAAGCCTGCGCTCAGGCTCAGCGGCCACTCGTCATGAAGGCTTTTAAAATGCTCGAGCTTACTTACGGAACATTTCTTTTGGTATGAATACTATTAAATTAAATATCAGTTATATAGTTTTCGCATATTTTATATATATATTTTTTTTTAGGTGATAAGAGGAACTTACTCTGTTTTTGCCTTAATTTATGCACAAAATCAATAGTTTATGACTTTCAGGTTTTAAAGTATCATTTATATCGTTTTAAAGTCGACATCGCACAGCGTATTATAGTGGGGTAGATATTTATAGCTATGTCAATGACGCAACTTCAAGATCGGCATTGAAGTTTAGTACCTAGTAGCGCTTTATTTAATTCCTGTGAAAAAATATTTATTATACAAGAAAACATGAAATACGGTGAGAAAAGAGCAGAAAATAATATGCTTATTATATTAACAAGAAATAAACATATAAATATTATTGTTGTTTTATGTTAAGAATTTGGCGCTCATATTAATGGAGTGTGTACTGGTTGGACTTAAGCTTGTCTTTAAAACTATTTTTTTAAGAAATCATATAATATATACCTATGCTACAATATTAGAGTTTATTTTTATTTACCAATAAAGTATTTGAGTACGTAAGAATGTAACACAGGTCACGCACAAACGTATATAAAGGGAGATCGCCGATCCCGATAACTCACAACAGCTTATCAAGTTAGGATTTCTGTACCACATGCAAATACTGAATATTTCAATATTACGCATTGCGTGTTAGCAATAGGCTGCTTCATGAATAAATGATTTTCTAACCTAAGAGGTATGATGATATACGCGAAGAGAATGATTTCATTTCTCGTTATGTTTAGATACAGGACCCAAAGGATGCTTTTTAGATAGAAGCGTAACTATATAAAATTATGTTTCTGCTCAAGTAATATTTACCTCGATATTTAATGATAATAAAAAGGAGAATAGTAAACAGGTAATATTTTATTTAAAAATATATATTTACCGTCTATCATGATACTGTCGGTGGTAGAGGACGACGTTTTTATAAATCAAGATTATTAGTTCTAACGAGCTTACTATCAACATTCTTTTGTATGGCTTAAGATACTTTATGGAATTATAGGAAGGAACAGAGCGCTAACAACATGACCCAGATATTAAAATAAAAAATATTTTTGAACATAAAATAATAATTATTGTTTTTTTTATGCTCAATTAAAATTTATATAGGATAACCTACAGTTAGGTTACATAACATACCTTATTATTATTATCTATACGTATATAGATAATAATAATTTTTCTTTGCTTATTGAGTATAAAACTCAAATCTTTGCTTATTGAGTAAGAAAATTTCTACTAAATTGAACTTTTCCATTTAACTAATGATCTGTTATTTTTTGTTCTTTTAACAAGGACCATTTCTATAGCTATAAATAGTAATATTACTATTTATAGCTATGAAGATGTTTCGCAAAATACATAACTGGAAAATTCAATTTTGCCGAAAATTTACTTGCTTTAAATGCAAGTACTTTTCTAATAATTTATAATTATTTAATAATTCATTACTTCAACTACTACCACACTAAGAATATGAAATGGACGTGGAAAGGTGTATTTTTTCCGGTAACAGATTTAACAATAACAACAACATATGCCTACTAGCGAGACATCTCTGCTTTGTGCGGATGGAATGTAACTTCGTCTCTAATCTTAGTCTTCTACCTTCTTCATTTGTGACGTAGATATGATATTACTACAGGTTTTTATATCTTATAAGGAAATTAATTTAAAAGCTCCTACATTGTGAAAAAGTAAAATAATTAATAACAATATAATTAAATTTAAGAAAATAATACAAATCATACCTGTACTTCTATGTATCATTTTCATTTTCAACTCTACTTCTATGTATAATTTTCATTATACTTATATATAAATTGCTATCCGGTTTATGGATCAACGCACATGAAAAAAGGCCAATGGTATAAAAATATATTAAGAAACAATAAGTATTATACAAAATATTTAAATAGAAAAGGCTTTTTAATGAAACACTTTTAAACGGACGCGATATTGATTTTTAAACATTTTTGGAAACCTGACATTTCGAACATTTTAGAGTAGGTGGTCACGGGTAGTGTACTGACTACTGTAAAGTGTTCAAAATGTCGGGTTGCCAAAAATATTGAAAAAAAAACAATATAGGTACGCGATTAATCCGTTTAAAAGTGATTGCTTTAAAATGTGTAACAAAGGCGAAAATCAAAGATATTATTAAAAAAAAGTTACTTGGTAAATTACCATATTAAAATAAAATTTAAATGGTTTTAGAAAACTTCACACTTGATATTAGTCACTATGAGTACGCCGTAAATATATATTACAACAGCAACGCTATTCAGATAATCTGTATCTTTACTTATAAAAATACTGTAGCTGATCACTGTCTGTACATCTTACACTCATTTAACCTTTACAATAACTCTAAAGTGACAATTACTTTCACAACTTAACTCAATAATTTGGTTTAAGGATGTTAAGAATGTTATATCACTGAGAATGCAGCTGTATGTCTTGCGGTAAATTAACCATCTAGTTTGAAGTATTAGATAATTTCATTAATTCCACCCAACATCTGCTACGGTAAAGTGTAAAGGTGTAAAGATGCTGAGAAGAACCGGTCAATAAACTCAGCGGGACATTTCTATTTTTTTTTATCAATTATTTACAGTTTGACATTTAAGTGGCAATGATACCTTTGAAACAGACTGGATCGAGTATTTCATTCCCAAGCGTGTCGCCATTTATAAAATCATTAATTTGGTAATAGCCTAAACAAAACGTATTTTCACAACTTTTTAAATTGTAAAATGAAAAAGAAATCGAGATTTATATTTTTCTTAACATACATAACGTTTTCAAAAATGTCTTTAGATACAACGGTTAATATATTAATTTGACCCTCATAGAATGTTCAGGGCTTAAGTCATAGATTGCGCGAACAGCTCGCTTCTGCAAGACAAAGATTGATATACTACCGGCTGCATTACCCCAAAGTAAAATGTCGTATGATGCCGGAGTGTTGTTTATCCTAAATACCAGCCGGAACAAAATGGCTGATTAATTATTTTTTTAAAACCTAGGTAGTTTGTGAAAAAATATATATCTTGGTATCGTTTATCAATGACAGGAATTGATTTGATATTTAATTTTTTTACAAGGTGTATTGTACAATAACGCGAACAGCGAACAGCTCGCTTCTACAAGACAAAGATTGATATACTACCGGCTGCATTACCCCAAAGTAAAATGTCGTATGATGCCGTAGTGTTGTTATATCTAAAACATCCTAATTTCAATAGGGAAGATGGTTGGAAACTTTCTATCACCTTGGACCCACTCTTAATAAAATTAAAGTCTCAAGCACACCACACTAGAGTAACAGATACAGTTAGCTCATTCTGCAAGAATCCAGGGCAGTACGCGAGGCAATTAAGGAATCGTTGGCGGTAGTTTGATATAATAATTATATCAAATGACAGACAAATGTGGGAATGAATCTGCAGACTCTTGCGCCAAGTTAGCCATCCAGGGTGGCACACTTGAACATTTTTCTAACTCTGCTCATGATCTGCAGTCCCTTGCGGTTGCTCATCTGCGTAAATCCTGGTGTGATAACTAGAATTTATCAAAGTCCCAAAAAGGTAAATTCTATACCCTTATCCAACCTGATATCCCTAGACGACCGTGGTTCTACTCTCAAAGATATATTGAACGGAGGATTATTACAACAATCTCTCGCTTACGCCTTAGGCATGCTTGTACACCTGTGCATCTGGCTAAGATCAGGGTCAGGGACCATTCGCTGTGCGAATGTGGCCTGGACAACGGTTCCCCTTCCCACATCCTTTGTGACATTGGCGAAGTGAACTGTGCTCAACTGGCACGCTCGAAACGCCTTAATTAAAGAAATGAATGAATGACAGACAAATGCCATCTCAGTCTACCCGTGACCACGGACTACTGTAAAGTGTTCGACACGTCGGGTTTCCAAAAAACATGTTTAACAACCAATATACGCGATTAATCCGGTTAAAAGTGTTTCATTTAAAACTAGTGTATTAACAAAAAAGTTAAAATATTTTCAGATGTAAAAATTTCACACTTTTTGAGTTCTAGAGTGCTTCGAAAACAGCTAACTTTCGGCAAGCATAACAAATTTGAAGTTTTCTTTAGCCAGGAACACGGTTCAAAACTAAAACTTAACTAGCAGTCTAGTGCAGGTAGCGGTAATTGCTCCAGTAAATACAGTGCAGAGTGGTGTATACAACTAGAGTTATGATTAAACTTCCGCCTGCTGACATATGGGTAAAGCAATGGGTGCCACATGTTGTGTACGCTCGACCGCTCCGATATAACGCATTGAGCATGTTTGTCATTTGCAAATAAATTGAATAAAATTAAAGAAATGTAAAAGACATATTTTTTTTTTTCTTAAAAAACAAAAAAAAATTAATGGAATGGATGGAAAAAATAAATTTCTCTAAATTATTTTATTTCAAATTATTTTTAATTGTCCATTTATTCCTTATCGTTCAGTAATTGTAGAAATAAACCATCACTTAGTTGCATATATTTTGAATATATACTTACAATATACATATAATATGTCGGTACAAAATTTTTCGAGATAAACACTATTCCGTGACAACACAATATATCCAGCAAAGTAAATTTGTAGATTCGAAAAGAAACCCAATGTCGTGAATAAGTTAGAAGAAAAATGTGGTTTGAACAAATTTTTTGAGGCACCATTTCACCTGAAACTTTTTCTTTTAGAGAGGTTTTATCTTAAAAGCAAAAGCGGTAACCTTTTTCAGAACGTCTGACATAAGTTTAACAAAGTACGGAAAAAGTCGTCGTTCCAATCTTACGAACTGGCACTGTAGTATTTTAGTGGAAATAATGTTTATGTTCTCAGGAATATATTGTTTCAATATATAGCAACCTCGAGCATAAAAACAAAATATAACAAAATAGGGAAAACTATGTAGTATTCTTCTTTGTTCTTAAAACTGTATAGAATGCTTACTTAAACATTTTTCATAACATTCCAGCTTATCTATTTTGTTTTGTTAAATTTTACATAAAAACTCTTTGTACAAGGAAATAAACAGAATCATTCAATTATTATTGTACAGTTACATGCAGTAGGTGGTTCTGTAGCGCTTTAATTAGGCATATCATTTAGTGTTTGCGGGTACGAGGGCGAGTACGATGCGGCTCCAGTGCTCCACTGTTTTTAGGTTAAGAGTAATTTAAACATACTTTATGAGAATGTGATAATTACATCGCCATGCGAATATAATAAATAGTACGTTTTCAGCGCAATAGAGAAATGTGGTTATAAATTTAACAATGTTTACTCTCACAATAAAAGTTTTTAACCATAACTGTGTTAAATAGTAATTCTTATTACTATTTAAGACAATTTTGCAACAATCGTTAATTTATGAATTTACAATATATCCTTTATTGAATTAATAAGATATAATATCAAAAAACTATTATTTCGTTCTTAAATAATTTTAGAATTTCAAAAAAAGGCAGTCGGTAAAACAAATTTTCTTTCTTAACAAGCAGATAACGATAGCAATTAAATGCTGTGCTTGGTGTACCTGTAACATTCGTATAAAAAATTATTCATATTTAGTGCTTTGTGCATTGTTGTTCACATACGAGGTCTTGCGCGGATTGCGAATCTCCTGTGCCGTGAATAAAACTTTCCGAGTCGTAAAAGTATATGAGTTCGTCCCAATACTGCGCCGATGACTTCCAATCTCTCTGTAGCGTGCCCCGACCCAACCCTGAAGATTACTTTTTCTCCCTCATCCACTAAATTGAATTAAAATGAGAAGCAAAAGGATAAAGAAAAGGGTGTGCTAGTCAATTTTCACGATTAACATGCTGTTTTATATGGATCGTTTGAATAAGTATATCAAGTAGATATATCCACGATAATATTTTGTTTTATGAGCGTAACATTAATTCATTTAAAATACTAGATTAAATATTACTTCTTTTTATGAAGTTCATTAAAAATTATACATATTTTGTAATGAATATAATATGTACTATACACATTAAGTAAAATTGTACATAGATATTTAGGTTTTATGTACGTTTTATTAAATATCATCATAATTAGCAACAGACATCTAGATATTTTTTGAGAAAACGAGTAAAAACTGAGCGTAGACGGGCTTGAAACCGTCCACTAAGCCATACGTTTTCATCGTAATTGTTAGTGTTTATTGTTTTATATATTATTAGCATTTGTCTGGGGAGATTATTATAAATTTACCCTACCCAAAAATAATTGCTTAGAACTATCATTTGGCAAGATTCAATGCAAGTTATTAAATATTAGTTAAAATTTTGTGTGTATGTTACTCCACACTCAAAAACTATGTTCAAACTCGTAAACGTTTTCTAAAAGTTTTTTTTTTCTCATACCATGAGCTGTAGTGTCCCAGGGGCACTAGTGTGTGACTGTATCCGGGACAGATTTTGGGTCCGAGTCCCATTTTAGGAAATGAAATGTTTTATATTTAACTCGCTCGCTCTGAACGAGGCTAACCGCGTCGTTGAGTTCCTTCACTCAACATGCAATTTGAACTTGAAATAAGTCCTGAAACACTAGGTTTCCAGGTTTCCTCTGCCTACCCTTCTAATGCAGGATACCCTTCTAATGTAGGAACTAGGTAAGGATTAACACTTTATTTTATTTATTAACTATTAACATAACGGAAGGTATTAACACTTTATTTTTTAACGTATGGATTAATACTTTATTTTTTTCGAATTATTAACGTAAGGTATGGATTAATTAATTTCTCTCTGCCTACCCCGCTAGGGATATAGCGTGAAGCTAAGTAAGTAAGTAAGTATGGATTAACACTTTATTTTTTTTACAAAAGATGATATGTAAAAGAAAACTAGACAAAAGAGATATAAGATAAATCAAGATGTTTTTGTCTTAAGTTTTGAATTCCTAGCTACGAAACGACAAAACGTCGCAACCACATTTTACGACATTATAAGGCCGCGAGATAGCAAGGGTTGGCGTTGCTTAACAAGTCTAAGAACATAGTATACAGTTATATAACACTATTTTACTTAAAGCAATATCTACGAAGCTATAATAGCCCATACCTACAGTAGTAAAAAATCTATAAAAACAAGTATTAACGTAGTAGTATTATTGGGTATAAAAAATCATTTGATTTTTATTTTTATTTAATAATAAGTAGGGCAGGCAAAGAAAACCAAGATTATATTACTAATTACTAATCAACAATTCAATTCTTTAAAGACATTGTAATTCCATAAAAAGCCGTATTGAAGAATATTAATAAAACACGAATTAGAAGTTTCATTTTTAACACTTCGTTTGCTGTATAGCTATGTAAAAATATTTTAAGAAGGAGAGAGCCTTCAAACTATATATATTATTCAAATGGAACGTACGAACAATACACTTTCACCCACCTTGGTCACATTCTCGTTAGTCAACTACCATTAATTAAAATGCTAAATGTATGCAATTTAATACGTGCTTCAAAGTAGTCTAGACGATATACTACTTCATTAAAGCATATTTGATCTCCCCTTCACGCTTCCTGAGGGGAAGCTTCTCTATTACGGGGTTTTTCTCTTTGAGTCATACACGTTAAAAATCGCGATCTTTAAGTTAGTGGTCTAGCTAAGATTTTATTAATTATATAATAAAAGTGATTCTCTAAGTGCGTAAATTTTCAATACATAACTTACAACATATGTTATATGTTAGCCTAAATAACCTTCTTAGTTTGAAAATTACATTCATAATTTAGAACATTAATATGTTTTATTAATCCGATAGAAATATCTAAGACAAGTATAAATTGCTTATACAAATAAATACATCTAATCAGGCCTGAGTTAACGCAGTGACGTGCGATTGTAAGCGCGACGCGTTGTGGGTTCGATTCCGAAAGCATAATAAAAATATATAATATTTTAATTTGCTCTGGTAACGTGAAGGTTTTGTGATCACATTGTGATCCAC
This sequence comes from Eueides isabella, assembly GCA_019049475.1. Lineage (NCBI taxonomy): Eukaryota > Metazoa > Arthropoda > Insecta > Lepidoptera > Nymphalidae > Eueides > Eueides isabella. The sequence continues at coordinate 8,600,279 of CM032401.1, forward strand.
CACTCTAGGCTGCTCGAAAGTGAACGACCGGAAATATCTTAAGGAGTACAGAGTTTCTTAACACTGGGATATTAAGTTCCCTGTGCCTAGCCTTGTATGTGCGTGAAACTTAAACAAATATACTAAATTGCTATTGAATAATATAGTTATTATTGATATACTAAATAATATTCAATGAAAAAAAACCAATAAAATACCAAGATTTACGTAGCTCATAGATGAACGAAGTTGGAGTAACATTTGGGGATTTATTTGTTTGCGTCGGTGAACTACGAGATTCTCTTAAAATAGCAAGATTCCGTATTTTACATCTCATTTGCCCACAAATAGCCTTGGGTGCTTGTTTTTATTGTAGCAGACAAACTAAGTAATTTCATTGCGAAGTACAAGTGCTATTTTATCGGAGACTAGATAGTGCTATTTACTTAAGTAACCAAGAAGATAAATTTAATTTGAAATATTGAAAACCTACCTATTAGTGTTTATTTTCAATAGTACTTGTATGTAAAATATGACTATTTTCAACAATTTATTGACGATTCATCAATAAATTTTGTAAAATATATATATATATATATATATATATATATATATATATATATATATATATATATATATATATATATATATATATATTAGTTAACTGTTTTTTTTTCTTTTTAACTATTTATTCTATTTATTTTCAGACTAAACTATGCATACTTTTTAAGCTCATCAATTGTCATTAACTGATTTATAGGCCCCTCACCCCTCGATCTGATCTTTGCTCGAATGTCAAATGAGGTATTTCTCCGTTAATATTGACACTTAATTTTACTATTTTTCTTTGTTATTCGTCACATTCTTCTGATCAATGTAGCTATATCAAATCTCGTACGTCACATTTTCTAATCAATGTAGCTATATCATATCACTCTTTCAATTTTTACTGAAGTTAAAGATGAACCGAGCTCTGAACAAGCCCAATCTTCTACCGACGGCGATCACGTCCAAAATCAAAGATTTGGAACTTGAAAATCATCGATGCCGTGTGATTCCGGCTTAGAATAGGATCACTTTGGTACTGATGGTGTCGTAAGAAGCGACTAAAGTACGTGTGATAGAGTCACGCTGTCAGCAATGGCAACACGCATGGGCAGACTTGACCGGGTCATTATTACCCTCGGCATTTAAAACTGGCATTAAATAGTGGCTTTGGCCTCTGCGTTTCGCATTGGGTAATGCCGGGCTCCTCTAGAGATACACACTTTGTCGTGTCTTATCCATATAAAGAGACCTGTTAAATGTATATATATATATATATATATATATATATATATATATATATATATATATATATATATATATATATATATATATATATATATATATATATATATATATATATATATATATATATATATATATATATATATATATTAATTCTTACAGAATGTAGGCTACATAACACAAAAATAGTTCCTAATTTGAGTAATTACACTTCATATCAAACTAGAATAATATTTGTAAGTAATAATATCTGAACTTCGACTTTCGAATACTACTGGCCTTCAATTAAATTTGAAAAATTATGCTATTCTAGGAATTTACCGTTCTCCTTCTCACTTGAATGCTAGTACTTTTGTGGAATCCTTGGATGTGGAAACCTTAACTATACATCGATTAATAAGAATATACTCATTCTCGAGTAACAGACTGTCAGGATGAAAAGGTTAAGGTAAGACAGACAGTCTTTAGCAATATACTGTTCTATTAACTCATATAAAAAATATTTTTTTACAATTATAATACTGTAATCTGATGGTTAAAAAATATTATATACATATATACATAAATTATTTTTTAATTTAATAAAAAAGTGAGTGATAAGAGAAACACAGTATCGACGATATTGAAGGAAGGTCACGTGAAAGGCATGAGGACCCTACAGAGGGCATGTTTGAAGGGGTTGAAGACAGTGGACGAGACGAAAGAGGTATGCCGAGACCATAGCGTTTGGTGCTCCATTCTCTCTGTGTACTCGCTAGGGATATAGCGTGAAGCTAAATCAAAAAGCCATACTTAGTGTTAGTAATATAACTACTAGTACCAGTAAAGTACATGTAACAGTTCTAAAATCCTACTAATATTTATTGTAAATGTAAAAAGTTTAATATTAATAAAAAGAAACAAAATATTTTCTACAATTTAAAATATAAAAATATAAGGGTATTCTAATAGACATGGTTAGATCAGCTCTTCTCACTAACTCGAAGCAAATCGGATTCTTGGCCTTTAAAAGATAATTGAGCCATGGAATCCTGATGTGTATAAGATTACGAAATAAAATGCATACAAAACTAACGAACGCACCTCAAAATCAGCCATTTTTTTAGGATTACCTAAACAGTTTCATAGTCCCAGGAAACTTTGTCCAATTAATTAACTTACACAATATAAACCTCTTAAAATAACTAATTAAACAGATTTATTGCACAAATCGCTTTCGCCACAAATTTCAATTAATAATATTAATATTTTTTTTACTAACTTAGGTAAATAATAAGCAGAAAAATATTTTTGTCCGAAAAACTTGTTGTACTAATATGTGCAATCACTCGTCTTCTTTCATATTGTTAGAGCTTGAATATGGTAAGTGCTCCAGGATGAGATGTTTAGCGGTGTGATTCCGGCTTAGAATAGGATCACCCTGGTACTGAAGGTGTCGTAAGAGGCGACTAAAGTGCGTGTGGTAGAGTCACGTTGCCAGTAATGGCAACACGCATGGGCAGACTCGATCGGACTATTACCACCCCCGGCATTTAAGACCGGCGTTAAGTAGTGGCTTTGGCCACTGGGTTTCGCATTAGGTAATGCCGGGCCCCGGTGCCCTTCCACCTTAAAGGACGGCAACGCTGTAGCTCCTCTGGAGTTACTCGGGGCCGTGGGCGACGGTGATCACTTACCTGATGGTAAGCCCTGTACGCTCGTTTTCCGTCTTTTCCATAAAAAAAAATGTAATATCCACTAAATTCTTAAAAATGTCTAGAGACGTCATTTTCCCACTCATTACCGGGTATTTTTCGGGTGCTCGGGTATTTTTCCTGATTGTCTCAAGGGCTCTATCGTGACACCAGTTTTCAATTTTACATTTCCAACCTTTACAATAAAAATTCAAGAATGCTTGGATCAGGATAATATAAAATTATCCTGATCCAAGCATAAGCTACTAAATATTTGGTAGTTATTAATGAGTTGTTAATGGGTAGAGTGCGTACACTTGTTTTGAATTTTTTAAAACACTAAGTCCTGTTATGAATATTAAATTGTGTACAAAGATTTATGTTGCCTTAACACAGCCACTCACCACATTCTGTATTCATGTTTGGGGTGGACTGACTAAATCGAACTTACTTAATTGAATCAGAGCGCGCCCAACGATGTCTGATTAAGTTCATGTGTTTAAACCTTAAAGATTCAATACGGACCACTTGAACATTTTGACTGAAATGTTATCTGTTAGGCGTGTATATATACTTAATTTAATTTTAAAATATCACAAATCAAAGCCTTCCATTCTAAATATTCTAAATAAAAGACGAAATGACATTATAGCTCGTCCCCACTCAGTACGTACAGCCTTTGCTACAAGGCAATGTGACTGCCAGGCATAATTTTTATATAATAAAATTAATAGAAAGTTAAACTGATACATTATAACCTTACAAAAGGTTACACACACACACACACACACACATACACACACACACACACACACAAAGACATATAGACACAGACAGAGTGAGACACACACATATTAAACGCAAAGCTGTACTTCGTATTTCTTTACATATATACGTATTTCATTACATGTATACAGTCTGCGTAGATACTTGTCGCAAGTACAACAGTCTTGTGTATTTATACAAGCGTCGACTATCTTTTTTTTTTATTCTACCTTCATGAATATTATATTTGATCATGGATGAAATCAATCAAGACTCTGATAATTATCGATCCCCAGTGATTATGAGGGTGATCCGATTTCGTGTAATGAAAGTTCAGTGCAACTACCAATAGTGGAAATAGCAAATGGAGAACAATCTCGGCTAGTTGAAAGAAGGCAAAGATGTGAAAGTGCTGAAAATAAAAGTGGATGATTTTAGTTTAGTGCAAAGAAATCCAAGCGTATGCTTAGAAAAATGTCAACATAGTCTTAGAAAGAGTTTCTCTAATAAAGTATTCTGTAAATAAACCTTTCCAAGTCATAGCAGATAGAATTAGTAAAGATATTTACAGAATGGGGGTAAGTTTGGTAACAAAAATCTAAAATTTAAAAGATTTTGGATTTTTCTTGCCAAAAGAGAAAATTTCAACATATGTCTAAAATATTGTCTTTCTTTAATGGCCAGCAATATAAGTCTATTAAATATTTTACAGTGGAACTCACGGAGTCTTAGGCCAAAGTTGCCAGATTCTAAATTGCTTCTGAATAGACAAGAAGTTCATGTGGCCATTATAAGTGAATCATAGTTACAGACGGATCAGACTTAAGTATAAGTCAATATCAAGTATATAATAATGATAGAATAGATTCATATGGAGGCGTGGCCATTATTGCTCGTTAATCACTCATAACTACGTTAAGTTCAATTAGTGTACCGAATTGTGATATAGAAATTGTGCACGTCAAAGTTTCAAATAGTTCAGTTTTGAAAAATATTATCACAGATATTATCACAGTTTTTTTTTACTACGTTTAAAGTGTTATTCCACACTTAGGACAGAAAATACTTAACTTAAATTTAAAAAGCGTATAAAAACTACTTTACTAATAATACTACGTTTACTAATAATAGTAGCAGTCCTACCAGAAATAAGCTGATTAATGGGTCCTTAGAACAATTATCACCGGATATAACTTTCTGCGCCACTGACTTAGCTTCCAACTTGGACTGGAGAGTTACTAATGAAAGTCTAGGTAGCGATCACTTGATGATCGTGACTATAAATTAAACTGTAACCAGCTTAATTTATAGTCATCAATGGGTCCTAACAATTATCACCGGTAATTTAGAATCTGGCAACTTTGGCCTAAGACTCCGTGAGTTCCACTGTAAAATATTTAATAGACTTATATTGCTAGCCATTAAAGAAAGACAATATTTTAGACATATGTTGAAATTTTCTCTTTTGGCAAGAAAAATCTAAAATCTCTTAAATTTTAGATTTTTGTTACCAAACTTACCCCCATTCTGTTATGTGCATTATTTGTCAATATCCTTTTTAAATGAAAGACACCTTAATATTCGAAGGGAGTTAAATCATATATTTTTTGAAAAGTGGACGAGCAAAGGTCTTGCCCAAGAAGATCCATTATTATCTTTATTATTTAACATAGTTAATTTAGCAAGTTGTCAATCTATTAAAAATGTTTGTATTAGTAAATATACTGATGATTTTGTATTGAAACGAAAGAAATTAACGAAAAGATTAGTACTTAAAAAAATATAATATTAATATTCATGAGATTATTCATGAAATGAACCAAAATTATGATGGGTGAATGGGTATTCAATTTTTACTGATGGGTCTAAATTTAATGTAAAAGTAGGGTGTTCTTTTTTGATGTCAATAGATTAGTTGGGAGGATGTTAAAATTACAAATAATATCACTATGATGACAGTGATTCATAGGGCACTTATTCATATTTCGAGTTTTAAATGTAATAAGGTTGTCTTCTCTGATAGTAAAAGTGCATTGCTTCATTTAGGTAAATGTATTGAAGGCAAAAGAGGTATATTAATTGCGTATAAGTTGTTGAATGAGGCAATCAAGTTAATTCATAAAGGTGTTACAGTAAAAGTTCAATGGATTCCTTTTCACTTTGGGCTATAGGGAAATGAGGAAGCTGATAATTTAGCTAAAAAGGCAACAACTCAAGGAAAAGATTTAAATTTATTACCTGACTATTCTGATATTTTAATCAAATAAAAAACGTGGAAAGAATATTTCGATGAGAGATCAAATTGTAAAGGGATTCAGAACAAGCTTCCTCATATACCTTTGTTTGGTGAATTAAAATTGACGTGTCAACAAATTGTTATGACTCTTCGGCTTCGTTCTGGATATATTTCACTAATTCTTTCCCATTTCTTGTCGGAGTGTGTTCCCAACGCTAAAGCTTGTCGCAAACTACGTTGTCGTTTTAGCAGATACATATTGGATGTACATATTTTTCAATGTCTACTGTATAAACCAAATTCTGTTGAGGCTAAATTGTTATATGAGTTTATATTTAAATAATGTATAGTATATTCTTGTTAATCTTTTTGTTACTATTAAAGATTTGTTTTAAGGGAACGATGGAGCTGACATTTTTATACTTTATTAACTTAAAGAGTCCCGATATAAATAAAGATAAAAAAATACATATATGCATATATATTTCATGTAAGTAAAGTATGTAAAATAATTATTGACGGATTTCGACTTGGGAGCTGCGTGATATTCCTAACAAAAATATTATATGACTAGTTACTGGGAAGTCACAGAGCAAACAAATTGTATGTAACTAAATTGTATTTTCTAAATAAAGATATTCATTATTCTTAAAAGATAATGTTGAAAAATCATTTGGCAAAGCTCTACCACGACCCTCGCTCGATCGTTACACAACTACCATAGTTGCATGGTTTGGCTCTATGTGACATCTCGACATTTTGAACGCTTAGATATACAGGGATGCTGTTTTGGTACGATTGAGGAGATGAAAACCGAATTGAAAAATTTTTGAAGGCAACACCGAAATAGCACTGTTCCAACTGTTTCCAGAACTAGAAAAAGTATTGTAAAAAGTGCGTTTAATCTCTGAACTACCGTACACTTATTAATACTGAACTGCCTGTTCAGTATAGTACGCATAAAATTTTATAAATCGCTTAGTAACGACACCGTGTAAATGAAGAACAATTACCTTTAAATAACGGCTGTCAAATGCTTAAGTATAGGTTATGTACCTACATAATGTACATTTTATAACCATTATTTTTTACCAAAGAATTTGCATTACTACTTTACATGCCATTAGTAATATTATCACAAAATGGTATGGTAATGGTAACTATTACTTCATACTCAAAAAATGTTTTTACTTAAAAATGACCAAAGCTACTTTTGAATACACAAGTGTAACTAGACCCCGATATAACTCAGCCAAGTTAATCTACACTTATAATTAATTTGGAAACGACCATTATTTGTATATGTAAGATATATTTATAAAAACTCGTAAAACTTTTTATTAATGGAGTAGGGCCCAAAACAATGATTTTGAAATGTTGGTCTCTTTTTCTTTGCGTTTGTACATGCTTATATTAGAAACAACTATCCAGATTTAAATGCAGTTTTCATGATTATATTTCGGGACATTTAGTGTTTGTTTTATTTAAATTGTTAATAAATAATAAAACTACGCCTTTAAATATTTAGTTAGACAAAATAACTCAAAAGTAAAAAACAATTTTGAATAATATATAAGATACAACTAATTGAGATAAGTAAATAAAATTGTATAATTCAAGCAGGTGAAGCCGCGGGTGGGTCCCAAATCAAACATAAATCTATGGCTATGATAATCTAAAAGATTAACAAGTGTGTGTTATAAATTGAAAATTACCGTGAGTACAATAATTAAAATAATAAAGAAATCTAAACAGTAATTTTCGAACATAACACGAGTTGTAGCGTGCAAGTTTGTTTCCGGAAGTCTCCGGATAAGCTATGTATATGATTTACCGTCGGAAATCATATAGGTCATCCAGTGATTTTTCAAAGCACATATTTTAGGAAATGTGTGAAATGTAATATACCTGTGCTAAAACTACCACACACACCTACACACAGCACTAAGAAAGATAAAACTTTGTTTAACTGCATCGTTAAAACACCAAACATACAGATAAAACAAAAAAAAATATTAAAGTTTTACAAACAACTACGTGATCATTGTTAGTATATTATTATGGTATGTACAAGCAATAACTTGGCAGTAGGTTACAGCTCGCCATTTCCGCGGACAATCGTAATACCAGCACTCACTTCCCGCTCGGTATTAGTAGCTCGGGGTGGGCGTTTATTTGATACGGTCGCCGCTGACAAGGAACGCTGACTTGTATGTTACTTACACGCGAATGTGTTTTTGTCTTAACATTTTACATGATTTTGCCTTTAAAATTAACACTTCAACTGTTTTGTTTCAGACAAATAAAAATTAAATCTTGGGAATTAATATCACATAATGCAGCAGGGTACACTCTCTCCTCTGTTTAAGACTAAAGCTTAACGCGTTTCGTTAAGCTTTAGATTAAGCGAAAAGGAATTGAATCATAATTCCTTTTCGTCGTCCGAATACTTATTCGATATATTTTATTATTTTATATTTAAAATAAGACAAGACAACAAGACTCTTTATTGTCTTGTCTATTTTTTGTGAGCTTAGTTGTTTTACACTATTAAAAAACGCTTTTCGTTTTTAAATATTAATTGAACTCTTTCAATAAAACGTGTAAATTTTATTTTTCATGAAATTTTGTCAATAGCAGACTAAAATACCAATAAAATGAAAATCTTTATTCGTACATAAAAAAGAGCTTACCACAACGCAATGATAAACGTAAGTATTATCGAGGTCGTTTTTCTTAATGATGCTGATAAATGAAGAAGAATATGATTGGACGGGATGATGAGGCATCGGGCGGAGACGAATGGCGTGCATTATTCGTATTACAGATAAGGAGGTCTCTTTCGACGTTTACATCAGATCGTATTAGAAGATAAATAAGGAAAGACCCCTGAGAACTTCGGCTTCGAATAAATGATGTTCAAACCCAAAAAAATGTTGTATTATGAAAAAATCTACAACGTGCATTTAATTAGCAAAAGATCTACAAAGTTATAGTTTTTATTAAAGGCTGGAAAAGTGGTAGACACAACAATACTCCGCTTGTTGAAATGGTATCCACAATAATGACGTATTTAATTTTAACACGATTTACTTTTTAATTCCTGGCAATAGATCTCCTCGGTGCAGAGAAATGGAATAAGGCTTGCAAGGAGACGCAGGCCCAATATGTACACGTGGAAAGAGCTTATTAGCTTAGCCATTTAGCTTTTGCGCTCCACTCTGCCAGCCCTTAAGGTATTCATTATTTCCCACATACTTATTGTCGGCATATATATCTCTTAGCAAATATAAAAATAACTGAAGACATGAAACACGAGTTGCGTTTCGTTTGACGAGACTCTTAGTGAGAGTATATATACTAATGGTGCAGTAGGATCTAGGGTGACGTATGCTTTGTAAATTCGAGGCGACAATCTACTTGAAAATATTATATATATATACATTTTTTAACTATTTTTAAAAGGGTTATTCTAAACTTAGGAAAAAATACTAAATTTAAATTCAAAGTTAAAGTTATTTAATTTTCACAACCTATCAGTTTATTATTAACGTAAAACCACGTTCATGCAAAGTTTGGGAATATGTTTTTAAATGAGGGTGAACCCATATTTGGTTTTATGGAGATTTACTGTTTATAACTTTTTTACTATATTTATATATATACGTATGTATAAGAGATTGATATATTACATCTTATAATACTTTACAACACTCACTCAGGTTCACGCTGTATTCCGCACATGGCAGGGTAGACAGAGGGAACTTGGGAACCTAGTGTTTAGACACTCCATTCTACTTCTATTCCCCACTTTCTTCTGAATTTCGAGGAATTGCTCGTTGAGTTTCGAAACTTAAATATATTGTTTTCTTGTGTACTGTAATAGGTAATAAATATTAATAAACACAGTAGCTTATATGCAATTATTAGTTATTAGGTATTTTATTAGTCATTTTACTAAGAATGAATCCGTATCCAAATCAATCAATGGTAACTAATAATATATATTTTTTTGTGGAGTAAATTATATTATTCACTGTCATCAGCAAAACTTGCCTTAGTTGTAGATTTTACAAAAATATATATAAATACTAAGAAATATGTCTATTATTGTTCTAGTAATGTCATTATAAATATCAACATAGATCGTATTTTTTAATTTTAAACAAAAATCATTATGAAAATGTATAAAATAAAAAACAGAATATATATATATATATATATATATATATATATATATATATATATATATATATATATATGTATATATATATATATATATATATATATATATATATATATATATATATATATATATATATATATATATATATATATATATATATATATATATATATATACATATATTTAATGAAATACTGTATTCCCTACATAGCGGGGTAAGCTGAAGGACCTACCCATTAGGATAATTATGTTACCCCATTCCTTTCGACTTCCAGAGGTATAACGTGTTGAGTGGCGGAACTCAACGGTGCACCTAGCCTTGCACAAGCTCCTTTGGTAACAAATGCCTTAATAATTTCATGAAATGAAAATAAAAATAAAAATATTAGTATTTAATTACCCTGAGTAGTTCGAGCGGGCGAAGCCGTGTCTGGGCTAATTGCTTATTTGGAAGATGAAGAGGTCTTATTCTTTATAAGCACCCTATAAATATAGTCACTGTAAGTGTAACGAATTCTAATGAAGTTCTCAAGCACAAGAAGATAGCTGTCGGTGTGATGACGGTCATTAGGAAAATTTGGCGAATTTGCGGTCTTACCCCGTTGCTCGACGTGAGTGGAAACTTGAATTAGATCGTGAGCGGCATAGACCGCGCGCGACATCATACTTGCAAAAAATATCATATCTTAGATACGCCCGAAACATTATTCTGGAGAACTCAGAATAATGCTGCAAATATTTAAATATTTATTATTTGTTATCTATATTCCATATTAAGAGTAATAAAAAACTGAAATTTTATAAATATACATATTAATAGTTTATCTGCACTATACATACAAAAATACACCAATAAAAGAAAAAAATACTCAAAATGTCATAAAATCACAATAATTATGAATGGTTGGTTTAATGTAAGGTATAAAATATACATATATACACTATTATATAATATATGTAAGTATATTGTAGATAAGTTCATAGTTAAGAAATGTAGCAGTGCTATTTTTATTTTGTAATATCTACAATAGATATCGCTTCCCGTTTCATGTCAACACGTCATGAACAATGATTCAGTACTTCGTCTTACCGTAGCTGAGTAATGGCTTGGTCATTTTATTTAACACTAGTTTAACCTACGGCTCCGCCCGCCCGACGTATTGCAGACACATATAAAGCCTTACTCAGTGAATGGACTATCTCACACAAAAAGATTTCTGTCAATCCAAATCAGTAGGTTCTGAAATTAAAGTACGTTGTAATAATGACATTACATGCTATACGCCTTGGTGCCGCGCCCATGGTGACCCTCAGTACCTCACTCAACGCTGTGATCTCTCTGCTCTAGTATTTTAAATCTGTAATATCCTCTAATATATTTTTCTTATCTATTTGCCGCAAAAATACATTTGAATCTAAATAAAAGACACAGCGTATCTGACTTGTTTAACTAATAGAATAATATTGTAATATTTAAAATTGTTTCAGAAATATGCCTTTATTTTTTGTAATTTGTAAAACATAAAAGTGGTTTCTGTGGGTTGTCCTTTGGAGCGACTGTTGTTGCGGACTTTTATTTAGTACTTTTAAAAATTAACAATTCCATCATATATGATTTTCGCAGAGCCTTAACGGGTAACGCACCGCATGCACAGTGCTATAGGTTTAATCGTAACGAATATCCGAGCGCCGTTAGCCCTCGTCGATAAATGGGCTATAAAATAGAAAAAGATTTTGTTCCTATTATTATATTTACTGACCATTAAAATCTTCAGCACGTTTAATACATTATTAGTAAATTTCAAACCACTTCATACTTTGGCAAGTATGACGTATCTCGGTTAAAATATCAATAGTTTAACTTCACTCCGAGGTCGCACAGTTTCAATTAGCTATGCACTTTATGTCATGAACGCGTTAGTTGGATTTATTCAATTAACCAAAGTTCACGACGAGACGTGCTATGAAACGTCGACTCGCTTTTGAATGATTACTTATTTCCGTTTAATATTGTACATGGCCTATATCACAATGTTACTTGCTATGTATTTATTATTATATTTTTTGTAAAATGATATTCTTTTATTTTTTGGTACTAGTAAAATAAAAATATGCATCTGCCAATACAATTTTCAGCAATCCCACAGCGCACTTAAACTTTTCTAATTTCGTACAACATTTCTCAAGCTGACCCCGACCCGTTTGAAACGACTTAAACAAGAAATATTCAAAATGTTTTGAAAGTGTCATTACTATCGGCAATAGAAAAAAGACCTCTATCAGTTGAAACACTATGACAGCTGCGTCCTCTGAAATTACCCTATTTATTAAATTGATTTTACATATAACAAGATAAAACGCATATGGTCGAAAAATATATTTTATGACCAAAACACTTTTAAACAATAATTTTAAAGAAATGAATATATCAAATAATATTAATGAAACTCTAATGGTAGATAATAATCAATCATTTTAATATATACATTTTATGAAAAGAATGGACAAATAAAATCATTAACAGCATTGGATAATATATGATTGACTGACTCTAAGATTTGGAATTTTGCGATATATTTTGCTAAATATCAATGGTACTAGAAATAAATATCAGAAAATGCACTAATAAATTTACGGAAATATTAAGTTTTTTTTTTCATGTCGTCCTTTATATTTTATGAAAGTAGCTGTTATATTTTTAATAAAGATTAATATTAAAAAATGTATTGCTACACTCAATTCTCTTTAATAAAAATCAGCTTCACGCTGTATGCCGCACAGAGCAAAGTAGACAGAAGGCACGTAGGAACCTAGTGTTAAGTCACTTCATTTAGTTTCCCACTTTCGCTAAATTTGAGGCATTACATGTTGAGTGGTGGAACTCAGCACCGTGCTTAGCTTTGTTAGAACAAATGAAGTAAACTAAAATATATATTTTTTTAATTTGAAAATATTAAATATTTCATTTCCTTGAGTGGCAATCGAACCCACAACCTGTCACGATCACGTTTGTGCCGCTGCGACAGGTCTCACTTAAAAAATTGAAGTTAGAAATTACGCATTTTTGTAACTTTTTGTTAAAATATTGACAATTAAGTATATTTACTTTTCTTTCACTTTGTCTCTGTGTGGGTAAAATTGAACGTTACAAACAATACGCTGTGGTAGCAGAGGAATTCGCGTCCATTAATTAATATTACCGCAACATGAATGCATTATACACTCAAATAATCACACATATGTATGTAGTAAACTCATTACTACATACACTATTGTGTACTTAATTATAAAAATTAGTCTTTAATAAAGTGATAATTATACGTACCTACTCTTTAATGTCAATTTACGATCTACCTATATTTAAGCAATATATAAACCCTTTTTTGCATATTTTTATTGTTATTTGACTTGCTTCAAAATATGAAGCTATCAGTTTGATCTACTCATAAGTAAGAGTGTGTGATGTGTAATTGGGTAATATTTGAGAATTATGATCTGTTAGGTTAGCATTGCATGTTTGTATTGTGTGTCAGCATTTTTTTTTTGGATTTATCCTGTTTTCCGCTGTGTAGCGCTGGAAGGAAATTTCTACGCAACTGCACAGTAGTAGGGTGCCCTGTATCCAGACGGTTAGGATGATATTTCAGTTTTTGAGGTATCATGTATTTAGACAATTTGGCAGCACGGACCAAGCCACACAGATCTCCAGAAAATTCGAAAAAATGCGGTAAACCTCTCGCAGATCATTGGATCCCCAACGAATCGAATAGCTTTACATAGTTTTACTATTTTTTAAAGTGTTATTCCGCACTTAGGACAAAAAATATTAAACTTAAATTTAAAAAGTGTGAAAAATTTTTGAACGAAGAAAGATTTGAACCCGCGCCTCTTGAAAACTGTACGAGCGCTCTGACTAACTAAACCATTCGTTCTCACCAAGCTACGTCGAAATTCTTATACGATTATTACTACTTATTTATGTTGTTACCATCTCTGTAGGTAGATTTTTACAAATAACCGCTACCGAAAGAAAACTCGTAAGAATTACCGCTTGGCAGGAGAGAATACTATTTATTTAATATTTTTACTATTTTTTAAAGTGTTATTCCACATTTAGGACAAAAAATACTAAACTTAAATTTATAAAGCGTATAAAAATTTTGAACGAAGCCTGCTTCGTTGAGATTCGTAAAAATCTCCCTAAAGAGATGCTAACTGGGGGTCGCCAACGTTCACAGGCATATATTTGGAACAAAAACCGTCGACAGCGACCAATGGTGCTGCTTAATGTCTATAGAGAAACCTGGCGATCCAATTACACAAATTCTCTAGAAGCCCGTAATATGGAGGTTTTGCAAGGAGCACCCCATACCACACTTGAGACAAAGCCTTAGGCATATCCAAACTAACCAGCCAGCGCTCTCCAGCTTTACGCTGTATCCCGCTTATGGCGGGTTAGGCATAGGGAAATTGGGAACCTAGTATTGAAGCTGAATTACAGCTCTAATACAAATAGGTAACAAATAGGTCTAATGCTATGAGACCTGTCTGAGCCTCACTCCTTTTACCGTTTTAATGATTTTTCTAGGTTTAGTATTTGTCTTCAGTTTAAATTAAGTTTTTTTTAATATTTTTTTCACTTTAGTTGTATACTTTTAAAACGGTAACATTAATTTTTAATGATTTGAATTTGTTAGGATACTCCGTTCTGTCCCTATATTCCGCTGAATTTGAAGCATTGCGTGTTGAGTAGTGGAATTCGACGACGCACAATTCCTTATTACCACAGCCGAGATTAATATATTGTATATTTCATTTGAAAATATTAAATATTTTACTTCCTCGAGTGACGATCGAAACCACAACCTGTCGCGTTTACAGTCAGTCACACGTTTGTGCCTCGGCGCCATGCTAAGGTCTTGACCTGTATGGACTGGTAGTAGTCGATGGCAGGCGTCATTGACCTTTTGATCTTTCAGATAAACCAAAAGCTGGCTATTTATAATGCTCTCGATGACATTTGAGAGCATTATTAGTAGCAACAGATTTGTAGTAAGTTGGATCGAAACCATCACCATTTTCGAGATCGGGTACATAAGAGCGATTTTGCGGTCGCGCTGTGGGACAACATAGACTAAGTAACAGTGCCATAATAGACGCAATAGCACCACTGTTGGCTCAGAAGCACAAAACGGAGCACTAAATTAAAGGTTCCATCTGGCCCACTTTACTTATGAATGGCCAAAGAAAACAACAGAGCTCGCTTAGCTGATTTTTAACTGAAATTAATGACAGGTATTGATTTCTGACAACGCGGGAAGGTCAGGGCATTGTTCCTCGGTCATTTATAGTCTAAATATGATGCCAACGCTCTTCTTACGAACGAAAAAGCATTTTCGATATTGTTATCAATATGAATAATGTTAAAAGTATAAAAGTTATGAAAAAAAGATAGGGAATAAAACAAACATTGTCTCAAAGCAGTATTACACAGTTGGCAAATATGAAACGGTTTTAGAAGTAATTACGATTTTTGTTCCCATTGTTCACGTTTCTAACGCTATGCATGTACGGTATTGTTTGCCGTTTTAGCCCTTGACATCCTCGGTATATAACCTACTAAGAACACTTTTCGATTTATCGTGCAGGTTTTTAGTTTCTTTTCAAATGTTTTTGTTGAAAATTGCATTTTTATTGTTGAAAAACAGAACAAAACGGAAATAAGGAAAGATTTAAAAATATTATTAAAATATGCCATTTACGTTACTAATAATAATAAACTTGGCCGAAGTTTATTATTATTATGATAATATTGTACAAAAGTAAATACTGTAATGACCTTTATACGAATACATGCTTACTAAACTAAGCATCACGCAGCAAATAAGAACACAATTATATGTCTCTATTTATTGAGATTACTAAAACATAAGGCAAATCATTTATATGTTGATTCTGGCACATTGTTAACTGTTGAGACGCGTAGAGCTTTACAAATATTTGTACGAATAATGATCATACTCTATCACATAAAAAAGTCAGTTTTTTTATTCACAGGTATGATTCTAATAATCAAAATATTCGTGGACGGATTTTAAGAGGCGCAGGTTCAAATCCTAACACATTTAATTTTTTATTCTTACTAGTATTCTATTGTCTGCTGCTTACTAGTATTTTATTGATTACTGCTATTGTCGGTACAATAAATGAATTATATTGTATAGTAGTAGTAGTAAAGCTCAAATGTGCGATATTTTTTTGCTTTTCTTTAGCGCTTTTATTATCATCATAAAACTATAATATACACTTTGTAAATTGCGGTTTTTTTTTAAAACACAGACAGATTTTAATTTTTTTTTAATTTTATGTTTAGATTATAACAATAATCTCAGGAAGTACTGGATCAATTTAAAGTCTTTTGGTATATGTAATATACAAAAAGACTTTAAATCGATCCAGTAGATTATGACCTATAGAAGTCAAATAATTTCGAAAAATATGCAAAAATGGGCAAACTTTATAGCTTTACTATGTGCGCTGCGTAAACTGCATTTTTTTACTAAAAGAAACCTATTGTAAACAATACTGAATTATTCCTTATCCGCATAAATATATTAAACACGTTCTGCGCTTTATACAGATAAAATTGACCATGCCATCAAAATGGATAAAAAAAATACCTTAAAAGGTATTATAGTTTTTATATACAGCACATGTGGAAATAGGCGACACAAGTATATAATATCGATTCTAATATCTCTAATACCAAACGCATTAATTTCAAAAGCCACTAGTTAGAATTGCAGAAAACTTTTTAAATTATATAATCCATGTCAAGAAAGGTCATTAAGAAAGGTATATAACATAACCGTATGAGCACTATCAAAATTTTACAACAACAGGAGAGCCTTTCAGTTAATTTAAAAATTCTATGTGACCGACATAAAAGTTAATGCCAGAATGTATCTCTAGAGAACGCATTCACCCCGAAGGAAAAACTGCTATTATATAAATCGCAAATCCGCCCTCATAGGTAGAACTGTTCCCAGATCTGGGTGGAAGAACCAGCATAGCCTTTAGACTCGGTCCAAAGAAGAGCTACTTGTCGATGATCCTACACTTACGAGTGGTAATGAGCCTCTAAGCCTAAGTAGACATTTTGCTTCTTTGGAAGTTCTCTACCACTTGTATAATGGGTCGTGTTTCGAGAAATTGTTCGACGTGGTGCCCACGGCCACTTTTTATCATCACACCGTGTGACATGGAGCATGTGCGTTGGAGCTGCAATGGTCCCGCACTATTCGGTGTCAGAAGAATTTTCTCCCACAAATCAAATTACTTAACTTATTAGGAATTAACAATCTTAAGCATAGCTTCCATTAAAACAATATTCAATTTAAAAATCTTAAGCATAGCTTCCATTAAAACAATATTCAATTTAAAAATCTTAAGCATAGCTTCCATTAAAACAATATTCAAGCCAAACAAGAAAGTGAACCAATTATTGAGACTAATGAAAAGTAATATTCCTTTACAGTATGCAGGCGTATACAAACTATATTGTAACTGTGGCTTAATATATATTAAGCCACAGTCACAATATAGTTTGTAGTTGGTAGCATACCGATATATATCAAAATGCAACAAAAATGTTTTATAAGTTTCATTGCGTTGACCTAGAAGTTTGATTTTATGTATACTGGACCACGGGCTTGAATATTTAATTGAAATTCAGTTTATTGCCCTTCCCGTGATCTCGAGATACATAATTCTGACAGACAACAGTAGACAATAAGTAATCCTATAATGGTTCCATTTCATTGTATGGAGATATGGAACATTAAAAACATGACATACTATTCGTATGTATATATGTATTTTATACTTTGATATTTACGTAACAGTATTTTTGAAATAAAAGTTAGCTTATCTACAGAGCAAAAGAGTTTGTTGCAGAAAAAGTGTCGGTTAATGGTCACCAGGTCGTTGCGGTGAACGTGGTAATTACGGTAACTATACCGTTGGTGGAACAGCTTTAATGAGAGCAAATTTCTACAGAATACAAATTACTATACGCGGGTAAGATGTTACCTCTCATTTAGGTATCTCGGAGTGGAAATTAAAGTGGCACTTCGTAGATTTTTCTCTTGCTCCTCGTAAATTAATGCTTGGTTACTATTTAAGGTGTCTTTGCTAAGCGTCCGTGACCTTTTCTGTTTATAACTAACTTCTATTACTAAGTGTATTTAATATAATTATAATGTAGTATCAACGAGCGTTGCGTTGTCAATTTTAGTAAGTTGTACTACCCGCTGACCTACATATCTGAAATTGGTACAGAACTCTCGATGGATGAGTCCTATTTGCACTTGATTGGTGTTTTTATAATATTGAACTATCTATATCTTCTACTAGAAACTCAACTCATTAAAAAGTAAAATATTTTTTTTAAATTTAAATGTTGTATTTTTTAATATTTTATTCACTTAATACTAGATACAATTTATTACAGCCTTTTAAATCTTTTAACGGGATTTGCAGATAAAATCGCAGAATAAAGTATGGACGTGGAAATCCATCGAGACTGATAAGAAAATTCCGCGTCGCACGCGAAGGAATGCGATGCGAGCTCGTATGCTCGATGCTGAAGCTTTATACGCTTTTACATTATGAACATATTTGAATCTTTAAGCAGAATTATTTACAGAATAACGTAAATACTTAAGCAAATTGAAATATTAAGAATAATTTCACTTATCGTTGTCCCAACAATGAATGTAAATTTAAAAATTTTTAACAACTAACTAGCACTAAACGCAGATCTGACTTGGTATGTAAAAGTCGGTGACTAATGTATCCTCATCGTCTTCGAATTTGCAAACATATTATTTCAAATGGATTTCATGGTTTGAAATACAAGAAAACTGAAAATTTGCACACAAATTATTGAATGCAATTATTGTTTCTTTTTGGATTTATTTTGTAAAATTGTAGAGGAAAGGCGTTAATTATTACTACACAGTTTTTAACTACGGTAATCATTATCAAACTTGTTTATATCAAAGCATAATTCTTTAAGTACCATTATTTTTTATTTATTTTAAAAAACAAGAATGATGTGAAAAAATATTATATTATATTTCTAAATAAAGCGAAAATATAATTATAATGGTGTCTTCGAATAAAATAACCACGCATTTTACCAAAAAAAGTTAAATATAATTATAAATAAATATATACATGTATATTAAAGAGATTTCACTTTCATTTCCTCTATTGAATTACCAGTACCTAATTCTAAAATCTTATAATACGAAGGTTCAAGTTCACTCAGCCGGCAATAGGGAGAGCAATATTTGATATTTCCTTACATGATCGAATCAGAAATTAAGAGATCCGTAGGAGAATAAAAGTTACCGACATTTGGTCGACGAATTGCTTAGCCGAAATGGCAGCGAACCTACAGCCGTTGGGACGCAAATGTTCTCGAGTGGCGACTACGAACCGGACTACGCTCAGTGGGCAGGCCCCCTATCAGGTGGACCGACGATCTGGTCAAGATCGGCGGAAGCCGCTAGATGCGGTCAGCGCAAGGGCGATCGTCGTGGAAATCCTTGGGGGAGGACTATGTCCAACAGTGGACTTCGCACGGATGAGACGACGACGACTACGACGAACTGTATGTATAAAGATTGATGTGAAAAAAATATTTATTTAAAAGAAAAAGAATGATTATTTAAAAGAGTGATGTGAAAAATATTTATATTTTCACATCATTCTTTTAAATAAAAAATAATTTAAGAATTATATTTCATAATTACATTACATTTCTAAATAAAGCGAAAATATAATTAAAATGGTGTCTTCGGATAAAATGCGTGGTAACCAACCAACCAATTAAATAGACTATAAATAAATATATGCAAATCCCGTTAAAAGATTTAAAAGGCTGTAATAAATTATATCTAGTATTAAGTGAATAAAATATTAAAAAATACAACATTTAATAATTTAAAAATTTTGTTTTATTTTTTAATGAGTTGAGTTTTTAGTAGAAGATATAGATAGTTCAATATTATAAAAACACCGCTCAAGTGCAAATAGGACTCGAAGTATCTCGGATCGAGTGTTCTGTACCAATTTCAGCTATCCAGGTCAGCGAGTGGTACAACTTACTAAAATTGACAACGCAACGCTCTCGTAGTTACTATAATTATATTAAATAAATTTAGTAATAGAAGTTATATAAACAGATGAGGTCACGGACGCTTAGCAAAGACACCTTAAATAGTAACCAAGCATTAATTTACGAGGAGCAAGAGAAAAATCTTCGAAGTGCCACTTTAATCTTTTACCCGCGTATAGTAATTTGTATTCTGTAGAAATTTGCTCTCATTAAAGCTGTTCCACCAACGGTATAGTTACCGTAATTACCACGTTCACCGCGACGACCTGCTGACCATTAACCAACATTTTTTCTGCAAGAAACTCTTTTAGTCTGTAGATAAGCTGACTTTTATTTCAAAAATACTGTTACGTAAATATTAAAATATAAAATACATATATACATACGATTAGTATGTCATGTTTTTAATGTTCCATATCTCCATAGAATGAAATGGAACCATTATAGATTAACTTTATTGTCTACTGTTGTCTGTCAGAATTATTTATCTCGAGATCACGGGAAGGTAGATAAACTGAAATTTAATTAAATATTCAAGCCCGTGGTCCCGTGCAGTACACATAAAATAAAACTTCTAGGTCAACACAATCAATCAAATCGTTTTTGTTGCATTTTCTTTGAAATTTGAAGCTACTTCCCGAAGACACATCAACAAAATCAATAGAGGAAAAAACGTGATTTTAATAATATGATTATTTAAAATGGTATTTCATGAAATAAAACACAAACTTATAATTGTAATTCCTTTTAAAAGTAAGTGAATACGAAAACAAACTTTGCAAACTTTTGTAAGTTGTACTTCCCATTGATCTACAACTGAAATTGGTCCCATCGGTAGACCAGTCCAGTTTGCAATTTATTTATTTTTTTAATTTGGCTAGTTCTAAAACAAAACATATAATTATTAAAAAAAATACAATTCTATTCAAATTCTCACTGTTTTATTGAATAAATACAAGAAAAATTTCTTCCATTTTACTTTTTGGAAAAAAGGGGAAAACAATAAATGTCTTATAAAATTGACTAAAATCTTATTTTATTAAATTATTTAATAAATTATTTAACTTTTACTTTTATAAGCTTTACTGATTGTGATAATATAACACAGCGCTGTACATAGAAAGAAAGTGTGTCAGCTACGTAAAGTGCTCGACCGCAAACAGGTGCTTCAGTAATGAGACTTATTTCAAACTTCTTCAGCAGCTCGCGGCTCGCGACAAGCTACAATCATTTACATCGTAATTACACGTTGTATTTTGTGTTTACAACGTTTCTCCAAATAATAGTGTATGCGCTGTTTAATTTATAAATGATTTTAATAGCACACTATAGCAAAATTTATTTCATTATTTACAGATAATCAAAACAAAAATCAATAACAATGATGCCAAAAAACTTCTTTTTACCTTTGGAGAAAAACTATCTAGTGTTTTATTTTATGGGAGCAAAATCATATTTAATATGATAAAATCTAATATTTGATATGATTGAAAAACACTTTATTCATTATCAATTCACAGCAGCAATTATGTCTAAGAGTTAAAGTATTATGTAGATAATATAGTAGATATGGTTTTGAAACTCCAGCGACAGTTATATTAACATTATATTATTATAGCTACTTTTTTATTATGTTATTGTCAATTTTAACTGTAAGTCAAGAATTTCTGAGCCATTAATTTAAAAAATATTATATCTATAACAAAATATTCATGTCAGTTCTAAATATCTTAAAATGCAAGCGCTTTTGTTGACGACGCTATGTAAATTTAACGAAATCGCATTCTCATTCAAATTCATCGGTACACAATGTTAACATTCGAAGGTAAGCATATAGAAAGAGTCAATATCGACAACCCACGAATAAATACACCATAATGAAAATATATTATGAGTTGTTCCCTCGTAAACGACTGCCGCAAACCGAATGTTTTTCTAATAAACATTACCATGAGCGACGTCGTCACCGAGTTCCAAAAATCGTAAAATTTATAAGTATGGTCTCCTGTACACACATATGCTTAGATAATAGGCCTGATAAAATCCTCGCTTCATATACGTAGTACTTTTATATACTTTTCTTACTCTTACTTTTACACTATTTATATAATAAATTCTTATGATCACAATATATTTTGTTTACAGCTAATATTTTAGTTCAACATCGTATAATTCAAATCATTAAGCTTTTAAAAAATACTTATCGAGCTTATAATTATTTATTTTAACGAGGAGAGGAGAGGAAAAAGAGCTTAGCAAGATGTATATTAAACGTATGTAAATTTCTTGCAGTGATTTATGATATAAAAGAGAAGCAATAAGTATGTAAATTTTAAGACAAATATTTTGGTTTTTTGTACAAAGCTGACTAGGAAATAAACGCGATGTGATTGATTACTAAATTGTAGGGGCGCCTCTGGTGATCTATTGAGCACATCTAGGTCGGCGATTAATAATGATAACACACCCACTACCAGAACCTAATTAATTAATTTCCCATATACTCCACTATATATAGCCTAGTGATTCATTTAACGGAACACACTCAATCATAAGTTATTCACATTAAAAGCTTCTATTATGACCAACATGGAAGTTGGATAGCTACTGTGAATTTAGTAGGTATAACAAGAGCTCTGTCTGTTCTTTTTAGTAAGGGTAATGTATTATTTATATTGTTTTCTCTATTGTATTTATAATGCATATTTTCTCTGTTTCTGAATTATGTTTTCAAAATAAATTTACAGTTACAATGAATAAAACATCTAGCACTGTAGTCTATTTATATACAAACTAAAATAGGAAACGTAGAAATAAGATGATCATAGCAGAAAAGAGGGCTGAGGGTATGATAACTGTTATTACAGAAATTCGACGAATTTACGGCTTCAACCCTTTATTCAACGTGACTTGAAATTTGATATAAAATATGACTTATACAGTCCGCGAATTAACTATATTTACATATGTAACATTTGCTACTACCTGCAGTTTTTCTTATTAAGATAATAGTATATAAAGTATAAGTAATATAATTTATACATACAAATAATATCGATTTGTATGTCTGTTAATTAAAAAACAACATGTTTTTCCAGGCACATATTTACACGATACCATAACAAACAATTTTAAATATTTGAGTGTGTCTCTGCATTTCTATTAACGTGAAACCGATTTTTGTGAGACTTATTTACTGAAAGCTAAAATAAAGTACTTAACAGTAAAGATAATCTATAATAAATAGTACAATAAAGAAATACTAAAACAATATATTATTTATCTCTAGATAAAGAGAGTTTAATGGGCGAAGCCGTGTGGGTCCGCTAGTATTACGAATAGTTTTATGGTAAGATCTACTCAGCTGTATTCCGTTCCCCACTTATGTATGGTCATAGTATGACAGATAATTATAAAAAAAAATTAAGAATAAAAATGTCAGAAGAGTTAAAGATGTAGTTACTATATTTAATAGAAATTAAACATACTCAATTCACCGTACGATTGTCACAGATACTTGTATACTATTTGATATTTGAAAAATATCCACAAATAAAATTTATGCTGTTGTATTTAACATTTTTGCTTATTTTGTGAAAAGTGACGCGAACACCCGCAACAAAAGACGAACTCAACAGGACAAACACAAATTCGCCGTGTGATTTCGGCTTAGAATAGGATCACCCTGGTACTGATGGTGTCGTAAGAGGCGATTAAAGTACGTGTGGTAAAGTCACGTTGTCAGCAATGTCAACATCCATGGACAGACTGGATCGGATTATTACCACACCCGGCATTTAATACCGGCGTTAAGTAGTGGTTTCGGCCACTGAGTTTCGCATTGGGTAATGCCGGGCCCCGGTGCCCATCCATCTTATAGACCGGCAACGCTCCCGTAGCTCCTCTGGTTTTACACGGGGTAGTGGGCGACGGTGATCACTTACCATCAGGTGACCCGTGTGCTCGTTTGCCGTGTTTTTCCATAAAAAAAATTAAATTATCCGAACAACTTCATTATATGATATTTATTTTTGTACCTTTCTTAAATTTACTATTTGTTACTAATAACATATACATACTCGTAAATATGCTGTTATGAAGTGATTTCTAAATCATGCACTCTTATTTGGTAAACAGTTTTTGATGTAATCTCTAAAAAATTAATTAATATAACTAAATTATCTGTATCGAAAAAAAAAATATTAGAAATTCCCTAGATAAAATATTTCAAGCTTTTGATAAGACAAAATTACAAAAAAAACTACATGAGATAACTTATTTAGTATAGATTATAGTCACAACTCATAGCCATAACATTACAAGTACCTATTTGAAAGTTACTATAGCTTTGTTGGATGAGATATGTACTTACAAATAACACTAATATTTTGTTTATCTCCTACGACAAATTCTTCCTGGGAAAATTATTACGTTATTGTTGAAGTTATTACTTTGCCATGAAACCAATGGGCTTGAATTTAGCGAGAAGCGTCCAACCCTTTTAGGCGAACGTAATAAAATTACTACCTTGTTAAAAAGACAAAATATTTACCATTACAATATCGTCCTGCCCAAATTTTTGAAACGATGCAAAAAAATTCAGGACTGATATAATAAAAATCGTGCTTACAAAGCAAAAAGAATATTCATTTATATTTCAAAAGTACCCAGCTACTATTTTTATTATTAAATAATTGTTAATCCGCATTTAGGTTTATATGTATTTCTAAGCTTTTTAAGTTTCTTTTCACTACATATAGAAAAATAGTGAACTTCTTAAAGACTTTGGCGTGCCACTTAACTACATAGTCACAAAAGAGATCCAAGTACCAAGCGAATAAAAAAAAATAATCAATTATTTTTCTAATGGAGATTCATGTTGTGAGATGGTTCGTTCATCTTTTAATTTTTCTACACAGATTTGTGAAAATTAAAGTTAGTATAGTGTACTTAATAATATAGAAAGTATACAGTAATTATTATTTGTTAAAACTTATATTTGTAAAACAGTAACTCATCAACCTTTATTTGAGTTATAAATATTATATTAATAACAAGGAAGATATAGCAGAAAGAGTATGGCATAAGATGACGCGTTAAGCAACTTGAATATAGTCTCAAATTAATACATCAGCATGGCTAGTAGATAGTGGTTGTACAATTTAACATATTAAGCCACATAAAGTAAAAATTGTTGTTAATTGTGGATGAAATCCATCTAATGTCTATTATACTATAAGCTTTATCATCAAAGATATATTAATATAATTATATACCTGTGTGTGTTTTTCTCAAAGAAAATTGACTCAGTCTCACACTGTCTTAATGTTATTTACTGAGATTTTTTTATTAATAAAGTAAAAACTTGTGTTAAATACAATTCAAAGGTCAAGCCCCAAAAAAGATTACTAAACTAATAAAAAAATGCACTAAAGAACCTTATACCTAGAGATTTCATTACTTTTTATAGAGAAATAAACAGTTTCAGCCTTGGCTGGTTTTTACATAACGTTTTTGTTGGGATTTTATTCCATATTCCCTTATAATATCATAAATCTGAGTCAATTTATTTTGTTCTCATTACGCCACTTTATTATGTGACTGACATATTCGCATTTGCGTTATTAGGTTATGGGTTCAATCCCTACTCGAGGAAATGAAAAAATAATTATTTTCATTTTCATGCTTTGGTAAAAAAAAAATATTAAATATTTCAATTCCCCACTCGAGGAAATAAAATATATCATATTTTGAATTTCAATATTTAATTTTCTCATTTCTTTGCTCTGGTAATAAGGCGAAGCGCGGCGTTGAGTTCAACCACTCAACACTCAGTGTCTCTAATTCAGCGGAGAGTGAACGAGGGTACGGAATGTCTTCCAATTGGTTTCATTCTGCCTACCTTGCTATGTGCGGGAAATAAATTGTTACTTTGTTCTGTTCCTTTTGACTGCTAGGTGTTTTGCTTATATCACCGTGGCTAACCGATTTCCTCATACTTACTTTATACCCGATTGATAAAAAATATTTAAGTATTTCTATTAAATAAAAAATACATTATAATATTTATAATTAAATATTATATTTACTTATTAATAATATGTAATGACAGTTAAATAATATTTTGTAATGCATATATAAAAAGACATAATATGGTGCTACTGCATAAAGAATAGAGAAAGATTTAGAAGTAGTTAAGATAACGTGAAAGGATAAAGTTCCAAAATCGTATTAAAGTTTTCGCAGCACCATATTTCAACTAAAACAAGAAAGCGAGGATTCAACCTCAATATGTGTTCAAGGTGTAGGCATTCAGTGAAGCGAAGTTAAAGGAGCGAACTTTGCGATTCGCCCCCGGGGCCGATCCAACTTCTCTGTTGCAATAAATAAGGATTTTAGCGACAAATTACCACCCAAAAGTGTTTCCCCTTACTAGGAAAGTTTATAACTACTGCAAATAGAATACGTTCAACTGACGCTTATATGGTAATAACAACTCGGGTAACAGGCATCATGTTATATAATTTATTCATTATTAAATTGTTGGGATATAGTTGGGAACTCTTTAAAATAGGTACCCTACCATATGCGGATTACAGCTGAAACGTAAGAGGTAAGTTTAAATATATATATCAAAACAATAAAAAATATTTTTTTACCATATAGAATAAAAAATAATTCAACATCAAAGTAATCGAAATGTTCATTTGTGGCTTACCTTTCACTAGCAATTTTTTTACACATTTTCCTGTGTACGAGATGAGCTCATCTACTGAATACTGCTCATCAGTTTTGAACAACAGTAAATTTCTTGCTCAAAACATTAGACTTTATTTTCTAGAACAGTCATACGATCGTATAGATTTTGATATATAAGCGCCATTAACAATTTGTAATTGCAAACAGAGGCCTGTCGTGGCGCAGCGGCACAAGCGTGTGATTGTAACCGACAGGTTGTGGGTTCGATCCCCACTCGAGGAAATGAAATATTCAATATTTTCAATTTAAATATTTAAAGTTTCCATTTCTTCGCTCTGACGAGACAAAACATGGCGTTGAGTTCTACCACTCAACACGCAATGCCTCAAATTCTGTGGAAAGTGAGGAACCGAAGTGGAATGGAGTGCCTTAACACAAGGTTCCCAAGTTCCCTCTGCCTACCCTGCCATTTGCGGTATACAGCGTAAAGCTGAGACTCTAGGAATACGGCAAAGCGCAGCGTTGAGTTCCGCCATTCAACATACAAATTTCAGTGTTATACTGCCCTCTTTTTACTTTCTACTATTTGGAACAACCACGAAGTATATAAACAATATTTTATGTATTCAGAAATCTCGTAACATTGCTATATCCAAATATGCGTTAGATTTCTGCAGCACTGGTATTAGGTAATATTAATAGGAATAGGATGCGACATTTATACAAAATGTAATTTTTGTCGTTAAATAAGCATCCACGTGACTTTGAAAAAGTAGAATTCGTTTGGTTTTTTTTAATATTATAAATCTGCTTGTCTTCTAAAGTGACTGGTGAAGCTGCAGACACCAGTCTAAGATCTGTTTCATTCTTCCAAATTATAACTTGCCTTCAGAAAAATTACTCCACGAAATTGACGACGGTTGAAGCGGCTCATGATCCCCGCCAGTATTACTGCCCATTTTGGTTCTCTATTTCATCTTCATCCACATCGGGATATATTCTTCACAATTATAAATATTATAGGCTTAAAGACTAGAGGTCAAAATTAATTAGCTTCTTTGATAGTGTCCCGAGTATCATATGTGATATGATCAATATTTCTAATGATAATCACACAGAAATATTTTATAAACAATTTTTTTAAATAAGAAAAAAACAAGGCTCGTATAAATCAAAAGAAAATGTAACATGACCAATAATAGCAATTTTATGTAGATATCTATTTATAAATAAAAATATTTTTTCTATAAATATAAACTAATTGTAAGTGACAGTTGTGGCTATGTTTTTAATTCAAGTATCAAATGTAATACCCATGAAGCCATGAGGATATAGATATACCTACATATAACTTATGTTAAAGATAATCATGTGTAAATTTATAAGTGTACCTATTAGTGTGTTCTCCACTCCTTTATATCAGACTTGTCGTGGCACAGAGGCACAGAAACGCCACAGGTTATGGTTTCAATCCCCACTCGAGGAATTTAAATCTATACTTATAATAAATTTGTAACCAACATGTGTCTGTATATGGCAAAATTAATTAAAAAAATATTACAGGGAACATTAATTACCAGAATAGAGCCCAAAATAATGATTCTTAAAATGTTTATCTATTCGTCGTATGTGTGTATGTAAATGTAGTTTTCACTATTATACTTGTGGCAACCTTGCCTTAACATTTAGTAACATTTAGTGTTTGTTTTATTTAAATCGGTTAAAAATTATAAAGTTACGTCAATTCAAAATATTGTGTTCGACATAATTGCTACAATTTTTTTTATTAATTTAGCTTTCACTTTTTAATGTATAGATATTGTCTTAAATATGATAATGTTATTGGATCAAGAAAGCAGTTGGAAATAGTAGATAAAATTGTATTATTCAAGCTGTGGGCGGTCGCTATAAATAATGTTTCCATTTCTTTTGATCTGGCAGGTGGCAACAAATCAAAGCGCGGTTATGAATTTCGTTCTCAGTCAATCTTTTAATTTGAGCGCGGAAAGTAGGGCACGTGGAACGTGGTGCTTAACATTAGGTTCCCAAGTTCCCTTTGCCTGTCTAACTTGCCGTACACTTAAAGCAAACAAACGTAGATCTCTTAGTGGCTATAGGGGTGACCCCCTAAGAGGGGATTTCAGAAATTTCTATGGGAAAAGGTTGCAAATGAGGATTATACCTTTTTATAGTCTAAGCAAACAATGTTACTAAAAGAAATTAGTGGCATATTGTTGAATTAAATTCTCCACTCTAATATTGCCTCTTAAAAACAAAAACAAATTTACTAAACACAAACAAATAACTTTTCGAAAATAGCTCTGTTTTAGCAAGCATAATAAAGACATTTTCCAGGGTGATAGAGCGTCCGATATCTTATTACAGCGGGCTTGTAAACTGACGAAACGCTCCTCGAATCACTGCCTTTATAGTCTGCGCTGTGATATTCACCTTCTACAATGAAACTTTTTTCAGTCGTAAAATATATCTTAAAAGTTCATTGTTAGAGCTCCAAATACATTGAATATTCGAACAGGCATTATAGGCTGATATAGGCAGATTTTTTGTCGACTGCTATGGATAAATCGTAGTAACGGGAAGGGACTTGATTGAAAATACCGTTAAACAGAAAGAGGATTTAAAAGGAATTTAAAGAAACTGTGCTTAAAGTCTGTCTGTCTTAGATATAATTTACTAATCATAATTATTCGATTTTATTTTTTGTCTTATCTAATAAAAAAATACTTCATATTACATAAAAAAATATGTGAAGTTAAATTACATACATAATTTCTACCAACGAATACAAAATAAACATAATACCATTACAAAATACACATAATGCCATTAGAATAAGAAAGAATTTGAAAATAAACTATAGTATTACAATTTTTTTTTTAAAATGTAATATAGTATTTTATTTTCAAATTCTTTCTTATTCTAATGGCATTATACCTTTTAGGACAATATTCGTATCTTGACATTAAAAAGAAACTTTCAGCTAAATAAATATAAAGGTTGTAGCAATTTCGTAGGTCTTAATACATATTTTCTTTTGGCATAACTTTTTTTTATTTTTAACCGATTAAAATAAAACACACACTTGTGACGCACAACAAAGTGTTAAGTGAAGATTGCCAAAACATAATAGTGAAAACTGCATTTAAATCTGAGATTAATGCGTACAAACGCACAAACAGTGAAAGATTTATTCATCCTATTATTTTCATAAATATCGCCTATAAGATTTTTTTAACATATATTCCATGTACAGACATTGATGGACTACAGATTTATTATAAGTAAAAATATAGATTTACATTCATCAAAGCTATGTTAAGTCTGCATCTGTAAGTAGACTAAGCAATAATTAAATGTACCTATAAATAGTAATATTTATTGGTATGGTATGGTTCTTTGATCACGACGGCCCGATTTAGTCAGGGTAGTATAAACATATAAGTAAATTAAAAGTGTGTTAAGTAAGCAATTAAAGTGTGTTGTAACATATAAGTAAATTTAAAGTGTGTGTCTACCTGTGATTTCAAAATACCTGTGTTTATCAAGTACATATAGTTACATCTACCTACATGATACTGAAATATAAATAAACGATTTTTAAGTAGTTTGCATGTGTGAGAGAGTCACGTTGTGAGTGAGCACTGGCAACACGCACTCGACTCCACTAAAAGCCGGCAACGCTCCTGTAGCTCCTTTGGAGTTATATGGGATCGGCCCACGTCGACGACGGTGATCACTTACCATCAGGTGACCGGTACGCTTGTTTGCCGTGTCTTATCCATAAAAAAATTGCTGAACTGATTTTTACCCTGCCAAAAACCAAAAAATAAACGCAAACACTGGTTGAAAGAAAAAAATACCTGACACTGATCGTTACTAACCCCGATTTGAATAAAGAATATTTTGAATTTAATTTGAATTTAAATCAGCATCCACACAAACAGGAAGAGGACAGTTAAAAAACACAGAAACATCTCTACTCACGCCTCATATAAGACACGTCATCAACTCAAATTTGATTGTTTCAGGAATTGAATATGACAGTGAAACGATATTTGGGAGCAGACTTGCCTATATAAGAGATTTAAAAATGTTAGAAGATTTATATCTTTTTAAATTTTAGTAATAATCGTTAAATTTATTGCCCCTAAAGTACATAATATTAAGATTAAATGTACTAAAAGCCCTGACGATTAACTTAAAAAAATCTATAGAAATAATAGCAGTCCATGAAGCCAAATTTCCATAAATCCTGGTTATCTTGGAAGTCCTTGCAATATTTTTAGGTCCACGGCAGTGGCGGACTAACCCAGTCAAAGGCCCAGGGTGGCATAATTGAATGTGGCCCTTATTAGTGCAAAAAGATTTTTATTAGTTTTAGCCAGAGCGTCATCTGAAGCTTCCATCATGAATTTTGTTTCAATTATATATTATCCTAGTGGTTGTGCCGCTGCTGTCACCGACGTGTTTCTGCAAGAAATGGGACTTTACATTCCTAGCTCTGTAGTACCAATCGGTGGCAGGTCACAGCCTTGGTTCGATACGTCTTGCAAATTTGCTGCTTCTGGTATGCGGGAGGCATATCGAGCATGGTCTGAGGCCCTTGTCACTAAGGATCCAAAACTTAAAAAAGAAAGTATAATCTGTGCCTCTAGGTAACGCTAAACGTGTCTTATTCAGTCGGTTTATTCAGTCGGTGTAGTCCCAAATTGGTGGAAGAGCACTTATCCACTTGATTCTGATAAAAAGGTGATAATAAATGGCCAGCTCTTGGTTTATCTAGAGGATCACCGGTTGATTAAAAACCGCCAATATCGCTTTCGCTAGGGTCACTCAACCTCAAGTGATTTTCCGGTTTACCTAACCCATCGCTCTGCTGCGGTTATTAAAAGAACGGGAGAGGGCCTGGCAGTTAGTCTGGACATGGCGGAGGCCTTCGATCGAGTGTGGCACGGGGTCCTTCTTTCGAAACTTCCCGAGAATTTATGCAATTGGATCGCTAGCTTCCTCACTAGGCGCAGCATCAAGGTCGCTATAGACCGTTTCTGCTCCGAACACACACCCTTGAACGCCGGCGTCCCCTAAGCCGCGTGCTGTCCCCTACGCTATTTTTTCTGCTTATCAATCATATGTTGGAGGACCCTAACATTAATTGTTATGCAGATGATAGCACTGTGGACGCTGTATACTCAGGCCATGCAAGTCTTTCTTGGAAAACGTCGACCAGAGCCGAAATCAATTTGTGTCTTCTGTTGAGGCATCCCTCAAATGAATATCTCTGTATAAGGTGAAAAAAACCTGATTCACTTCAACCCCCAGAATACAGAAGTCTGCGGGTTAACCATTAAAAACCCGATTTGTCGTATCACCAATTTTCGAGAACACTCCTCTTAAATCTGCGCCCTGCAACAGTATATTGCGCCTCAGCTTTTCAAGCGACTGCCAGTAATGCAATCGTCTGGAAAGCAATGCCAAGTTGGCCTCGAAAAAACTGGAGGTCCAGAGTGAGACAGTAAGCATTTGATCGCGTACAACATAGAGCCGTTTGAATCGTTGGGGATCCATTGATTTATAAGGGACTTGACACTTTGGCCTTGCGTAGAGACGTACCTTCAAGGTGCGTTCTCTACTGCATTTATCACGCGGAGTGTTCTGGAGAACTGTTTGACTTGGTAGTTGCCGCAGAATTTTCAGTAAGTCACAAGTGAATGTACCATCCACATCATCTGAACATGTGGCACTCCACTACTGTGCGGTTTAGTACGATTTTCCTTCCATACGCCACACATCTCTGGAACGGTCTACCCGCAGTAGTATTTCCAGGTCGATATGACATGGGTACCTTCAAAAAGCGCGTCTACCTCCACCTCAAAGGCCGGCAACGCGCCTGTAGCTCCCCTGGTGTTACACGAGACCGTGGGCGACGGTGAACACTCACCATCAGGTAAACCGTACGCTCAGTTGCATTGTCTTTTCCATAAAAAAATAAATATATTTGAAAAATATTCTTTATTTGTTTGATAGCCTTGTATCGTTGCGACAATTCCTTTACAAATCGGTCTATGCATTCAAACATATTTTATCTTGAATCAATAATTCAGCATCACGAGCTAGTTTACCTGCTATAGTTTTACCTTCCTTCTTCAACGTCTCTGGATGATAATATTCATATCATTGCATTTTTTAGTGTCAAAAATTACAGCATTTTCTACAATTACGCTTCCTTCGGTCACTAAATATTAATCCAGTTCATTTTTGAGGACTGCAAATATTTTTTAACCAAATTAACTTCCTCCAATTAAGAGAGCCAAAATTATACACAGGTCGAAAAGGTAAAGTCACAAATAGCTGGCAATAGCAAGCTTGCTCCTGATCTTGTATTTAAATTTGATTGTGAAGGATCTTGTAAAATTTCGAGAACATTGAATATTGCCTCTATGTTTTCTTTGACTACTTTTACTGAATCATAATGTGCGCTCCAGCGGATATCAGATAACGGTTTAATGTTTTCTCATTAAGCAACTCCCATGTCGTCGTGGATGCCGAAAAAATTAATATAATTTCTCTGCTGTTGCAAAAAACATGACACTAGAAGGAACGCACGAAAATGCGTGGACGCTGTAAATATTCAAAGAATGATTCGGACAAGGACTGAAAAGTGCTTTTTGATTGACTTAATTGATTTAATCAAGGGAACTTGCAACCATTAGTAGTATTTAATACCGCCCCCTGCGCACCCCAACACCCAAGTAAATGAATAATTGCACATAGTAGATTTTAAAGTAGTTTAAATATACTATTACTTTTTCACCCTTAAATGTTAAAACTCCTTTATGATTTAATAAATCAATAGACGTTACCAATTTAATTCTATTTAATATTAAGATGCTTTATAGCTTTGCTTTGCTTTATGGCTTTTAGTGTTTAACTTTAATATTAAAATGTCGTATGCTATAGACGAGTTAAAAATATTGACAACGCCCACAAAATTTTTGTAATGGCAATACAAGTAAATGCGTCATCAATAGCCAGCTGCTCATTCTCTATAGCTGTCAAACTGTATTCTTTGCGACGGCGGTGTCTTCTGGCCGCAAATTAATAAATTGATTCTAATAAGACAAGTATTTATTATCCCGAAACACCATGGGAGACTCCCTTGACGGGAGCGAAAACGCTTCCGAAGCGCAAAATATAGTAGTCGTTGATTTCCAAGATTTTGCAAATTACCTGCGTCGCGCTGCAACGGTACTTTTGCCGGAGGATGACATCGTTCCACCAACTCTTACCGCAGCACTAGACGACAAAGTAAACCAAGATTGTATAAAAAAGTTTATTTCTGATCCACAAGTATCATCATTATACGTCCAACGATTTTCATTGAAAGGTACGCTATGATATCATAGGGTCTATTTCATATATAAATATATCTATGTTTTCTACATTGACGCATTATGCAAATGTACCTTCTACCATGTATCGATTATTTTAATAAAGGTAAAATTTTCTTTAATGCCTATGCATTAAATCATTCTATAATGATTGAAAACATTATTTTGCAATATAATTAAGTAGCAAACCTTTGAATATAAAGTCTTTTTAATTTTGCTTTCTTAAAATTTTAAACAATTTTATTATTATTACATATCTGACTCTTAAATATAAAAAGAACTGGTTTTATGTAAAGTTACTTGTAATTATAATATTAAAATATCCTTTTTTTATGTATTTTTAGTAGTTTCTTGCACAGTTATACTTGCTTATCTAACTTGCTTCAGGATTATTCTGATTTCCCACCAGATACATGTACACACATAGGAACTGAGGAACAATATAAACTCAGCAGTAAACGTACACACATAGGAACTGAGGAACAATATAAACTTCAATTTTCTTATTTTGTAAAATCAATTATATAGACCTATGCTTATTCAAATATTATTACAAAGAGTAGTACTGTACTTTATTAACAGATGGCTAATATTATTTGTTGTATACCAACAGAGGATGACAGTGAGCAGCCAACTGAAGGAGAAGAAGAAAAGGAGGCAGTCTCTTACCAAATTAGCAATGAGGCAAGTGTATTTATGGCTTACTTTTTATAATCCACTTAATGTAATAAACCTTAAATTACAACATTTAACTTTTTCTATAAAAATAATTATTATTTATAGGTGCACTTTACATCACCAAGAGTAGCAGCATTTGTCTGCATCAAACGTGGCATTGTGATTGAAGCTGATAAATCCATCCATAGTCAGCTACGCCTCATTAACTTATCAGATGGCTCTCCTTATGAAACCCTTCATGCTTTCATCAGCAAGACCATGGCTCCTTTTTTCAAGAGTTACGTTAAAGAAAGTGGTAGAGCAGACAGGTAAGTAAAATACTTAAATCATAAAAGTATATATTTTCTTTTGATTATATTATTATGTTTCATTATGATGTTTTCCCCTATAATTATAGATACTGTATTTTCAAAGGGCTACCAAGCTCCTGCTTTGCCTCTCTTACCACTTACTTGTTCTTCATAAATCTGTTTTGCCATTCTTTCATCACTCATTAGGGAATAAGCATATTGAGGGCAATATACTCGAAATACCCAACCATTTTCATTGAGGCCTGTTGTGGCGCAGCGGCACAAACATGTGAGTGTAACCGATGGGTTGTGGGTTCAATCCCCACTCGAAGAAATGAAATATTAAATAATTTCACTTTAAATATTTAATGTTTTCATTTCTTCACTCTGGTACAAAGTAAAAACGCTGCATTGAGTTCTGCCACTCAACACGCTATGCCAAAAATTAACCGAAAAGTGGGAAATGGAAGTGGAATAGAGTGTCCTACCACTAGGTTCCCAAGTTCCCTCTGCCTACCCTGCCATGTGCGGGATACAGCGTGAAACTGAGCATGAGCATTTTCATTCTTACAGTAACAGCCTCACTAGTATTTTTTTTCACAGGGATGGAGATAAAATGGCACCATCAGTTGAGAAGAAGATTGCCGAGCTTGAAATGGGCTTGCTACATCTACAACAGAATATTGATATTCCTGAAATAACATTACCTGTACATCAATCTGTGGCCGCTGTCATTAAAAGGTTAAACAATTTAACTGTATCTATACAATTTAACTGTATATATTTTAGTTTATTTTAAAACAGCAATACAACAAAATATGTGTAATTCACCACCTTTTATTCACTTTATCACATTTTTAGAGCTGCTGATGAAGGTCGGAAACCTCGTGTAGCAGATTTTGGTGATAAAGTAGAAGATTCAACATTTCTTAACCAACTTCAGAATGGAGTCAATCGCTGGATTAAAGAAATACAAAAGGTTTGTTTAACATTTTGCAATTCATTGTATATACTCTTAATGTAACTTTATAAACATAAATTTTACTTACAAGTATTAAAGAGTATTGGCCTGTTGTGACCCAGCGGCACAAGTATTGATTTTATATTGATAGGTTGTGGGTTCAACCCCCATTCGAGGAAATGAAATATTTAATGTTTTTACATTAATTATTTAATATATTCATTTCTTCACTCTGTTATCCAAGCAAAGCGCGGCGTTGAGTTCCGCCACTCTACTCACTATGCCTCTCATTCGGCGGAAAATGGGGAACTAAAGTGGAATGGAGTGTCTTTACACTAGGTTCCCAAGTTGTCTCTGCCTATACCTGGCTATTTAAAAAATGTTTCTATTTCTTAACAGTATTATAAGTAAAACAAAACTTTTTTTTAACTAACTATATGTGACAGGTGACCAAACTAGACCGTGATCCATCTAATGGTACAGCTTTGCAAGAAATATCTTTTTGGCTCAACCTTGAAAGAGCCCTCCATCGTATTCAAGAGAAAAGAGAAAGCATTGAGGTCAGTACTTTTACACTGTCATAATTTATACTAACATTTATATAACTATATTGTTTCACCTGATCAGACACATTTCATTAGACCACAAAGAACTCAGAATTTTTTCCATTAAAAAATTATTTTTCTTTAAAGGTTGCCCTAACATTGGATATACTGAAATATGGTAAAAGATTCCATGCCACAGTGTCATTTGATACTGACACAGGCCTAAAGCAAGCACTGGCTACAGTCTCTGATTATAACCCTCTCATGAAAGACTTTCCCATCAATGATCTACTCAGCGCCACTGAATTAGAAAGGATTAGGTAAGACATTAATATTTCCTTAATTAATATAATTAAAAACAGATTTCAAAACTATATGGATAAGAAGTGTCGAGGCGCAGCAGCACAAGCGTGTGACTGTAACCAACAGATTCTGGGTTTGATTCCCAGTCAAGGAAATGAAATATTTAATGTTTTCAATTTAAATATTTCATGTTTCATTTCTTCGCTCTGGTAAGAAGGCAAAGCGCGGCGTTGAGTTCCACCACTCAACACGCAAGGCCTCAAATTCAGCGGAAAGTGGGGAGCGGAAGTGGAACGGAATGTCTTAACACTAGGTTCCCGGGTTCCCTCTGCCTACCCTGCCTCGTGCGGGATACAGCGTGAAGCTGAGAGAGAAAGAGAAAATGTATAAGTAAACTCAATAAGATATATCAAAAAGATATATTAGGAAATTAGTGTGACTCAAAAAAATATTAGCTTTATATAGTTCTCTCTCTCTTAGCACTGCAACCTCCCATGTTATCATTA
Source organism: Eueides isabella (assembly GCA_019049475.1). Taxonomy (NCBI): domain Eukaryota; kingdom Metazoa; phylum Arthropoda; class Insecta; order Lepidoptera; family Nymphalidae; genus Eueides; species Eueides isabella. The sequence goes on from CM032401.1 coordinate 8,637,984, forward strand.
TTTATAAATGTTTTTTTACATATTTGTTAATTATTTGTTGTAGATTGGCAGTTCAGCAAATATTTTCACATCTCCGTAAGATTCGGTCAACCAAATATCCTATTCAGCGTGGCTTGAGGCTTGTAGAAGCTATATCACGTGACCTCGGACAACAACTTTTGAAGGTATTTTGATGTTTTTATTTATTAAAAAATATACAACATATTTTATGTTTTTGATAATAATTAAGTTCATACTTTATTTATTATTTACATGTAAATAATTTCAATTTGTAATATATATTTTATTATAAATTGTAATATATATTTTAATAATTTTAGGTACTGGGTACTCGTCGCCTGATGCACATACCTTTCGAGGACTTCGAACGTGTGATGACTCAGTGTTTCGAAGTATTTTCCTGCTGGGACGATGAATATGAGAAACTACAAGGTCTTCTGAGGTAATTGAATTTTAATAATAACGTTATCAGGAACATATTTTCTCATATTACTATGAAAAATATTTTTATAGTCGATATTCTTGATTTAGGCGATTTTCGTGTATCGATTCGTTATGGCACTTACATTGTTTATAAAAATTATAAAATGATTTTTTATTGACATTTTAACTTAATTCGAAACTTTTTAAATAGAGTTGCGGAACTGAACGCCACGTTTGTAAACATATAACAATAATATTTATTAAAGTCCCTTTTCACTTTTAGAGACATAGTAAAAAAGAAACGTGACGAACATCTCAAAATGGTATGGCGTGTGTCGCCTTCCCACAAGCGGCTGCAGGCGCGTATGGAACACATGAGACGCTTCCGACGACACCATGAACAGCTACGGACTGTTATGCTAAGGGTATAGTCAATATATAAAGATATTATTGAGTATGGTTTGTCCCAATGTTTACTCCTCTACATATCATAATTGTATCAAAATTGTATCTGTGTATTTTTTTTTTAATATATAAATTGACTCAATGTATGTATATCATGTTTTTCAAATTTTAACTAAAATGCTTCTTAATTGCCATTAATATGATAAAGTATTATACGTAATTTTTTTTCACCTTTTTTTTTAGCTTCACGGTGTATCCCGCACGAGGCAGGGTAGGCAGAGGGAACCCGGGAACCAAGTGTTAAGACACTCCGTTCCACTTCTGTTCCCCACTTTCCGCCGAATTTAAGGCATTGAGTGTTGAGTGGCGGAACTCAACGCCGTGCTTTGCCTTATTATCAGAGCGAAGAAATGAAACATTAAATATTTAAATTGAAAATATTAAATATTTCATTTCCTCGACTGGGGATCGAACCCAGAACCTGTCGGTTACAGTCACACACTTGTGCCACTGCGCCACGACAGGCCTCTTGTAAGACCCTGTTCTTTGTCACCTTTGTTTATAAATTTATATATGTGATAAATATTATTCTAGTTTTATTCAAGTGAGCCAAACAAAAGTACTATAGTATTTTTGTAAATAATTACGCCAACTTTATTGCAGGGATAGGAATACTAATAAACCAAACTAAACATTAAGGTCTAATACAATTATTTAATAAAAATGATGATTTAGGTGCTCCGTCCCCGAGCTGCAGCTACTACGGAGACGGGCGCGTCGGGCGAGCCTGCTCAGCCTCACTCGCTCACTATGGACGCCGCTGATGCTAATGCTATTGCTGAGGTAATTGATTAATTTTTTATAGCAATTAAATGTACATAGAATGATTAAAAAATCTCCATGAACTGCTAAACCTTGTGACTCTTAAAACATACCCTTTTTTTATATTAAATGTTTCATAAAGTATCTTTATTTTATTTGTTTAATTGAGGTCCATTCTCAAATTTTATTTTTTTTTTTTGAGGCTTTAGTAACAATATTTAAATTGAAAATTGACTTTATTTTTAAGTACAAATGAAATAACTCATACAGATAACAATGTTTTATTTAACAGGTGAACTTGGCGTATGAAAACGTTAAAGAAGTGGACTGCTTAGACATCTCCCGCGAGGGGTGCGATGCGTGGGAAGCGGCTGTACGACGATATGAAGATAGGATTGGTAATTTTTTTTATTTAATTAATTACTATACAATATCTAAAGCGATCTCTAACTGTAACACTAAGTTCCCAAGTTCCCTCTGCCTCTGCCATGTACGGGATACAGCGTGAAGCTGAGTAACTGTAAACGATTTTTTATACATAAAAAAATGTATAGTAAACTTGTTTTATCTACAGTAAAAACGTTATCGTTCGAAGTCTGATGTGTGTGAGAGGCAAAAACGTACGACTTTAAGCTCGAAAACTTAAACGTGAAACGTGTTCGATCCCCACCCGAGAAAATGAAATATTTCATATTTTTATATCTATACTCTGCTAACATAGCAAATCATGGTGTTGAGTTTCGCCCCTCAACACCCCATTTTTTAAAATTTGGCTGAACGTGGGGACCAGAAGTGTGTCAATAACAACGACGACTTACACTTAACTGAAATAGAAAGCTTTATATGGTAAAGAATAAACGTAAATGTCAGAATAACAATTAGAAATATAACTTTTCAAACTACCAGACCGCGTTGAAACACGCATCACCGCTCACCTCCGCGACCAGCTCGGCACAGCGAAGAACGCCAACGAAATGTTCCGCATATTCTCACGCTTCAACGCTCTGTTCGTGCGCCCGCACATACGCGGCGCGATACGCGAGTACCAGACGCAGCTTATACAGCGTGTTAAGGACGACATTGAAGCGCTGCATGAGAAGTTTAAGGTAAATCAATATTATTTAAATACATTATCATGTTAATAACATTATGAAGATTAGCGCGTACAAACCTACAGACAAACAGATAAAAATAAAGAAGTTTTAGTAATTAGAAAGTTCTATTTTGGGTCCCATTACAATAATAAACATTGACCAATTACTGAATTTTTATAAGTATACATTGTTTCCATTTACTCGTTAAAAAATGAACCTGAAAAAAAATATTGGTAACGCTTAAGTTTTCATCTCTAACAGAACCAATAAAAGATATTGCAATGACGTAATAGAATTGCAAGGTTAATGGTAAAGTCTCTTCATTAACCAACAAATGTGTAGTGTATTTAAACTAACTAGGTTATGTACTTCTCATAAATCGTTTAATATTACCAAGTCAGCTAAAGTGACCATATATTTTACAATGCGTAATTGTTTTAGTAAACATTTTATTAGTAGCTGAATGTGATAATGTGTAATGAATGACTTTAAATTCATACTTTATGTGTACAGGTTCAATATCCACAGTCGAAATGCAGTCGCTTATCTCTAGTTCGCGACTTACCACCCGTCGCTGGATCCATCATATGGGCTAAGCAAATTGACCACCAGCTCACAGCCTATTTGAAACGCGTTGAAGATGTCCTAGGTATTTAATTTGCCGTAATACTGTTTGTGTGTGGTTTTTTCTATGGAATTTATAAAAAAAGACTAATATTTATAAATATTTAACTATAATGTATTATTATTTAACTTTTTCAATTTAACGCAATAAAAATTTTAGGTAAAGGATGGGAAAACCATATCGAAGGACAAAAACTCAAAGCTGATGGCGATAGTTTTCGCTTAAAACTTGACACTCAAGAAGTGTTTGATGATTGGGCGCGTAAGGTAACATAATTGATGTACTATTAAAATGCTTGCTTATCACACTCATATATTTAGGCTTCCGTCCAGCTCAAACAGAGAAGTGAAATCCTTATAGGATCAAGACCTTATAGAGTCGAGACCATTTATTATAATATCTATAGCGTGGAGGTAACCTGAAATAATATTAACATAATCACATCTACTCTATGTAATCAAAAGATACAAATATTGCTTCCGTTTAGTGCTGCTGAATCGAATGTATGAATGAAATTTACCGCGAAGTCAAAACTAAAGTATTTTCCGTATATACAATTGTTAAATTCTGCAAAAAGACAAATGAAATCTGAAAAAAATATAATATTATATTCAAAACTATTACAAACTTATAATTGCAGTTCATTTTACACAAAATTAATGCATACACTAGCAAACAGTGTGGTAACGTTTATTAGTTGTGCATGCTTCCGTTATTGACCTATAGTCCAGTAATTTTTATGGCACCCTAAGCGGACGAGCTCTACTCGCACTTTACCGTTTTTTATTTATTGTATTTCCGTTTAGGTTCAACAACGTAACCTAGGAGTGTCTGGGCGTATCTTCGCAATAGAGTCGGTCCGAGCTCGCTCCAGCAAAACCGGTACAGTCTTGAAATTAAAGGTCAACTTCTTACCTGAAATTATCACCCTTTATAAAGAAGTTCGTAACCTCAAGAATTTGGGCTTCAGGTAGGTTCTTTATAAACAACATTTCTCTAAATCTTTTAATTGTTTAGTTTTAGCAATAATTTTAATATTTTTTTTCTAACAGAGTACCTTTGGCCATCGTCAACAAGGCTCATCAAGCAAATCAACTCTACCCGTTCGCTATTTCCCTCATCGAAAGCGTACGCACTTACGAAAGAACATTGGAAAAGGTATTTTTTACTATACACTTGCTTACACACTCATAGTCACAGTACATAAGCACTATGAAATATAATATAATAGAAAATATACAATTGGCACATAAAAACTCTTCTTTACAATACTGTAAGAAGTTTTAAATACACTGTTAATATAATTCATGACAATGTCACTAACACATGTGTATTTGGTTTATGCAGCTAAATAATAGGAACCATACAAAGGTAGATTATTTATAGGCTGCATGTTATCAATATAATGCTTTCAATTTTGATGCATTATCTGCTTTCATATGTAATATATACTAACTATTATGTTTCTGGTTTAATTAGATTTATATGCAAAATTCATTTATATAACTTTATGCCTATAGCTTTATTTTTTTATACTAAATTTTATTTATTATCATATGCTTCTTTCTGTGAAGAGTGTTCTTCGTTTTTATACTTTTTCATATATCTTTTCAGAGGTCTTGTCTTTCTCATTTGTCAATTTCATATGTTTGTAATTTATTGTGTGTTTATAAAATACAATTTGAATTTGAAAATAATCATATATTCAAATATTGTAATTTATAAACACAACTTTACTAAATTGAATGGACATATAATAATATTATGTAAATTTTAGATTCGCGACAAAGCATCTATAATACCCCTCGTAGCTGGACTACGACGTGATGTTCTGTTCCAAGTGTCTGAAGGAATGGCTCTGGTGTGGGAATCATATAAACTTGACCCATATGTACAAAAGCTTAGCGAAGTTGTACTTCTATTCCAAGAAAAGGTAAATAAGAAAAAATCTGTGTTCTTATATATATATTTTTTGTTGTCAGAATGCCATATAATGTTCTCTTTGTTTTTAATTTTCGAACAAATCTGTTAAGGAGACTAGAGAAATCTGGTGGCAAGATAAACCGAATTATATATTTTCATTCCCTCTGTTGTGTTAAAATCTATTCTATAACCATTGGCTTAGCAGTCAAACGTTGCTGCGCTTCGTGACGAAGGCCTCATAAAAAACATATTTATGTAACAAAAAATAAAAAAAATACATCAATAAAATATTATTGTAATGCCATGAAGATAAAAAATTCTACTATATATACATATATCGGTATTTAATTTTTTTAGGTTGAAGATCTACTAGCGGTGGAAGAACAAATATCGGTGGACGCTAGGTCTCTTGAAACCTGTCCATATTCTGCTCCAAGCTTGGCCGACATCTTGAGCAGGCTGCAGCGAGCTATCGACGACTTGTCTCTACGTCAGTACAGCAATCTACATTTGTGGGTGCAGCGCTTGGATGAGGAGGTATGAGTTTGATTTTTATTAATTCCCTAAGACTTCACTTAAGACATTCCTATAAGACTTCACAATTTTTTGACATTTTATAATTTTTGTTTAAATATTTGCGATAAATTCTTTTTCGTATCTAAATATGATTTTTGGTTATATTAACAAAAAAATATTCCACCACAAAAATATTCACTATTAAATATGAAGAAACTTTATTTTAAATATATATAATAACATAATTGATAAAATTTAAATTAAATATATTATTTTATTTCACGCTATATTTCGTACATTAATTGCTCGGTCGGCTGAAAACCTAGTATTAAAATATCTCGTTCCTATTAAGACACTTTCGTGCCCCACTTTCCTCCGAACTCTGGAAGCATTAAGTGACGAAACTTCATGCTTCCGCGTTTGTACCTAGACACCAAAGAAAGTAAAGAATTGAAAATATTAAATGCCCACTGATATACAAAATGATTTATTCACTAAACAGATTATTTTCGTGTTGTAATAACGTTATCAATTTAAACCAAAATTTTTACTAAATACTAAATTTATGGTAAGTGCGAGTCAGATTAACGCAAGAGGGATTCTGTACTAGTATACTATACATAAAAACGAAAGGCTTATAACCTAATAATATTGCATATTTTATGTTTAGGTTGAGAAGAGCCTTGCAGCGCGTTTACAAGCTGGTATTGAAGCATGGACTATGGCATTACTCGGCAAGACCAATGAGTTAGATCTCTCGATGGACACTTATTCACCAGCTGAACCGACTCACAAGCCTGGTGGAGAACCACAGGTAATTATGTGAATCATCGTGGGGGATCGATCTCAGGGTGTTGTTTTTTTTGCCTGACAGCTTCTTTAAAATAGGTAAAAAGTTAAGAGTTTAATGAATACTATATTCTGCTTTATAGCGACGCTGCTAAATAAGAGATTGCATTATTTTTCTAATATATTTTATTTGAACGCTAGTTTATTTTGACGTCTGTTTGATATTTTTATTATAATTTTTATAACACTCGTCAGATCGCCCGCGTGGTCCACGAAGTGCGCATCACCAACCAGCAGATGTACTTGTTCCCGTCCCTGGAGGAGGCTCGGTTCCAACTCATGCGTCAGATGTTCGCGTGGCAGGCGGTTGTCACCAGCCAGCATCGCTTGCAGAGCACCAGGTGTTTACTTAAATTGTTTTACTGCATATTATATTATAATTAATTATGTATTTATATTAACTTTGGAAAAAGGGTAACCTATTTAAATGCGTTTTAACGCTCGACTCCATTTTCTTCTTTACTTTTACTTTCTTTTATCCTATTGCGTATATATCATAATATGGTGTTATCAGAAAAGAAAATGAAAATATTAAATATGTCAATTTCTCGAAGGAACATCGATCTCATAAACGTCTACCAGAAACACGTGTGTACCCCTTTGCCACAACTGTCCTCAATTATAAGCTTAATTCTATAATAACTATACGTAATTATTTATTATTATTACAACAGATATCAAGTTGGTGTGGCGCGAGCTCAAACAGCTACATACAGAAACCTACTGACCAAACTGCCCGGCGGCTCTTCGCCATTAGAAAACGCTTACGACGCAATAGAACAAAAAATATTTCAAGTACGCGAATATGTCGATGAATGGCTACGGTATGTTGTATTTTTTATTCAATTCTTCATAGTAGACAACGAAGTTAACGCGTAAAACACCGCGTTGCCATAGCAACATGTATGACGCTGTAATTACATGATTTAATATATGTGCATTTTTTTTTGTATAATGCATCCTCGTGCGTTATTTTGGTAATATATAAAAAATAATATAAAAAATGAGCATTTCGCACTCCTTTATGTAAACTATGACTGTGCCAAATGTCATACGCCCGAGGCAATGAAATTTTTTTTCCACACAACTTTACTACAAAAAGGTACAATGTTTTATTATGTATTTAATATGTGAAATATGAATATTAAGAACAATTTCGAATATTCTTTTTGTAAAAATTTGTTTAAGTAAGAGATTTTTTTTATTTTTCACAGCTACCAAGCACTGTGGGATCTGCAACCGGAAAGCTTGTACGGTCGTCTTGGAGAGGATATCACTTTGTGGATCAAGTGCTTGAATGATATCAAGTAAGATCATATTCATTCTTAATACCTATTTCTTTGAAACGCAAATATGCAATTTCAATTGTTATTCATTAATAATTTTAAATATGCATTTGTTATTATTTAAATTTAAATATTAAATGCATATTTAAATTTTATTTCTAACACAAAATAGTCAGAGTGGTCGACATTACGACTAAAACTAATTATATGCTTATGCTCTCCCTTCTGTGTATAGAATATAAGTCGTCGATTCGTCATTTCTCTGTAATTAAAATAAAATAATACGTCCACAAACAGAAAATCTCGCACAACCTTCGACACATCAGATACTCGTCGTGAATACGGGCCAGTAGTCATCGACTTTGCCCGAGTGCAAAGTAAAGTGGCTCTTAAATACGACGCCTGGCATAAAGAAGTGCTGGGCAAATTCGGAGCTTTACTTGGCGGGGAGATGGTACAGTTCCATGGCAGGTTGGCCAAGTCTAGAGGACAGCTGGAACAGCAGAGTATTGGTAAGTTTCGACATATATATTTTACTGAAGCAAAGCTGACAATTTGCCGTCTCATTAATGCAGCTAAAGCATCGTTAATTCTTTTCCCGATACTAAAACTGCTTTTCACATCCATTTCATGCCTTCCATCTCTACTAAACATACTTAGCAAATATAATAAAACTTGCAAGATATTTACACTTTCCTTACATATATGCTAAATAAAAGTTTGGTCATTTCTACTAGTTTAAAATTATAGTGAAACTGAGAGGCTTATTGAAATAGCTACACTTTATGCATTTGGTATAATGTGATTAGAAAATTAAAGAATGAAAGAATGCTTTATGATTTTCTATTATTATGATGTATCGATTAATTTTTGAAATGTAATTTGTATACAATACTTAAACAACCGTGCATACAGGGTTTGATCTTCCATTGACAATAAATTTTCATTTCATTTCATACTTCTCCATTTGTTCCATAACATTTATTTTACGTTACTGTAGAGGCAGCCTCAACCAGCGATGCTGTATCACTCATTACTTATGTGCAACAACTGAAGCGAGAAGTTTTAGCTTGGGAGAAACAAGTGGATATCTACAGGGAGGCCCAACGCATTCTTGAAAGACAAAGGTATATCCTTATAACAATTACTCTACTAATATTTCTATATCGTAAAAACTTTAGTGGCTGTATCTATATTATCATTTTTTTTTTGTTAGATTCCAATTCCCAGCACAATGGTTACATGTGGATAACATTGAAGGCGAATGGAGCGCCTTCAACGAAATTATGCGTAGAAAGGATTCGTCTATTCAGACTCAAGTAAGAAATTATTTTAGTTCTTATAAATAAAACTTTAAATAGTTTTGATGTTTTTTGTAAATCACATTTTCAATATGTTTTTAGGTAGCATCTCTCCAACAAAAAATAGTAGCTGAGGACAAAGCAGTTGAAGCTCGTACTCTGGAGTTCCTCGCGGAGTGGGAACGAAGCAAGCCCACTGACGGCTCCACCCGTCCCGAAGACGCCCTCACTCGACTGCAAGCCATGGAGACCCGCTACACCCGCCTCAAGGACGAAAGAGATAATGTCGCTAAGGCCAAGGAGGCACTGGAGTTACATGACACTGGTAATATTTATTAATTATTATTATTTATTGCAACTGAAATAATTCTACGTAAGCTCTATATAACGACACTGACGGGACTGACTTTTTAATTAAAACACTCAAACCGATATGTTAGTACTTTCGTTAATAAAAATATGGTGACGACATTTGATTTGTTTTGTCATAAGCCAATATATAGAGTGTAACAAATTAAAAACAAGCCGAACTAACACAATAAAACACGTATTTTAATGTTTTAGAAAGTCTATCGTTTAATATACTATTTTCCTTAAATTATAGGTAGTTCAGTTAACAACGAGCGTATGACCGTCGCACTAGAAGAATTACAAGATTTGCGTGGGGTGTGGTCTTCGCTGAGTAAGATCTGGACGCAAATAGATGATATTAGAGAGAAACCCTGGTTGTCTGTACAACCTAGAAAGTTAAGGTACAACAATTTATTTACTCCCTCATTTTAACCGACTTTGCAATGTAATAAGATAAAATTGCAGCGTTATAGTCGGGTATTTCACATGTGTATATACAGAGTTCAGTAGATTTTGATATCCATACATTTGAAAGGACGTATGTAATATTTATGTCTTATTGACATATAATTGGCATGTATATGAAGTTAGCTTAATACTTTTTATTAAAATTTAATAATACTTTTTATTAAAATTTACAAGACTAATGTCTGTGACTGATATGCGTCAAATGTTATTCTTTAAATAGGCAACAACTGGAAGCTATGCTGAATGAGCTGAAGGAGCTCCCGGCACGCCTACGTATGTACGACAGCTACGAGTATGTTCGCAAACTGCTACAATCCTACACTAAGGTATTGCTATTGATATGTCTATTTATAGGTTAAAGATTACTTCCATTTAAAATATTTTCTTTGAGATATTAATTTCGTGAGTGTTTCTTTTATTTTTTTTTTTATTATCTCTTTATTTATTATAAAGCAAAATACGCAAGGGTATCTACAGTTAAAACATTTTGTTTACTAATATTCAGGATCTTGCTAGAGGGTTGAGTAGACACCAAGCTTTGTCTTGCTAACTGACTGCGAAATTAAAATTAAATTACCTTTTCTATTTTATTAAATATTTTCCATACTCATACCATTTTGAAGTAAAAATACAACCGGTTTCACCGGCTTTCTATGCTACTGACATTTTGGGGGTGGGGTAAACGTTTTAGATCATTAATCTTTCCTGACTGGTCGGTCACAAGCGCGTGACTGTAAACGTGACGGTTTTAAGTTCAATGTCCACTCGCTGAATGAAATAATATTTTCATTTCCTCGCTCTGGTAATGAAGTAAAGCGCGGCGATAAATTCAGTCAACAAGCATTGCCTTAAAAATTCGGTAGAAAGTGGAGAACGGAAGTATCTTAATGGGAAAGGAGATACTGAAGTATTTGCCTACCATGCTATAAAAGGAATATAGCGTGATAGCGTGTAGATAAAAAATCATTCAATGTATTTCTTTGAATCACAGGTTAACATGTTAATTGTGGAACTGAAATCCGATGCACTCAAAGAACGTCACTGGCGTCAACTGTGCCGTGCCCTCAAAGTGGATTGGTCTCTATCAGAGCTCACGCTAGGACAAGTGTGGGATGCGGACTTATTACATAATGAACACACTGTGAAAGATGTAGTATCTGTTGCTCAAGGAGAAATGGCACTAGAAGAGTTCTTGAAACAGGTAAATATTTGTATTACATTTATATGTAAAGATTCATATCTTAGCTTACCTTAGCAAAAATATGGGACCGTAATAGATGTACTGTCGGTTAACCAGAAATAAATGGCGCCGAGAGTTATTAATACAGGTAGAAATTATGATAGAGAAATGTAAATATTGTCAGTTGTTCACTAGCATTAGTGCAATATCAGAGTATCTAAATAGAGAAAAAGTATCCTAAGGTTGAGCGAATAATATATTTTAGTTAATTTATTTTTATTTTATTTTCATGATTTAAGTGGTGAAAACTCATACATATTTTTTTATAGGTGCGTGAATCCTGGCAAAGTTATGAACTGGATTTGATCAATTACCAAAATAAATGTAAGATCATTCGTGGCTGGGATGATCTCTTCAATAAGGTGAAGGAGCATATCAACAGTGTTGCCGCTATGAAACTGTCGCCCTACTATAAGGTAATTTATATTGTTTACTCTTGTTTTTTTACATTGTTTTTTCAAACTCAGAAAAGATCTTATTATAAATGTAACTCCTACAAGTGTACATAAATCGCCTCAAAACATATATTTATATTTAATTTCATATTTATTCGAAGGTCTTCGAAGAAGAGGCGCTGACATGGGAAGAGAAATTAAATCGTATCAATGCATTGTTCGACGTATGGATTGACGTGCAACGTCGCTGGGTTTACCTGGAAGGCATCTTTAGTGGGTCTGCTGACATCAAGACCTTGCTTCCAGTGGAAACTAGCAGATTCCAAAGTATAAGGTATATATAGAAATGTCTTAAGTCTTAAGTCTTTTATAAAGTTGTATTTAAAGACAAATAAAAATGTTTTTTTTACCAGATCATATTTTAGGGAATAGGTGTGATAGTTATCATTAGTGAGAAATGAAACCATTTTGGATTATCTTGAAGTCACAACTTTTATTATATTCTTAATTTAAATAATCTCGCAAATAATCACTCCAAAATGATATCAAGATGAGACCCTGGAAACAGTAAAAACTAAATCTTTTACCATTTATTGTTTCAGCTCTGAATTCTTAGGTTTGATGAAGAAAGTAGGAAAATCTCCAATGGTAATGGATGTTTTAAATATTCCGGGAGTGCAACGATCCCTCGAACGTCTGGCGGACTTGCTCGGCAAGATACAGAAGGCTCTCGGAGAATATCTGGAGAGAGAAAGGAGTAGCTTCCCGCGGTAAGTTACGTCTATAATACAAATATTTTAGAAATTTATTGCTCAATATGGATGTCAATTTCTTAACATATGATCACTTTACATTATAGTTCATTTGCAGTTGACTACAATAGAAAATGTATGTTATAAATTAATTATTTTAACTTATTTTTATCTTTTTAGTTTTTACTTCGTGGGTGATGAGGACTTGCTTGAAATTATTGGCAACAGCAAGAATATTGCTCGTCTTCAAAAACACTTCAAAAAAATGTTCGCAGGCGTCGCCGCTATTATACTAAACGAAGATAATACTGTCATCAATGGTATAGCATCGCGTGAAGGTGAAGAGGTAAAGTATCTTTAAAATTCCTCTTATAATGCAACATTCAATTTTTTTTTCATATATAATTCTACAAATCAAATAAACTTATAAGTATGTATTAAATATTTATTGCTGAAAAATATTTTAGAATTTAAATAAAATCACAATCATACTTGGAATTATTGTTAATTTATTAGGTATGCAAGATTTTTGCAATAAAGTTGACGAAAAGATGACCTAAGGGGCATTTCACGTGAAGCGGACAGGGAAAAAAAAGTGAAGTTCTGAAAAGCGACTATATTTAGCCTATTTGTACTTCCAGCAGGCATGAATGGATACACAAAATATTTTTTTTGTATAGTGTATATTTACCAAGTTATAACATTGTAAAGAATTGTTGGGTTTGTAATTACAATTTTTTGAAAGTATTTTTTTTTAATATAAAAAAAATGTTATAAAATATTTTACATAGCGATACATATTGATAATATTCTGTTCTTTTTGAGGATAAAATTAAATTATTTAAAAAACATTTTTTACCTGTTCAAAACCGGAAGTGAACTATTTAAACCAGAATTACAGTCACTTCGACCAACTTTATTTTCTTTTTTTCTCTTTCAAATCATAGCTTAAAGTATATTAAAAGTGCATTAGAAATTTTAAAATGGGATCTCTGATAGTTTAGGAGCTAGTTTGATTAATGTACACACGTGTCACGGTGGGCGTGACTTCTGGCGCTGGCATAAGTCGAGTAGTTAGCGAGATATTGCATTAAAACTTGTACCTTATTAATAATATATATAATTTTAGCATATTTAACTTCGTCCAATGATATAGAATAAATTTTATTAATATTATATAAATAAAAACACAAAGACCCAAACAATATACCCGCGTAGGCGACTACCGACCGAACCCATATGGTATGTGTTTGTACTAACCATCAAAGTAATGTAAAGTTAACGTGGAGGAGAGCTGATCTTACAGCTGAAACTGCTATGCTACTTTCATAAGGCTTGTCTTCGCATGCTGATCTGTCCAAATCCAACACTGTCGTGTCATTTTATGACTACTAAGACACCGCCAAATAAACGCTGTAATTTTTGTCCGGGTTTAAGTGGAATTCGAGAGGATTTATTTGATAACAATCAAGATATAGACGTGCAGTATGCAAAATGGGATGACACAGGCCGCTACACGACATCTATTGAACGTCTCTTCTGATAGTTTTGTAGATGAGTCATGCAACGCTTTGGTTTATTTTAAAACTTAAGGAGATTATCAATGAAGCACAAATTCTCGTACAATGTTATTTTGCAAAAAAATAAAGTTTTATTGTCCAAGAAGCTTATTATTTTTTTTATTGAAATAACGAACAAGTAATGCTTATAACATCAGCTTATTACTAGATTGACGGCAGTGAAGTAAAGCACGGTAGCATTGTTATGATTTCTGATGACTTAAAACATGACACAGCCACAATTTACGCTTTTCAACAGGCAGCTACTACACATGCATGTTTTAGAAGTAGTCGGATCAAATTATATACATAACTGACGGGGCTTCTTAACATTTTAAAAATAAATTTAAGTTTGTGAATTTCTTTTATTACACAGAAGATTTTAATGTACAGCTACCTTTAAGTAAAGCAATTGTAACACCTAAACGATAATATGAAAGTGAAATTTTGAAAATAAACTAGTTTTTGCGTTGCTTAAATGTTGTGTATTATGTTTTATTTATTTTATTACAGTAAAGTAGCATAGCAATTCTAGCTGTGAGATCAGCTCTCCTCCATTCAACGTCAACTTTACATTACTTTGTTGGTTAGTACAAACACATACCATATGGGTTCGGTCGGTAGTCGCCTACGCGGGTATATTGTTTGGGTCTTTGTGTTTTTATTTATATAATATTAATAAAATTTATTCTATATCATTGGACGAAGTTAAATATGCTAAAATTATATATATTATTAATAAGGTACAAGTTTTAATGCAATATCTCGCTAACTACTCGACTTATGCCAGCGCCAGAAGTCACGCCCATCGTGACACGTGTGTACATTAATCAAACTAGCTCCTAAACTATCAGAGATCCCATTTTAAAATTTCTAATGCACTTTTAATATACTTTAAGCTATGATTTGAAAGAGAAAAAAAGAAAATAAAATTGGTCGAAGTGACTGTAATTCTGGTTTAAATAGTTCACTTCCGGTTTTGAACAGGTAAAAAATGTTTTTTAAATAATTTAATTTTATCCTCAAAAAGAACAGAATATTATCAATATGTATCGCTATGTAAAATATTTTATAACATTTTTTTTATATTAAAAAAAATACTTTCAAAAAATTGTAATTACAAACCCAACAATTCTTTACAATGTTATAACTTGGTAAATATACACTATACAAAAAAAATATTTTGTGTATCCATTCATGCCTGCTGGAAGTACAAATAGGCTAAATATAGTCGCTTTTCAGAACCTCACTTTTTTTTCCCTGTCCGCTTCACGTGAAATGCCCCCTAAGTCTTAATTCGTATTTATATAAAAGCTTTTTGAACTGGACATTTTGCCATTTCGTTTTCATTTTTAGCATAATTTACATAAGTTTAAATTGTTCAAATAACTCAAAACTCAGCTTCACGGTATATCTCGCGCATGTCAGGGTAGGCAGAGGGAACCTGGGAACCTAGTGTTAAGACACTCCGTTATCGTTCAAATAGATCATTATGTGCCTCTGTAATAATTAAGTAAGATTTAATATATAGTAAGTTCAATTACAATTTTCTACAATAAATATTTTTTCTATATAATTATTTAGGTATACTTCACTTCGCCAGTTTCAACAGTAGAAAATCCTAAAATCAACTCTTGGCTTTCAATGGTAGAACGCGAAATGCGTGTAACATTGGCATGCCGTCTCAAAGATGCAGTGGGCGATGTCAAACAGTTTAAAGACGGAAATGTTGATGCCCAAAAGTTTATTGATTGGTGTGATAAATATCAAGTAAGTATACTAATAATACATTTTATTTTAGTGTTAAAACTTTGTCTTAATATTAACACTTTATTAAAGCAAAGAGATCAATACTAAAATTTATAAGATTTGTAGCGGAAATTTGTAAAAATCTCCCTACAGAGATGCTAACAACATAAATAAAGTTGTAACAAGCGTATAAGAATTTCGGAGCTTGGTGAGAACGTATGGCTTAGTTGGTCAGAGCGCTTGAACGGTTTTCCAGAGGCGCGGGTTCAAATCCTGCTTCGTTTAAAATTTTTATACGATTTTTAAATTTAAGTTTAGTATTTTCTGTCCTAAGTGTGGAATACCACTTTAAAACATAGTAAAAATATAAAGAGATCAATATTTGTAAATCTAGCTTGAATCCGATTGATCCGTTCTTTAATTTTCACTTGCATTGAACACACCTTGCATGTTAAATATTATAATTGAAATCCACATCCTGTGCATTTGAAAGGATGTTTACAAACTCACGCTGTCCCCGCACATGGCAGGGTAGGCAGACGGAACCTAGAAACCTAATGATAAGACACTCCATTCCATCCCTTACTTTCCGCCGAATTGGGGGAGTTATGCGTTGTTTAGCGGAACTTAACAACGTGTTTTCCCATTTCACAGAAGCAAAGAGATGAAAATAATAAATATTTCATTTTCTCGAGTGGAGATTGAATATATAATCTGACGTTTGCAGTCGCATGCTCGTCCATTATAAAAGATAGACATATTAAAAAATTCTTTCACTTCCAGGCACAGATCGTTGTGTTAGCTGTTCAAATCCTATGGTCGGAGGACGTAGAAGCGGCGCTGGCGGGCGGCGGCGAACTCAAACGTGTACTTCAACATGTCGAAAACATGCTTAATATACTTGCTGATTCAGTATTGCAGGAACAACCGCCTTTGCGAAGAAAGAAATTGGAGCACCTTGTACGTTTTATTTATTATATATTTTATATTTACATGAAAGTATTATCGTTTATTAATATTGCCATCATCAAAAGGTAGTCTACTAGGCAGAAAGTAAGTAACTAGTCAGTTAAATGTATGAATTAGAAAATATCTCACATTTATTTCAGATTATTTAAAATTGTGCAAACGACGGTCATCATTACTATCACTAAATAATGTGTATAAGAATAAGTAATTTATGATTAACCACTCACAACCATACAAACTCATTTGTGAGGTCCGAATTAATTAAAAAAAATGTTGATATACCATTTCTTAAATAACCTTACTATTTATATGTACCGGGAAGATTATACACATAGAAAACACACATTTAACACGAGACACACCTTTGTCATACATATTACAACATTTAATTTCTTGTTTCAGATTAACGAGTTTGTGCACAAACGTACAGTAACACGTCGGCTAATCGCCTCAGAGGTGAACAGTCCTCGATCTTTCGAGTGGCTCTGCGAAATGCGATTCTACTTTGACCCTAGGAATAATGATGTAAGTTTTTCCTTATGATATTACTGAATTATATTTTTGATTAAGGCCTTAGTAGACAGATGCGACGTTTGTGCATTCGAAACTCGCTGAAAAGAATAATTATATTAAAATTGTTCTCGTCTACTAAATTTAAAGGCGTTTTATACGCTATTTTCGAAACTAAAAATAGTAAAAGTATTGTTATTGTTTCCTTGCTCTGATAGAAAAAACCAGCTCAAGAGGTAATTTCTCGAAAATTGGGGAAATGGAGTGTGACGGTCTGCTTGTCTACCTTCTGATATGATATTTTAATCTTAGTATAATAAGTTAATGAATATATTTTTGCGGTACAGGTTCTTCAACAATTAACAATACATATGGCCAATGCGAAATTCCTTTATGGATTTGAATATCTTGGTGTACAAGATAGACTTGTTCAAACACCTTTGACTGATCGCTGTTATCTCACTATGACCCAAGCTTTGGAAGCGAGACTTGGAGGATCTCCGTTTGGTAATTATTATTATTTTCAGCTTAATACTGTATCCTGCACATGGCAGGGTAGACAGAGGGAACTTAGGAACCTAGTGTTGATGAATACTTCATAAAAACTTATTTACTTGTAACACAAAACTAGTCCATACAAATAACAAATCTGTAACTGAACACTGTTTATATATACGATATAAGTAAAAAAAATCTGATAGTTTAAGATATCGTTTATTATTGTAATTTGGCGAAAAATATGTATATTTTTTAATTTTTACTGTTTTCTGTGCATTTGAACGCGCTAATCTCAGAAACAGTTAACCTGGTTAAAATTCAATTTTCGATATTATATTTTAGCAACCTTTCTTTAATGTATACTGTTTCTTTTATTTAAATCTGTTAAAAAAAAAAAACGTGACATCAATTTAAAATATTTTGTTGGGCAAAGTTGTTACAATTTATTTATTCATTTTGGTGAAATTTTAAAATACATATAATATTTCAACTGATATATATTTAAAAAATTGTTATATTATAAAACTAATATTACTCCTAAAACTACATATGTTACTGTACCACATTTTTTTTTAAATTCGGTAGCTTTATGCCTTTATACCACTGGTTTTGAATAAGTGCAACACAAAAATCTGTAAAAATATTTATTACTTACAAATATTATTAAATTATCTTTCTTGCTTCTAATCTTCTGATTATTTTATTATAATTAGGTCCCGCCGGTACGGGCAAGACGGAATCTGTGAAAGCTCTAGGTAATCAACTCGGTCGCTTCGTATTGGTGTTCAACTGCGACGAAACTTTTGATTTCCAAGCTATGGGACGAATCTTCGTCGGTCTTTGTCAGGTATAAATGTTATTTCATACTTAATATTGCAGTGGAGTCTGTTCCGAAGCAGGGGAACGAGCCTGCGCTGTATACAGGTTGTCGTTTCGATCCTCCTTGAGGAAATAATTATTTAATATTTTTATTTCCTCGCCCTCGTACAAGACAAAACGCACGGCGTTGTGTTCCACCGCTCAGTACAAGCAATACTTCAAAAATTCGGCAGAGACACTGGGAAACGAATGTGACTTAATGGGAAAATAATAAAGATCCCAGGTTCACCCTACCCCTACGTGATATGTCCGGGATACACGCAGAAATCTATATAATGATATCATTTAATACAGAGTAGAACCATATAAATCTATGACTATTAATTATTATAGTTGATTTATTAAAACTTTAATGGTAATTTACTAAACATTTACTCAGGTTGGTGCTTGGGGATGTTTTGATGAGTTCAATCGTCTTGAAGAGAGAATGTTGTCTGCTGTATCGCAACAAGTGCAGACTATTCAAGAAGCCCTCAAGAGCCACCAGGAAGGGGACAATACAAGTATTCTTTCCTTTTTATATCTTCAATAAGTATGATTTCGGTATTTATATTAAACATTATTTTTAAAAAATATAATTAATAATTTTCAGGCAAATCCATAACAGTTGAGTTAGTTGGTAAACAAGTGCGTGTAAGCCAAGATATGGCGATATTCATTACTATGAATCCTGGATACGCTGGACGTTCCAACTTACCTGATAATTTGAAGAAACTATTTAGAAGTCTCGCCATGACGACTCCGGACAGGCAGCTTATTGCTGAAGTGATGTTGTTCAGTCAAGGCTTTAGAACTGCTGAGAAATTGGCTTGCAAGATTGTACCATTCTTTAAGTAAGCTATATGATATACACATAAACTATAATTAATTAAAAATGTTGTATATGATATACACATAAACTATAATTAACTTAAAGTGTATGTACATACATACACTTTTAGTCAAGTCTTTTTAAATCAAATTAAAGTTTCTTAATTTTGTACCTGTACTTATACGCGAAACAGCAGCCGCCGTGGTACGATGTCAAACATATATTATGGCGTAATAGCGTAGTATGTAGTATGTCAACTAACGTCGCAGCAGAGACCTTAGATCTCTCCATGTATGGGGAACACCGTAAAGCCCAGTAGAAATTTATTAATAAAATAATAATTCGGTAATATTATTATTTTCAGACTTTGCGATGAACAACTATCTAATCAATCTCACTACGACTTCGGTCTCCGGGCTCTTAAGTCAGTTTTGGTGTCTGCGGGTAATGTCAAGCGTGATCGCATTCAAAAAATAAAGGTATGTTACAAATATTATGAAATCAGTTACTGATAATGATACAACTAATTGATTAATATTATTGTTTAAGTTTTTCGTTCATTGCAGTTCACCATCGACATTACAGATTTAATACATTTGGAAGTCTTATTTTTTAGGATTATTTTCGCTTTCATGTGCTTTATCTAAGCAATTGGCTTTTAAAAAAGTATTGACTATTTTAAGTACCACGTAATTTCAGGAAATGAAACTATCAACACATTCAGAACTTTCGTCACAACAACACAGATACGATTCGAAGTCCTCGCCATCTTATAAATTTGTGAGCGGTCTCTTGTATAATGTCAATGTTATATAATATTCCATTTATTATATTATTTACGGCTCTGTTTCAATATTATCTATTTAAATTTCATACGTTATTTAAAAACATCTGGATGTTGTCTCCCTTTCTGTTGACCAAATATATGGCTTGTTTTATTAAATTAAATATTATTGAGTTTATCAGTAGAAAGTTAAAAGATTATACTGTAACAGATTGTTTGTGTCGTTGAATATATCATATTATTTGAATGCAACCCTGAGTCTATAGTTTAGTGTCTTCGCTCTATACACGTAGCCAGACTTAGTAGCTACGCCCACTCTTAAAGTAAAACTTTGCTTCTAAAATAAAGTTTCTCTACTATTTTTTTGAATTGCATTGTAGTATATTTTGAAAGGCAGAGTATATACAATTGGTGTTGTTCTATTCATAAATTTGTTGGTTCCAGTTGTTTGTTCTAACTGTAGTAATACGTTTATATTTCCATAAAACTTTTCTATGATATTTAGTTTGTTTGAATAAACACTTTATATTTATTCTGTCATCGTATATTGAAAGATGTCCTCATTTATTGATTGCTTCATTTGCTATTCCATGTGTTGATGTTTCGCTTAAATCCCCGTATTGTATTTATTTTTATTATTTTGAATTAATATTTTATGTCTGCTTTCAACACAATATTTTTTGGTAATTTGCTTTCAATTTGAATATTTTTGTCATTGTAGAGGCATTTCATAGTAGATCCTTCTAACATACTATACTGAGATACTTATAGCACTTACATTAAAACATCTACTTACGAATATAAATTGATTTAGAAAATTATACAAAACGCAGTAACACCGCCGGCTCTTAATTTCCTACAAGAAATTCATCGTAAAAAAATACACACAAAATGCGACATAATATAAAAATAAATAAAAAAATATATGTAACAATGATTTAACTTTTAGGAAAACTTAATAGAACGTGGTACGGAAGTGCCAGATGAAGCTTCAATAGCAGAATCCCTTCCAGAACAAGACATCCTCATACAGTCTGTCTGCGAAACAATGGTGCCCAAACTGGTTGCTGAAGACATACCTCTGTTGTTCTCCTTGTTAAATGATGTTTTCCCCAATGTGGGATACACTCGAGCTGAAATGACTGGTATTTTTTTAATTATAATTCAACGCTAGGCGTTAATAAGTTGATAAGTCACTTTTCATTTTTTTTATCATAATAAGCAGTAGAATCTGACATAATTGTTATAATGTTTATGACATGACATAATTGTTATAATGTTTATAATAAATATTTTTTTTTGACACACAACAAAAATGTTCTATCAAACATAATTTTTTGTCAATTTGGTCATTATTAGTCAGATATTTTTCATTAATTTCATATTTTTTCTCAAATAATACATGTTTTTCTTAAGGTCTTAAAAATGAGATTCGTGCTGTCTGTGCTGAAGAATTCTTAGTTTGCGGCGAAGGGGACGAACAAGGCAATACTTGGATGGAAAAGGTGAGGTTTCTTAATATTTATTATACTATACAGATGTTTTTAATGTCATACAACATAATATTTTTTATTTTGGTATAAGGATTTTTATATTGTTTAAATCATAGTTCATTCATTTCATAATTAATTTTGAATCATACAATTTCAGACATTTTAAGCTAAGCACAGTTGATATTATTTTATCATACTTTATGAAACATGTCATTTTATAAATGTACTTTGATACAATTCATAACTCAAAATTCATTCTTAACGATATTTAATAAATAATTGGTGATGGAATTATTATATATAATATATTTATTCTAACAAACAGTTATTAACAATCAAGTAAAGGAGTAATAACAATTATATATTAATATTTGCTTTAATGTTAAGACCATTTTAAATTTACATTGGTCTATGTTTTATGCTCAAAAATGAACATTAACTTAAAATACTTACTGTGATAACATTTTGATTTTATGAATCTCAGTGTTTGTTCCAAAATTTAGTAGATTTAATTGACTGCGAAATATAGATTCAGATTTTTCTAAAAATATGTGTCATATATTGAATAGTCAAAATGTTATTTAATAATACAACATTAATGACTAATTATGTATTGTATAGCTTTACGATAATATTTAATGAATATTTTTTATATATTTTTTTTATATATAATGCAAAGCTTATTAAACATGTTAATTATATTATCAACAACAAAACGTTATCGTGTTAAGTTATATTTAAAAGTAAATAACAAATAAAGAGAGCAATAAAACATAGAAAATGCATGATAACGGTGTAAGAGGAATGTGAGTGAATGCATATGGTTTCCATGCTAACCCGTAACGGCCCGTAGAGGCGCAGCGCTGCCTCGCGCGCTCAGCACAGCACGTGGATAGAGAAGGTCAGTCCGGTGGCTGTATTGTGAACTTGCCTGTTTGTGTGTGCTTGTCCTTTATATATTTAACTTTACCTTTATCTCTCTATATATATTTTTAATATTTTATAATTTAACTGCGATTATATCACACTACTTCTAGTGCACTAAAAGGTAAAAGATCCCGTTTATAGAATAGAGTGATGGAATCGCTGCTTTGTACTAATTTTATTGAACATAACAAGGAACAGTAGATTGGACCTTATAAGTGTATATGTCAAAATATAGTGTGAATCTGAAAATAAAACATTAAAATCATAAAATTATTTTATTTATATGTAAATCATAGTTTTGTTATTATCATCTTTTGTATGGCCTAATATGGTCGTATGTAAACATTAATCACATTTTTGGTGCCAATTTAATTTTTTTAAGCATACATATTCTTCTTATTATATTGCACCATCGCAAAACTAATTTTTCGTTGCACTTCGTACTGTCCACCGCACATAAATTTAACTTTATTTTTTGGTTCACAAAAAATACAACCATTCAAATAATAAGATGATAAGATGAATCCCGAAATAGAATAAGTAAGATTTTTTTACTGATACTAATTTCTTTAACATCTATATTTGTACAAGTAGAAATCTGAATTGTGCTAACATTTATAAATAGATAGATTTTCCTTAACCTTATGTATATATGTTTCTATAATACCTCATTAAAATGTCCAGGTGCTGCAATTGTACCAGATTTGCAAATTGAATCATGGATTAATGATGGTTGGTCCTTCTGGAAGTGGCAAATCTACCGCTTGGCGTGTCCTGCTTAAAGCTCTGGAAAGGTAATAAAATTGTTGGCTATTTATTATTACGATAAACTGTTGTATTTAATATTTTACATTTGAAATTACTGTACTCTGTATTTATTTTAGATTTGAAGGTATTGAAGGCGTAGCACACGTTATCGATCCAAAAGCCATGTCTAAAGAAACGCTCTATGGAGTACTCGATCCCAACACTCGTGAATGGACTGATGGGTTGTTCACACATATTCTTAGGTAAGAAGTATTAAAATTAAAACAATCATCTTGTGACCACATAGTACTCAATCTACATTGCATTATCATGCAAAACGCGCATATAACTTGTATTATTTTTCGCTTATCATATTGTTGCCTGTTTATAAATTGATATCGTGAATTGTATTTTTTACTAATTACCTCAATAAAGTATGTCTTTGTTATTTTAATAGAAAAATAATTGACAACGTCCGCGGCGAAATTAACAAGCGTCAGTGGATCATATTCGACGGCGACGTGGACCCCGAGTGGGTGGAGAACCTCAACTCCGTGCTGGACGACAACAAGCTGCTCACGCTGCCCAACGGCGAGCGCCTGTCCCTGCCGCCCAACGTGCGCGTCATGTTTGAAGTACGTTCATATTGAATACTCTTGAAGCAGCCCCGCTGCATCAGCCATCATTATTTTCTAAACAATTTGTATTGACTATCGGAACTAATGCTGGGTCTTGCTTTGATACTCGAGAAAGAAATAAAATAAATTTGCTTGCCCAACTGAGACTTGCATCAACCATCGCACTTGAAGTCAAAAGTTTCAAAGGCATCTGTATCTGCATAGTGATGCAGATTCATCAAGATAACTGTACAATAAATATTGATAGGACTAACTTAATAGAGGATTTTTTGAAATGTCAGTTATGTATTTAAAAGAAAACAGAAAACCTCAATTTTTTTAACTTTAAAATTGAAAAGCTATGATTATGATAAAAAATATTAATAAACACCAAATTTTTATCATATATATTTATTTACAGGTGCAAGATCTTAAATATGCTACTTTAGCTACAGTATCTAGATGCGGTATGGTGTGGTTCTCACAGGATGTGCTCACCACTGAGATGATCTTTGAAAATTACTTGCTCAGGTATAATTATTATATTTTTATAAGAATACCATGAGGCTGCTCCCTCGACTCCTGCTATACTAATAAAGTAAATTATAACTCTGCCTCCATATCAGAATCTTAGAATTCATTTAATCAGGGATTTTAGTCATAATTTAAATTAAATGCATAAGAATTAATATGCTTTAAAGAATAAATAACCGCCCTGATAACGTCATATCGTCTTCTACATCAAAAAATCATCCGCAAAAACGAAAAACTGATACACCGATACACCCAAACTGATACACCGATTTTAATTTAGTTAGTAAAGTTTTGTTTAAAGGGTAATTTTAAATCGAGTGTTCTTAGCTATAATTTAAGAAAATATGATGTTTGATGATCAGCTCTTTTCTAGTTGTTTGTTGACTTTGTAGAACTTAAATTATTTTAATAGAAACACTTTTAACCGGGTTAATCCCGTATATGGTTTGTTAAGCATGATTTTTGGAAACCCGACGTTTCGAACACTTTGCAGTAGTCCGTGGTCACGGGAACACGGGGAGTCTACCCGCTTAACAAACAATATACGCGATTAATCCGGTTAAAAGTGTTTCATTTAAAATGTGTAACAATCGCGAAAATCAAAGACATTATTAACTTAAATTATGTCGGGAATTTTAGTCATGATTTAAATTAATTTAAGTGATGAATATTTATTATCCTTTGTATAATTTTAGACTGAGAAACATTCCCTTGGAAGATGGTGAAGAAGATTCATTTAGTATCGTAATGGCCGCTCCAAGCTCGGGTGGAGATCAGAATGTCGCTGAAACTATACTCTCGCCTGCCCTACAGGTATTTTTAAATGTTCCTAATTTTATTTTTTTTTTTCTCTGTAACACTAAGCGCGGTACCAAACGTAAAATTTGTATTTTAAATCATTTGTTATATTATTTAATACTAGTTTGTGTGTTTATTATTTTTAAGAATTAAAGAAACATATGTTTCAAATGTTTCTTTTTGTTTCAGACACAACGTGATGTAGCTGCGATCCTGCAACCACTGTTCTACGGAGATGGTCTGGTGGTAAAGTGTCTCGAACGTGCCGTTTCTCTGGACCATATCATGGACTTCACTCGACATAGGGCTTTGTCATCTTTACACTCTATGCTTAACCGTGGAGTGAGGTAACATATGTTTTGATCATTTATTTAATATATTTCGTTTTTTTATATCTGAAAGAGAAACCGGTGTGAAAATTGCAAAAAAATAATTTATCACCTTAGTAACAAGGATTTGCCTTGTTACTAGAGTGATAAACAATTTTTTTGTTGCATTTAATATCACCACTGGTCCCACATCGTCTCGAAAATTAAGCGAAAAGTAGGGGACGCAATTGTTAACCTTTCACGCAAGATACAGTGTTTGCAACATTACATATACAAAAAAACTTACATACTTTATTTATGATATTGTTATTTTTCATTAATAGCTATGTCTTTTTAGGAATATCCTAGGCTATAACCGTCAACACCCTGACTTCCCTATCACAAATGAACAACTTGAAGCATATGTACCGAAATGGCTTGTTTATTCCTTATTGTGGTCGTTTGCTGGTGACGCCAAATTAAAAGTAAGTATTTTTTTTTCTTGCAATTATTTATAAATTTAAGGCCTGTCATGGCGCAAGGACACAAGCGTGTGACATTAAATACGATAGTTTGTAGGTTCGATCCCAACTCGAGAAAATAACATATTTAATATTTTCTAATGAAATATTTAATGTTTTCGTTTTTTCTCGCTCTGGTAACAAGAACAAATTCAACAGAAAGCAGAAACGGAAGGTGGTGTCTTCACAGTAGGTTCCCAAGTTTCCCCTACTTATTTTCCCATATGCGCACGCGATTCAGCGTGAAACTGAAAAAAAAAATGAAATACTTATTCTCGCATTAATTTGACTTATAATTTTATAACAGGACCGTAACGAATTGGGTGACTTCATTCGCTCAGCTAGTACCATGCAACTACCCAATTGTGGCGCCAACCAACACATTATTGACTTTGAGGTTAGTTATAATAAATAATAAAAAAGTATAAGTACAAATATAAAATGTGTTACACTTTGTTAAACCTTTTTAAATTATGAATAATGATTGTATGAAACGATTTTATGCATTATGTTATAATTTATATTACTTTACTCTTTATATCATAGTTATATTTATGCCTTTTAAATTCTTACATTTAATGAGATTTTTAAAATGAAGGTGTCGATAACCGGAGAATGGGTGCCATGGTCAGCCAAGGTACCGCAAATCGAAGTGGAGACGCATAAGGTGGCCGCGCCTGACGTTGTCGTGCCTACACTTGATACAGTACGCCATGAGGCCTTGCTGTACACTTGGTTGGCTGAACATAAACCTTTAGGTGTGTTTGGTTGTACTTTTTTTTATATTTTAATAGCACATAAAGCTATAAAGATTTGATTATATTATCAATGTGTTGTAATATCAGGATCTACAGTCTATAAAGAGTAATCCAAAAAGCTTGTTATTCACTTATGGTTTTCTAAAAAACCAAACTTTAATGTTTTTGGAAATTTATATTCTGTTAACTGAATATTATACCTGCCGTGGCGCGTTGGCACAAGCGTGTGACTGTAAACGATAGGTTGTGGGTTCGATCCCCACTTGAGGAAATAATATATTTAATATTTTCAAATTAAATATTTATTGTTTTTATTTCTTCGCTCTGGTAACAAGTCCAAGCGCGGCGATGAGTTTCGCCTTTCAATTTCGGCGGAAAAGGGAAGCAGGGAACGGAGTATCTTAACACTAGGTTCCCAAGTTCTCTCTGCCTACCCTGCAATGTGCAGGAAACAGGGCTTTGGCAAGAGCACAAGCTTTGGCAACAAATTGGTACAATAACTTTTTTTTTTTTAAATATTATATAAACAGATTTTAATTAATTTGCAATTAAATGAACTTAATAAAATGTTTAGTACTTTGCGGTCCACCTGGTTCCGGTAAGACGATGACACTGTTCTCTGCACTACGTGCCTTACCGGACATGGAAGTAGTGGGCTTGAACTTCTCCTCCGCCACCACGCCGGAGTTACTGCTGAAGACTTTTGACCACTATTGTGAATATCGTAAGACACCCAATGGAGTTATATTAGCACCTGTTCAGGTAAATATTTTGTAATTACAATATAATAGCCTTCTTTTTAAAAAAAAAATGCTTAAAACTTTTCGTTGGTTAATAGACAATAACCTCAAATATAAGTCAAAAAGTTTATATTAAAATTTTTAATATAAACTTTTTGACTTATATTTATAAAAATATACTGGAGCTTATTTTTTATAAACATTCAAATTAATATTATTATTATGATTATGGCCTGTCATGGCGCAGCGGCACAAGAGTGTGACTGTAACAGACAGGTTCTGGGTTCGATCCTCAGTCGAGGAAATGAAATATTTAATATTTTCAATTTAAATATATAATGTTTCATTTGTTCGCTCTGGTAATAAGGCAAAAGCGCGGCGTTGAGTTCTGCCACTCAACATGCAATGCCTCAAATTCGGCGGAAAGTGGGGAACGAAAGTGGAACGGAGTGTCATAACACTAGGTTTCACTTCCGTTCCCTCTACCTACCCTGCCTAGTGCGGGATACAGCGTGAAGCTGAAAAAAAAAAAGAAGAAGAAAATTATGATTGTTATTCAGATACTACAGGTATTATATACGGATTTGCATATAGAAACTGAAATTATACACACACACACACACACACACACACACATATTTAACACTTTTTTTATTTTCCTAGCTTGGAAAATGGCTTGTGTTGTTCTGTGACGAGATCAACTTACCGGACATGGACCAATACGGCACTCAGCGTGTCATATCTTTCCTCAGACAACTGCTCGAACATAAAGGCTTCTATAGGGCATCAGGTATATTATTAATACTTTTATTATTAACTACCTACATCAAAAATCTTTTTGATATTCTTTAATTCGTTTATTTAATTGGACACTAAATAACTTCCATTATTTCTTATATATATATATATATATATATATATATATATATATATATATATATATATATATATATATATATATATATATATATATTTATATATATATATATATATATATATATATATATATATATATATATATATATATATATATATATATATATATTTATATATATATATATATATATATATATATATATATATATATATATATATATATATATATATATATATATATATAAGGTGTTATTTTCGACCTAACGCCATACTTTTTATAGTTTCAGTCACTTAATTCCTAATTTTTGAAATAGATAGATAACGCTATCTATTGGCTATGAATTTGTTTATTGTTTAATTATATTATTGCAATAGATCACTCGTGGGTACATCTTGAGCGCATTCAATTTGTGGGTGCCTGCAACCCGCCAACCGACCCTGGCCGTAAACCGCTCTCGCACAGACTACTGAGACACGTGCCTGTCATATATGTTGACTATCCTGGAGAGACTTCTCTTGAACAGGTATAGTTCATTGGTTTTTATTAGAAAAATAAAAAAAATATATTAATTAAAACAATCAATTTATGTTACAATTTTAAACAATTACAAAATAAAAAAAATATTGAGATATACAACAAGAAAATATAGCTGTATTTGACTTTCCTTGGAATCTATAGGTGTTCTAGCCGATTGAGTCTAAATTATCGAGCTGTATCAATATTTTCAAGGACAAGCAAGAAAATGTTATAAATTCTTTTATTCTCTCTTAAACATGTAAAAAACGCTTAAAATATTAAAGTATTTATTAAGTTCTTTTTGTATATATAAAAAACCACAAGTATTATTATTATTGAACAAAATTTCTATACGTTACAATAATTTGACACAGATCTACGGAACATTCACGCGAGCGATGTTACGTATGCAACCAGCGCTGCGAGGTTACGCGGAACCGTTAACGCAGGCCATGGTGAAGCTGTACCTGGCGTCGCAGGAGCGCTTCACGCAAGACATGCAGCCCCATTACGTGTACTCGCCCAGGGAAATGACGAGATGGGTGCGCGGCATTTGCGAAGCTATTAGGTTGGTGCATACTACACTTTGGACTGTTTAGTGGGTTTTTTTTATTTTACGTTGGTTTTGCATATGCAGATACATCTGGTATTAAAAAAATATGATAAGACACTGCATTTTTCGTCCCAACTTTTCAGTTGCAATGTGTTGAACAATGGAAGTCAATGTCGTACTTTAGCTTGTTACCATAGCGAGGAAATCATAACAAACCGTTTAGGAACCGAACTCTCAATCGTTTCGTTTACAATCAACCGCTGCGCCATTAGGACCTCTATTTATATATGAAAGCTAATAGTTTTTTTAATTAAAAGTAGTTTAGAAGACTTGTTAATCAATAATGAAAAAACTATAATTTAGGCCACTTGACAACCTGACGGTGGAAGGCCTGGTGCGGCTCTGGGCCCATGAGGCCTTACGCTTGTTCCAAGATCGTCTCGTAGAAGATGCTGAGAGACAATGGACCGATGAGAATATTGATAACGTCGCATTAAGATTCTTCCCTGGTAAAATTGGACTTTCTTTTTCAATTTGTATTTATTCTAACTTAAAAATGTATCCCATTGCTATGGTGAAAAACACGTTCCCCGCTTACCACAAGAGTCGTTGTGTGTTAATTCGTGAAACTCGACTTGTGCCTCATCACCGGAGTGAAGAAATGAAAATATTTAATATTTTATTCCCCTGAGAGCAATTGAATCCATCGAACAATCGTTGCGTTTACAATTGCACGCGTATATCCTTACGCCATGATGGCCTGCAATCGTTTTATAAAGTGATTTAATTTTTAGGTATCAACAGAGACCAAGCATTAGCTCGGCCTATCCTGTACAGTAACTGGCTAAGTAAGGACTACGTGCCAGTTCAGAGAGACCAATTGCGTGAATACGTTAAAGCTAGGCTAAAGGCAAGTTTATTTTTAATAAATTAAAATAGTTTTCGTCTATATCTTATTTGAAAATTCCCGTTTATATATTTTCCTAATGTATCTTTGTTTATATATTTTCCTAATGTATCGATGTAAGGAAATACATAATAAAAATCGTATTTTTTAAATTGAGAAAATTTTACGTGTATATGATCTATACCCATTTTCTTTGTATTATTTTTTAACACTTTAAAATTTTATTATTTACGTAAGTCTGAATGATGTCTTGTCTGAACGAGTTTCTTTTCTCCCTCAGGTGTTCTACGAAGAAGAGTTAGACGTGCCACTGGTACTTTTCGACGAGGTTCTAGAACATGTCCTCCGTATCGACCGTATCTTCCGTCAACCGCAGGGACATTTGTTACTCATTGGAGTATCTGGTGCGGGTAAAACAACACTCAGTCGATTCGTGGCCTGGATGAATGGATTAAGCATTTTCCAAATTAAGGTATTTTTAATATAGATTTATAAATTTCTTAAAAAAACTTTAAAATGTAACGAAAACTTTATTTAATTATCACTCAAATTAAAGTGATTTACTAAACTAAATGTCAATAGGTCCATAACAAGTACACGGGAGCAGATTTCGACGAAGATTTACGTTCAGTGCTCCGTAGAGCTGGATGCCGCGATGAAAAGGTTGCCTTCATTTTGGACGAGTCCAACGTACTTGACAGTGGCTTCCTTGAACGTATGAACACGTTGCTGGCTAATGGAGAGGTAAATTTGTTTAAGTTGTACTACTTTCTGCCAAAACTTGATTTGTGTGTGAACTTTATATCCCTTGCTAT
This sequence comes from Eueides isabella, assembly GCA_019049475.1. Lineage (NCBI taxonomy): Eukaryota > Metazoa > Arthropoda > Insecta > Lepidoptera > Nymphalidae > Eueides > Eueides isabella. The sequence goes on from CM032401.1 coordinate 8,669,304, forward strand.
GATATTTTTGTTAGTTTATAATTCTGAAAGCATAGGTAAAGATATGTTAAACTACGTTTAACTAAACTCCGTTACGCAACTATTAATTATTTCATAGTTCAAATTCATCCAACAGCTCCAAAAATACATTGAGTAAGTGGGGAACGGAAGTGTCAAGGAATAGGTCCCCAAGATCCTTTCGCTTACCTTGCCTTGTGATGGATATTGTGTGAAGCTGAGTGAGTGAGCTGACACATTCACTAAGCTTCACATTATATCCCAAACTTGGCAGAGGCAACTTTGGGAAAGTAGTATTGTATATCCATCACCTTTGGCTTAAATTTATATATAAAGTATTGTTATAAGTTTTATATACTACTAGTTTAAGGCACTCCGTTCCATTCCCCACTTTGCGCTAAATTAGAGGCATTGCGTGTCCAGTGGCGGAACTTAACGCCGCGAAGAAATGGAAACAATAAATATTTAAATAGAAAATATAAAATATTTCATTTCCTAAAGTCGGGATTAAACCCACAACCTGTCGCTTTTACAGTCACATGGCCCTGTGCCTCATCAGGCCTATACTAAACATTAAGATATACAATAACATATTTTTTACCATTTGTAATGTTTAAGGTGCCTGGATTATTTGAAGGCGATGAATTCGCAGCGCTTATGACACAATGTAAAGAAGGCGCTCAAAGAGAAGGATTGATGTTGGACTCCAATGACGAATTATATAAATGGCAAGTAACATTTAATTTTAGCAGGTTCAGGTGTATACAAAGGTGGTCTTAATATATATAAGAAAGTTTGTGATCTTATTGTATAAGCGTACACATTTTCCCATAAAAGAACTACGAACTCGATGCAATTGAGTTATAAGTGCACTAAGTTGAAACTTATTTCTAGTAAATATTAATGTTATGTATATCACCGATTTTGGTAAATACGTTAATATTTTCCTTAACATATATGAAAATGTGTTGTGATACAATGGTGTTAAATAAATTATTTTTTTCGCCTACGGTGTTTTACTTTGGGGTTTTAATACTATGAAAATCTAAAGTAAACAAGGCATTTCCACGTCCGTTAATATTCTGATCTTTTTAACTGCGAAAGCTGCTGAGCGCATCAATATGATATCCCCACTCATTATATTATGATGGAATTACGGTACTAGTACTAGTTTATATTCACAACTACTCTTTGACGTACCCAAATCGCGGCGAAGCGAGTTACAGCTGGTCCATAAATAAATACTCAAACACAATTCATAATTCCATGAATATTCTATGTATATTTTTCGAAAACCAAAACTAGTAATTTTATGTTTGACATGTGATTTTTTTAACTGGAATTTTCTTATATAGGTTCACTGGCCAAGTGATGCGTAACTTGCACGTAGTGTTCACGATGAACCCGTCGTCCGAGGGCCTGAAGGACCGCGCCGCCACCTCCCCCGCTCTGTTTAACCGTTGCGTGCTCAACTGGTTTGGAGATTGGAGCGATGGTGCCTTGTTCCAGGTTAACTATCATTCTTGTTTGTTTTTTTAGTATACGAAGTTGTATTAATAATTTTAATGTGCTTAGCAAGATTATTCTACTTTTTATTTAGAATACATAGTTTTTTTTTTAATTTATTACTATCATATATAAATACAAATATAATTTTACAAAATTAGGCACTACAAAAAACCACAAAGGTTTGTCTCGAGTACCTCATTCATCTTAGTTACAATGCACTTAAATAATATTGCTTTAATAATTGATTTAGGTTTCCCTCGATAATTTTACGCATCTAAAATATATAGACAGGCCTGTTATTAGACAGGATGTTATTGATAAGACTAATATGAACAACGATGGTGGACAGGTGGGCAAAGAGTTCACGACGCGCATGGACCTGGACTGGGCGGAGTACGCGCCGCCCGCGGAGTTCCCGGCGGCGTGCGGCGAGGTGGGCGCGCGGCCCAGCCACCGCGCCGCCGTCGTCAACGCCTGCGTCTACGTGCACCAGACGCTGCACCGCGCCAACGCGCGCCTCGCCAAGCGCGCCAACCGCACCATGGCCATCACGCCCAGGTCGCTCTCGCATTGCATTACGGAATTTATTATTGTCATTTCTTTGCTCTGGCAACTCTGCTCACGCTGTATCCCGCAGGTAGGCTGAGGAAACTTGGGAACCTACTGTTAGGACACTCCGTTCCACCGTTCGCCACTTTCCGTCTACGGAAATTTGAGGCATTGCGTGGCGGAACTCAACGCCGCGCTTTGCCTTGTTACCAGAGCGGAGAAATGAAAACATAAAATATTTAATTTGCAAATATTAAATATTTCATTTCATCGAATAGGGATCGACACACCCTATCGTTTACAATCACACGCTTGTGCCGCTGCGCCACAACAGGCCTCATTACTTAATTCAAAATATCTCAACCACAAAATTTAACAGCAATATTTTTAAAGATTACTAAGGCCATAAAAAAATATTACAGACACTACTTAGACTTTATCCAACAAATGGTGAAACTATACGCAGAGAAACGCGCTGACTTAGAGGAACAACAACTGCATTTGAATGTCGGTCTTGGAAAAATCGCAGAAACTGTAGAGCAAGTTGAAGAGATGCAAAAGAGTCTCGCTGTTAAGTCACAGGTAAGAATTGCAAAGTAACAAAAAATATTTTACTATGAGTTTACATGACATAAATTAGGCAAAAATGTGCATTAAGGTTTTGAAGATGATAACATTTGTTAATGTGGCAGGAACTCCAAGCTAAAAATGAAGCTGCCAATGCCAAACTGAGACAAATGGTGAAAGATCAACAAGAAGCTGAGAAAAAGAAAGTTGAAAGTCAAGAGATTCAGGTTTGAATATCAGCCTACAAATTTTTGAAATATTAAAATTACAATATCTAATATTTTCTTTGAACATTACTTATCAGGTTGCTCTTGAGAAACAAACGAAGGAAATTGAAGCTAAACGAAAAGATGTAATGGCAGACTTGGCCCAAGTCGAGCCAGCTGTCATAGAGGCGCAAAACGGTTTGATTTATTTTTTATTTGCTTTCCCTTTGTTATCTAACATTATCTTGCCAAGCTTGAATAGAATATATGTCAATCACATAAATGATTTTGCCTTATTTTCAAGTTCGAATTTTATTAAATCTTTCTCAAGCTATAAATAATTTAAACAGATTTTATATAGATAAAGATAATTTGAATGAAATTAGTAACTAATGACTGATGAAATTTGTAAATGTGATTGTTGGACGGAGAGAATAATATATGTGGTTGTACAAAAGCATAATTGAATAGTATGTGTGACGATGTGCAAAGACGATGTGGCTGCACACAGTAGCCGCCTAGGTTGGCGTGTATATGTATGTAAACGTGTTGCGTCCGATGTGAAGCGGTGCGCTCCATCAAGAAGCAGCAGCTGGTGGAGGTGCGCTCGATGGCCAACCCGCCCTCCGTGGTGAAGATGGCGCTCGAGTCCATCTGCACGTTGCTCGGCGAGAAGGGCGACACCTGGAAGGGCATACGCTCCGTTGTCATGAAGGACAACTTCATATCCACTATCGTTAACTTCGAGACTGACTACATCACGTTAGTGCCGCCTTACTTACGTCGCCCGGAGATCGCACGTCTCTCATTTAACAAAACTAATTAAAAGTCATGTACAATAAAATAGAATTATTGTTAATGTAATTTGTTTTAATTATTGACATAAAAAATACGACGTGCCATCTTCTAATGTGATAGCTACAAATTTAGAGACGGAAAGCTAAATTCCATTGATGATCTCATGATACCTCACGAATGTTACAGTAGATAGCAAGCGTATGTTCCCTTCTCAGTCCGATATTTATTGGCAAAAACATTTTAGTGTATTTAGTGCATCGAACAATGTTATATGATTGTATTCCTTCGTAACACATTTCAAATAAGCATCGTACCTTTGTATTTGAATGTAAGTTATATATCCTTATCGGAATGAAAGTTTTATATTAGATAATATTGTAAATACGCTAAGCTTGCTCGCATATGTGACTGTGATCGATGTGACCTAACGCAAGGACACGACGGACGCTGCGGCACCATTAACCCGCGATGTGACTAACCCGCGTCGGTCCGTGGCGCGTCGCGCTCGCTAAACGCCTTTTATTTCTCTCTTTTTGTACTGTCGCTCTCGCTTGCCGGGTGACTGCGCAACAGCCGTCAAATCCATTAAGAAGCAGCACCTGGTGGAGGTGCGCTCCATGGGCAACCCGCCGGCCATCGTGAAGGTGGCGCTGGAGTCCATCTGCCTGCTGCTCGGCGAGAACGCCACCGACTGGAAGGCCATCCGCGCCGTCATCATGCGCGAGAACTTCATCAATAGCATCGTCTCCAACTTTTCCACCGAGGACATCACGTGAGCACACCTGCTTGCCGCCCCCGCCCCGCCCCGCCCAGCCCCCGCCTGACCCCTCCCTCGCCCGCCACTCCCTCCCCGGCCCCCGATTGACGACTTGGTACTACTACTGATTGTGGTGACGGTGCTCAAGTAATATCGTTCATTACTTCTATCGGTATACCGAAATGTATAGTAATAAATAATTAACGATACAATATATTAGTAATGCGTGGTGAAAATTTGAAATCTAAATATACTGTACAGAAGTGATGAACTATATTAAATAATGATGATTTGATGTAACGAGGCGTAATTGTTTGTTTGTCGCTTTGGGCTTGCTTTGCATGGTGAATGTCTGCATTTTAATTGTTTCCTCTGGACAACTGCTCATGTTTTTGACGTTATACTTGTTAGTAGAAAGTCGTAGTAATAATGTTTTTTCTATATATAATTCACAGTAGTAAAAGATATTAAAACCGAAACACCACTTAGCAATAGTAGAGTTTACAATACACTATATTCTAAAAAAAACATATAGTGTTCGTATATTTGTTACGCACTCTTATTTGCACGTATCCAAAGTAGATTTTGGTGACGGCATTTTATAAATATAATAAAAATGTTCTACTTTTAAACATTTTTAGTGATCGAATCTATTTCGCAAAACAATATATTTGCGAACACAGTATGATAATTTAAAGTATAAACATCTGACATTGATAATAAATCATTGGCGCATAAAATTTTCAGATATTCCGGTATGGACCACACATACCTTCAAATTGCATGAATGTATTTGCCAATAAATAAAATCCGTGAGTCCAAAAAACAGTTGAAAGTCACTAGCGGCAGTGAATCGACCTGCTTTGTTATGAGTCATTTATTTTTTTCTTTTTTTTTGTTTGCTATCTATATATTTTTGTTATCAGAAAGGCATTTGGTTTTTTTTTTCTATTTTTATTTGCTGTGTTGTCCGATGTCCATTTCATGTCATATAATACAAAATTATTAAAATAAATATTGATAGTTAATTTATTAAATTAAATTCTTGGTTAAAGTATAATTTAATGCAATGCATGAATTAAATATGAATCTGTTCAAAATTTTTAATGGTTCATTGGTATCATTTAAAGTCAAATTTTAATTTATTTTATATACCTTAATTCTAATCACTTTTTATGTGTCAGTGACGATGTTCGCGAAAAGATGAAAACACGTTACCTCAGTAATCCGGATTATAACTTTGAAAAAGTAAACAGGGCCAGTATGGCCTGTGGACCTATGGTGAAGTGGGCTATTGCTCAGGTAAATATCATAAACATTTAATAACCTCCAAATGATATATTTATGTTACAAAAATGTATATTGTTTTGCAGATTGAATATGCAGATATGTTAAAACGAGTTGAGCCATTGCGTAACGAGCTTCAGGCTCTGGAAGATCAGGCACAAAGCAATGTGACTGCTGGAAATGGGGTACGCGACTTGATTGCCCAATTAGAGAAATCCATTGCATCCTATAAGGAAGAATATGCGCAACTCATTAGTCAAGCGCAAGCTATCAAAACTGATCTCGAAAATGTGCAAGCCAAGGTTAGTCAAATATTTGTGTCACATATATCGACTTAAATTTATTGTAAAAAATAAGTTTATATAATAAAACATTTTTTTTCTTTAGGTGGACAGATCAATAGCATTGTTGAAGAGTCTTGTTATTGAACGCGAACGTTGGGAGGCTAGTTCGGAAACGTTCCGGTCGCAAATGAGCACCATAATTGGAGATGTTCTGCTTTCTGCCGCCTTTATTGCTTACGGAGGATACTTTGATCAGCATGTAAGTGCGATATTTTTAAGTGATTTTAGTTGACATTTTTTTTTTCTCAAATTAACACAACTGTTTTAAGATATATATTTCATATGGAGTGGCCAAAAAAATGTAATCTATTTAAAACAGGTTAAGAGATACTAAACTTAAATTCTGTCCTAAGTGTGGAATAACATTTTAAAAAATAGTATAAAAGCTTTATACTATTTTTTAAAATGTTAGCTAAATAGTATAAAAAATTTCTAATACTATGATGAACGTTAAATACTATGTGTAAAAGTTTTTTTTATATAACTTGACCATTTCCAGTACCGTCAAAATCTATTCTCAACGTGGACGAGCCACCTGGCGGCTGCCAACATCAAGTTCCGCGCGGACATAGCGCGCACCGAGTACCTCAGCAACCCCGACGAGCGCCTGCGCTGGCAGGCCAACGCGCTGCCTACCGACGAGCTTTGTGTGGAGAATGCTATTATGCTGAAGGTATTTGGTGTCGTTTCTTACATGTTTATAATTAACGTTGTTGTCAAAATCTATTGTATAAACGATATAAACTATATAATGGCCGCTAACGAAAAAGATATGTTACATTGTTTAACTAGGACATTGTTTGATCTTGAGTTCAAGTGGGTTTACTAAATTTCGTAAGTAAATGTATGTTTAACAACTATTTTTGCACATATCGGTATCGATAACTAATCGTTTTGATTTAAAGTGATATATTCCAAATTAACGAACATTCCAACCTTCATTAAAATCGCGACACATTATGTTATCCATGCCATGTAAAATTATATATCAATTACTTTTCAGCGCTTCAACCGGTATCCACTTATCATCGACCCGTCGGGACAAGCAACCGAATTTATTATGCGTGAATTCAAAGAACGTAAAATTACAAAAACTTCCTTCCTCGACGATTCGTTCAGAAAGAATTTGGAATCCGCACTGCGTTTTGGTAACCCACTACTTGTGCAGGTAAGCGTTCATATATTATGAAAAATGCCAATAATGAAAATACCAATGACTATTTATTCTTTTTGTACACTCAAAAATAAATAATAATGAAATAGAAAAAATAAAACGATATACAGATAACACAGTCCAATTCTTATTTCTTATACAATGTTTGCCTTGGATTCATGTTGATTATTGCTTCTTTGGTTTTAACAAAATGTACATTGTTCATAATTTATTGAATACAAATCATCATTTTGCAATATTTTCAGGACGTAGAAAACTACGACCCTATTTTGAACCCGGTCCTGAACCGAGAACTGCGTCGTACTGGCGGCAGAGTGCTCATTACACTCGGAGATCAGGACATTGATTTGAGCCCTTCGTTCGTCATATTCCTGAGCACAAGGTGATACTAATTATTTAAATAATACACATTTATTTACAAAATTATAGTAAAAATAGACTATTATATTGTACAGTTCTATTGTATGTTTGTCTTTGTATAATAATTGTTTTAAATTTTGTCTTCTTGAAATAATTCACATCATCACAATACCATTCACAATATTCTTTATATTTAAAAAGGTTATTATGAATAAAAAAAATATTAAAAGAAATGAAGGACCCGTGGCTCTTTCGAACGTTATTTTGCTAAAGGTTTTCTTAAATATTTCAACACATTTACAATATAAACAATTACATTCGCAGGGACCCGACAGTAGAGTTCCCGCCCGATATGTGTTCCCGAGTGACGTTCGTGAACTTCACCGTGACGCGCTCGTCGCTGCAGTCGCAGTGCCTGCACCGCGTGCTCAAGGCGGAGCGGCCTGATATTGATACCAAACGGTCCGATTTGCTTAAGTTACAGGGTAAGTTTTATTTGCACAATCATTATTCATAACACTGTACACTGTATCCCGCACGAGGCAGGGGGAACCCGGGAACCTAGTGTTAATATACTCCGTTCCACTTCAGGTTCCCACTTTACTTTTACGGCATACAGCGTGAAGCTAAAAAAAGTATATTAATTACTTTACTATTTAATTATGTATATTTTCGCTTCACGCTGTAATCTGCAGGGTAGGTTGAGTTTCCGATGTGTAATGCCAGTTTTCGAGTAACTACGAAATAATATTTTTCATCTATAAATTACTACAATCCCTAAAGCAGATGTACACGCACGATGCGTATATAATGAATTTAAAATAATGTTTCAATTATTTACTAAGACCATAGCAAATAAAAAAGTGATATTGCTTAACATTTGCTAATTCTTATTTTTTTTACTAAAGGTGAATTCCACTTACGTCTGCGACAGTTGGAAAAATCTTTACTCCAAGCTCTTAATGACGCGAAAGGAAAAATCTTGGACGATGATTCTGTTATTGCAACACTTGAGACTCTTAAAAAGGAAGCTGATGATATTGGACATAAGGTAAGATTATATATTATGAAATTCTATTCATATTTTCACTTCAGACATATAATTATAAATTATGATTTATACTAATTTTAAAAACATAAAAATTTGGATGTACCGGGTTTTGAACCCGCGTCTCTTGGAAACCAATCGCAATCCAATCCAATCGCTCTTATTAATTAAGCCATAGGTTTTCATTAAGCTACGGTGAAATTCTTATTAGGTTGCTATAACTTATTTATGTTGGTAGCATGTCTATAAAAATCGCCCATTTTTACAAATATCCGCTACCCTAAGAAAATTCTTGCTATTTCTTGAATATTTTTACTATTTTTATGACTTGTTCGTTGTTACCAGGTCGAAGAAACTGATAAAGTTATTGCCGAAATTGAAACAGTCAGTCAACAATATTTACCTTTGTCTCAAGTAAGTTTTTATATTTTTTCTTTTACTATGTTACCTAATTACGTTGTTCGCAGCCGAAGGACTCAAAGAAAACCGAATTTACTTTAAACTAAATTTATTAATATTAATAAAAACTAATGTGACTTCATGTGTTGAAGTGGTAACACAGAGTGAGTAATGAAGTCCAAATGTCGATTAATATAGTGAGGGAACTTAAACACTAAGACACAAAATTATTGGAAAAAGATGGTTCGGTGTGGCATGATGTTGCGCAAAAAAATTCCAATACAGGGCCGCTGTGGGTGGTCTTCGGCGAACGCAGTGCCTTAGAATTGTCGCAAATAAATGGTGTGATTCGATGTTACGCAAGAATTGCCGGTACATGGCTGAAGTGGGTGGTCTTCGGTGAACGCGGTGCCTTAGGGTTGCCACATACGTAACTACCTTATTTTTTCTGTTTATTTATATATACACATTATGTTTTTTTTAGGCATGCAGCAGTATTTACTTCACGATGGAGGCTCTTCATCAAGTCCACTTCTTGTACCAGTATTCTCTTAAAATGTTCTTGGATATATTCAGCACTGTATTAGTGTGCCCGGGACTCAATGGAGTGACAGATTATACAGCCAGATTGAAAACTATTACAGAAGAACTATTTACGGTAGATTTTATGACAAAAACATTCTTTATTAATAATTGATTTACAATTTGAATGTTATATAACATTCCATATATATTTATATGAAGTGTTGAAAATCAATCTTAATGTTGTCTATGCTTAATAGTGATTCTATTATGAAAAAAGTTTAAAGTCTATCTATCTATGAGTAAAACCTTAATATTTTTAACATTTTTGGAGTTACAATTTTAGTTGTGTGGATACTTAGTTATGTTTTTGAATAAAGTCTTGCCTTGTAAGAATTTGCCACTTAATAGGCAATGTCTGCAAAATTTGCTGCTTACGTGGAAAACAGATTGTAATACTAGGCTCCCTCAACCTATAATAACAACCGTTCCAGGCGGTGTACGAACGAGTAGCACGCGGTATGCTCCACACAGACCGGCTCACGTTTGCACTACTACTTTGCCGTATACAACTGAAGGGCACGGGTGCAGATGATACTCTAGACCAGCAGTTCGGTGTGTTCTTGCGTGGGCGAGAAGGCTTTGTGGCTAATACACCGCCATTGGAGTCGTTGACGCAACATCAACATGACGCTGCTGCTAGGCTTAGTTCTAGGTATGTATGTTACAAGTTTAAATATAAACTTGTAATTTCATGTATTATCTGTTTGTTGCTACACTACTATTAGCAATTGCGTTATAAGCTTATAAATATGCTGCTTATAAATATATCAGTTTTCAATTAAGACTTTGAAGATTCGATTTCCATAATGGAAGAATGAATTATTTTTCAAATGTTGCTTGGTTTCGTGGTTAAGTTCAACCCAATACTTTGTAAGTTAAAATGAAGTGCCGACTTATGTGAATATGAATTTAATTTGCAATATCCACCAGGCTAGTAGCGTTCCGGCGGCTGCTGGAGAAGGCGCGCTCGCTGCCGGAGCTGGCGGCGTGGCTGGCGCAGGCCGCGCCCGAGCAGTGCGTGCCCACGCTGTGGGACTGCGACGCGGCCGCGCCGCCGCCGCCGCACGCGCTCGCCATGTACCGCCTGCTGCTCATACAGGTATGGCTCAGTGCAACAAGTACTGCAGTAAATAATCACTATTGAACGTATCTGTTAAAGAAACTATATATATTTTTTAGATCCAAATCCTACATATATATGACAGGGTAGACAGAGGAAAATTGGTAACCTAGTGTTAAGACGTGTGACGTGCGACGTGCGTGTTGAGCTTAATATAAAAGAAATTAAATAATAGATAATATGACTTTTTATTAAATATATAGACTAATATGAATGAAATAATTAAATAATACATTATACTTTAGCCTAGTCCAGTTTACTCTGCTACAATTTAAGCGTATTTGTTTTAGGCGTTCCGACCTGATCGTGTGATCGCAGCGGCCACACAATTAGTTGCGTCAGTGCTAGGACCTACCTTTATGGCTAAGGCGGAAACTGAATTGGAATTGTCCAGCATCACTGAGAATCAACTGAACGCTACCACTCCAGCTTTACTGTGTTCCGTACCTGGATATGATGCTAGCGGTACTATATTATTATTTACTTATCTATATTAAATGTATAAATGAAAAACTTTAATAATTATAACTTTTTATTAATTTAAAAGCCATTATTATGATACACTGAAATTTTAAATTTCTGCTTAATTAATAAAAAAGTTGTCGCGATTTTATCGAACTAAATATTTTAAATTGACGTAACTTTTTTATTTATTAACTAATTTAAATAAACAAACTATAATAGTAGAGGCCTGTCGTGGCGCAGCGGCACAAGAGTGTGACTGTAACCGACAGGTTCTGGGTTCAATCCCCAGTCGAGGAAATGAAATATTTAATATTTTCAATTTAAATATTTAATGTTTCATTTCTTCGCTCTGGTAATAAGGCAAAGCGCGGCGTTGAGTTCCGCCACTCAACACGCAATGCCTCAAATTCGGCGGAAAGTGGGGAACGGAAGTGGAACGGAGTGTCATAACACTAGGTTTCACTTTCGTTCCCTCTGCCTACCCTGCCTAGTGCGGGATACAGCGTGAAGCTGAGAGAAACTATAATAGTGAAAACTGTATTTAAATCTGTTACCCGTTGTATGTTGTTAGCCGTTTCTGGGATTTCATTTTTTTTAAAATCACTATTTTGAAGCCCTACCCCTACACTAATAAACAAAACTAACTATATAAACCATTTTTTGTATATATTCCATGTACAGACAGTTGATGACTTATTATAATTTTAAATATAATTTTAGGTCGAGTGGACGATATGGCGACTGAGCTTAACAAGCCGCTTTCAAGTATCGCTATTGGTTCCGCTGAAGGTTTCAATCAAGCTGAGCGTGCTATTAACACGGCTTGTAAGACGGGAAGGTTGGTTTGTGTATATAAATAATTAAATATAATAGTCTTTCAATTATGTTGATAATGACTGTATTCTATACTCTGAAACTTTTTTGTATTTAAAGTTAGATGAAGTGATATTAAATATATCAATAATAAAATAAATATAAGATAATATGTGATTGTTCACCTATTTGCTAGGCAACCCGTTGTCCGTACGAATGCAACGGATTGGAAGACGGAAGGAAGTGTCTAAACAATATGTTACCATGTTCCTGCCTACTCTGTCATGTGCGGAAGGCGCAAGGCAGGACAAGGAAGGCGAAAAAATAAATAAAAGATATTTAGTTACCATTGTTCACATAGAGTCACTAGGCACCATGTTGTCCACATGAATTCGTGATGTCGTGTCTTGTGTGGGGAAGGTCTATATTATGCTTTGTGTTGACAAAATAAACAAAATGGCCCTGTCTCGTTAGGCTCCGACGTTTTATAATTAAGGAATTATATTTAGAAATATTACGTTTTATAAATGCATTATTATTTTATATTGAAATCTAAATATCAACTTCCAGATGGGTAATGCTAAAGAACGTACACCTGGCGCCAGTATGGCTGGTACAGTTGGAAAAGAAGCTGCACTCACTTCAACCTCACCCGGCGTTCAGACTGTTCCTGACGACGGAGATCAGCCCCAAGCTACCTGTTAACTTGTTGCGAGCGGGACGCGTGGTGGTGTTCGAGCCGCCGCCCGGCATTCGGGCCAACTTGCTCAGGACTTTTGCTACTGTATGTTTATGTTGAATCATATGTTTATTATATTAGCTTAATTTAATTTTTGAGTAACTATTGAGGTTGTGTTACTTGTTCAATATTTTATTAGCCTTTAATTGTATTTTATTTATGATTAGTTATAATATACAAAATGTTGCTGGTCCACAAATTTCACGGCAAATAAAAGTTGTTTTCTTTATCATAACCTTAAGAATTTACTTATATTATCACTTTGACGTATATTTAAATATATTTTACGATACAGGTGCCTGCAGCCCGAATGATGAAACAACCTTCTGAACGTGCTAGATTGTACTTCTTATTGGCTTGGTTCCACGGTCAGTATATGATATATATATATATATATATATATATATATATATATATATATATATATATATATGTATATGTATATGTATATGTATATGTATATGTATATGTATATGTATATGTATATGTATATGTATATGTATATGTATATGTATATGTATATGTATATGTATATGTATATGTATATGTATATGTATATGTATATGTATATGTATATGTATATGTATATGTATATGTATATGTATATGTATATGTATATGTATATGTATATGTATATGTATATGTATATGTATATGTATATGTATATGTATATGTATATGTATATGTATATGTATATGTATATGTATATGTATATGTATATGTATATATATATATATATATATATATATATATATATATATATATATATATATATATATATATATATATATATATATATGTAGCTATAGGATACTTCTAAAATATTTACTATACATATTTTATCATTAATATTTTATTTATTAATTATAATCTTTTGATATATTTAATTATATTTGAACAGGTATCGTGCAAGAGCGTCTCCGCTACGTGCCCCTCGGCTGGGCTAAGTACTACGAGTTCAACGAGTCCGACCTCCGTGTTGCCTGCGATACACTGGATACTTGGATCGATACCACGGCAATGGTAAAATCATTTATTTTTACAAATATTTCCTTATTTTTTACGTCTGTAATTTTAGGTCTATTTATTATTTTTAAAAAATTGTGTTCATTTTTCTGTGTAGTTTTCAATTATCAAATTTTTTCTATTATTTGATAAAATTTGTATAATTTCACAATTTTTTTTTAGTTTAAGACCTAAAGTAGTTTTAGTTTAAGACCTAAAATAGTAAAGTTATGGCAAGAGTCACATTCCTGATTGAATTGATCGATAGAATCTTAAACTACACCATCATGTACGCGCGTGTAGAGGCGACCGCCTGGTCGCATGGTCTATCACGAATTTCGTTTTTTATTTTCCCTCTCTGAAAATCAAAGTGTGGCGTCAGGCAATCTTTTTATTTTCGTTCAGATATAATGCAGAATGCAGTGTCTTAACAAATTACTCATCCCATTACATGTCCCAGGGTCGCACAAACCTCCCACCGGAGAAGGTGCCGTGGGAAGCGCTGGTGACGCTGCTCTCGCAGTGCATCTACGGCGGGAAAATAGACAACCTGTTCGATCAGCGGCTGCTGCATTCCTTCCTCTGCAAACTGTTCACGCCGAGGTCGTTTGAAGCTGACTTTGCACTTGTAGCCAACGTTGATGGGGTAACAATTGTTATTTATTATGATATGTATAATTGTATTTATAAAAAGCATTTTATTTTATAAAAAAAAGCTGTTCATATGTTTGACATCAGTTTGAAGTATTTGGGTTAGATGAATTTAGCGTGAGTAAATTATAAATTATTGTTTATAATTTCTAAAGGTATTGGCTTCCGTTATTCAAATGTTTCAAAGAACTCTTCTGACCAGTTGTTCTACATTTAATCGATAGTTCAAAATAAATTTCCGTTTTTTTGGACTACTAAATTAAATGTGTCATTTGTCATATTAAATAAAAAAACAGAAACGTCTTTATATTTCATCAAAACAGTTTTTTTAAACTCAGTTTGGTGTTTTGTGTTCTCTCTTTAGGCATCTGGCAATCAAAGACACATTACAATGCCCGACGGCAACCGCCGCGACCACTTCCTCAAGTGGATAGAGGAACTGTCTGACCGACAGACTCCGTCATGGCTTGGATTGCCCAACAATGCTGAAAAGGTATGTTTATTTTTTTATTTTATTTTATAACATATATCATTATATATGTACGTAGTATTTATTTATAGTTTCTTTTATTTTTTCATAGGTTCTTTTAACAACTCAAGGAAGTGATCTTGTCTCCAAGCTTCTGAAAATGCAACAATTAGAAGATGAAGAAGAGCTGGCATATAATGCAGCTACCCAAGATCATGACCCAAGTATGTTTATCTACTTACATTTTTTTTTTATTTTCTTTTTGTTTTAGCTTCACGCTGTATCCGCCGAATTTGAGGCATTGCGTGTTGAGTGGCGGCTTTGCCTTGTTACCGGAGCAAAGAAATTAATTTTCGAGTAGGAATCTAGCCTACGGTTTATCGTTTTATTTTTACCCCTGCGCCACGACAGGCCTCATAAAATAATATAATGAATACGTATATTTTAAACTTACTATTAATTTTCAATATATACACAGATGCAGCGGTAGTAGAGGGCGACGGGCGTCCTGCATGGATGAAGACTTTGCAAGAAACATCTACAAGTTGGTTGCAACTGCTGCCTAAAGAGTTACCGGTAAGTTAAAACACGACATTAAATTGTACTCCTTAAACATATAATTGGTATACTATTCTAGATAATTAAGCTATCTATACATTCTTAAACAGCTATGTCGAATTTTAGACGCTACAGGAATGCCTTAACACGTAGTTTAAAATGTAAAGCTTTTAAACTTTTCAACATTTTGGAAATCGTCTAAACGCTCTAAGCTAACTAAGCTTTACTTCCTATCTTATTACGCCGATTTTTTTTTGTAAATTTATCAAAACTTTTCTTTATTTGGTTAGAATCTCTATAGGGGGGATTTTTACAAATTATTGTTACCCAAACATATTTACTAAGAAGTAGCATTTGGCAAGAAGTAGATTTGAAAAGGTTTTTAAATATTTTAATTTTTTTAACTTAATATTAATCAGTTGTTTTCATTTTTTATATTACTTTACAGACACTTCGCCGAACGGTGGAAAATATTAAAGACCCCCTATATCGTTTCTTCGAGCGCGAGGTCGCGGCCGGCGCGTCTCTGCTGCAGAATGTATTACACGACTTGCACAATGTCACTGCTATATGTCAAGTGAGTCATATCTTTTTATAAATTTGTGTATTTAATATTAGTTTGCAAAATTTACATCAACTTATATTATTATAAATAACATGTTTGTCTATACTGAATTGATTCCGTTTTTGTAAATCTTAGTGTGACGTGAACTCTATTTTTTTCACTTTGTTGTAGTGTCAGAATGAGATCTAAAAAGCGAATTCAGTTAGACAATCAAAAAGAAATTGCATTTCTGATATTTATGAATAAGTATTGACTGCAACTGCACACGGTCGGTTTCGTCCCTTAGGGCTCGATGAAGCAGACCAACGAGACGCGCGCGATGGTGGGCGCGCTGGTGCGCGGCATGCTGCCGGCGGGCTGGCGCCGCTACGCCGTGGCGCGCGGCTGCACCGTGCAGCAGTGGGTGGACGACTTCGCGCGCCGCGTGCAGCAGCTGGCGCACGTGTCGCGCACCGTCGCCGACCAGGGCGCCAAGCGGCTGCAGGTCACGATCGAGCTGTTCTGACACCACTATTTCTTTTAAGATTGCAGACATATTAATAGAAACTAACTACTTACTTAACTTACTAACTAACTACATTTTTAGCTAAATTAATAAAAGTAAATAAGTATTTGCGGAAATAAATATTTGAAATTGACGTAACTTTATGTAGAACGTGATCCATCACTAAATGAGTGAAAGTTGCCAAAATATAATAAAGAAGACTTTTTTTTAATCTGATTGACCATTCCTGAGATTAGCGCGTACAAATGCACAGACAAACAGAAAGAAATAACATATCTTCATTTTGAAATTTATTACGTTAATAAGATTTTTTAATATATCTTCCATGTACAGGCAATGATCAGTTACAGATTTTTTTACATTTACAGAGCATTCCAGTGTGGCTTGGTGGATTATTGAATCCAGAGGCTTACATAACGGCGACACGCCAGTGCGTCGCGCAGGCAAATTCGTGGTCTCTAGAGGAGTTGAACTTACAAGTACGTTACTAAACTATTTAAATTGACATATTAATAATTGCCATAATCACGTTTATTTTTTATAAAATAAAACAAATTGAGGACCATTTATTTTTATGACAAGACTTCAAGGTTTTTCTAGATAAATTAAATATACAATTTTCTATAGACTATTGTGGCGCGGTGTGGGAATAAATTATTTTTAATATTTTTATTTTCTCGCTCTGGTACAAACGGCGTTAATTTGCCACACGCAATAATTCGAAAACTCAAGGAAAGTGTCATACGGAGACTAACCATATATAATATGACGATATTTGTTGCTTAATATTAATTCACAATGTGTACTAAGGTCACCATCCCGGACCCGGGCACGCCCACCGACAACGCGCAGACGGAGTGGTCGTTCTCAGTGACGGGGCTGAAGCTGCAGGGCGCCACCGTGAAGGGCAACCGCTTGTTGCTCACTAACACCATTATGGTCGATTTGCCACTCACAGTGCTTACTTGGATTCGGTATGTAACTTTTTTATTGGACCACACATGTAAAATCTATTTGGAAATTAGATTTTCGTATTATTTTAAGAGAAAAATATCACACCTTTAAAACATAATTGTATCTATAATAGAAGATATTTGTTAAGTTATTTAAACGTGAATTGAATCCCCAGCGGGGCAGAGCCAGCGGGCGCCGGACAGACGCTCACCCTCCCGGTGTACCTCAACAGCGCGCGCTCCGAGCTGCTGTTCACGGTGCGGCTGCCCATCGCGGCCGGGCAGGAGCCCCACGCCTTCTACGAGCGAGGCGTCGCCTTACTTACCTCTACTGCACTTAATTAAAAACATATTTGCACTAATATTATTAATTATTTAAGCTTTACGCACTATCTGTCTGTACACTGTACTAGCATTGCTTGTTGCTGTTATTTATTCATATAATGTAACACAAGATGTTTCACTGATTCTTTCATTCAATAAAACTATTTAATGAATTTCGTATGTTTTTATTTACTATGATAATTATTTTAAAGCTTACTTTCTATTACAATCTATAAAGAAATAGTCAAAAACATATGTGAATAAAATACACCATAGAATAACAAGTTAAAGTTGACTTGAGCCTTGAATTACTCCCTTCATACCCGGCGGTTTTTGCTTGGGCAGTCTGAAAAGAAAGATTTTATTTAATAGAATAACTTCAAATTCTCCACAAATCTTGCCGCAGTCTTAACTCACAGTACACTCGTACTCTGCCTCTGGCTAACCTCGATGTGTTGAATATTAATTATTTAAAAAAATAGTTTTTTTTAGTTATAATGAGGCATTATAACTAAATATGTATTTATAATTAATGACTGGAACAGTGAAGGTATTGTCGGTCGCGAGTCCCAGGTACTGCTCCAAGCTAAATGTAAGATTATGAATTCGAAAATTAAAATATTAATTACCAGAACTAAAGGTCATTCATATCATTTAAATTGTGTAGATAATATTAGTTATATCTACCACTTTTAATGTCTGTCAGTTTATACGCACATGGCAGGGTAGACAGAGGGAACTTGGGAACCTTCAGTGTTAAGACACTCCATTCCATTTAGCTATAAATACTAAACTTAAATTTAAAAAAAATTATACGTTTTTCAAGTTTAAGTTTAGTATTTTCTGTCTTTAGTGTGAAATAACACTTTAAAAGATAGTAAAAATAGCTATAAATAATTACCTAATATGAATAATTTTACGAGGAGAAGATGGATGTACAAGATCGTGTTGACGTTCCCATTCTAAGTACTTCTGATGCTGACGTTGCCGGCGTCGGTCCACATAACTTATCTAGAAAACATACATATTTACTTACAAATATCCTTTTTACATGCAAATTAAAAATAAGCTTAAACCTCTCAAAAACAATACATTTAGTGTCTAAAAACGGAGTTATATAAGTGATGGTAATTTATTCAAATAAAAATTGTAAGTGAAATATAACTGAAAAAATTGTTAAGCAAATTAAATAATGAAATAGCTACCACACAGCTGGCAGGTATCCACACGAAGGCGGTGACGATGACCACAACGCCCACGATGTTGTCCCTCAGGAAGCCCAGTACATTGTTGATGTTGATGTCTTCTATGATGTCCCAGAACCGCTCCACCACGTCCTGTATCGTTTTCTCGCATACTCCCTACATAATAAGCATGCAGGTATTGTAATAAATATGCAATAGAAGTTTTAAACTAAAGTCTTTATTCTATATTAACTAATACTATTAATCCCATCTTCGAAGATATAAGAGTCATATCAGAATCAATTATTATTATAATACTATTAATATGGTTGACGTATTAATTATGGTTAACGTATTAATTATGGTATTAGTAATTTTTTTTACAGTATATATTTTTGGAAACCCAACATTTCAGATTATTTACAATTTATTTACTGAGAAAAAATATTTCGAAGACGCAATAGTCCGTGGTCACACGGTCTGTGGTATACTCACCAGTTTCGTCAGGTTTTTATTTAAATGTATACATAACATAATGCATTATAATGGCAAAAATGAATAATCATGAAAATAAACGATCCTATTTATTAGAATAAATATTTCAAAGGATATCACATACACAATCACAAGAGATTACGATACGACAAAAGTATAATAATGAATTAAATTTTTCGTTTTTAAATGTTTTTCTTTCTCTAGTGCGTAACTCTTAAAAGCTTAAGTGATTTAAAATGTTATTTCTTTTGTATTATTTGAGTGTAGTTCACCTTGTTGCAGAAGCCCTGTATGCAAGGCGTGCCGTCGGGCAGGATGTCGTTGTGCGCCACCGGGAAGCACGTCTTGTTCAGGCTCTTGCGACAGCAACGCTTGCACGCGTCCGCCACTGCGGTGCGGTGACATTATACTTTACTTGATTATTCAAATTAAATAATTAAACTATTTTGTCACAGATTAATGGTTTGATTCTCACAGTGACAACAATTAAAGGTAACGACAAAAGAAAGCTAATTTGTTTTATATTTTGGTCAGTTTCCCAAGGTTTTAGTATCTGTGCCAGTAAATTTTTGAAGTACATTTACTACGGCAAAATAATCCGTAGTCTGTATCCATTAATAAATATTTCTTTAAAATACTTATTTACATTGATGTCACTTAGAACTGTAAAATATTTATGTTTTACTAAATGAACGATATATAACAATATGAACCAGCAGTACGCACCGATATCGCACATGCAGCTGTGCAGGCCCTGCGTCTCGCAGTAGGGCACGCAGGAGCCGTTGCGGCAGCGCCCGCGCTCCGCGCACTCGTGCTCGTCCGCGATCGCCGGCGCCTGCAAGTACTCACTTCATCGATATCTTTATTCTTATCAACATATTTAAATAGGCATATGTGGAGGGTGTGAGTACCTTGGGGCAGTCGGCGGAGGCGCCGTTGCAGGTGGCCTCGCCCTCGCAGGCGGAGTGCGCGGCCTCGCGGCACACCACGCCGGGCGCCGCGAACACGCAGCCCGCGCAGCACGGGGAGTTCTTGTCGCTGATGAAAATATCTTTTAATTTATCACACTGTATACAGCTTCAAACTCTGTTAAGTTACAACTTTTTGTAAAGTTCAATTTTAGTCTAAACGCTTCATACCTGCATACGGCGCCTTGATTTTTCCGTAGTTTACAATTTTTGTCACAACACATATCGTTATCTTCTGTCCCTAAAAAATATTATTTCGTAACGTTAGTTTTAAAATTGTATTACGTATCTTAGAATTTTTAGAGGTACACTGAGCAACCTCTTAATATGCACTTCTAACGTAGCAAGTATAGTTTTCGTATATAACTCTGTATA
Source organism: Eueides isabella (assembly GCA_019049475.1). Classification (NCBI taxonomy): domain Eukaryota; kingdom Metazoa; phylum Arthropoda; class Insecta; order Lepidoptera; family Nymphalidae; genus Eueides; species Eueides isabella. The sequence continues at coordinate 8,690,076 of CM032401.1, forward strand.
ATTGAGAAGAAGGTGCAATAGTATGCAGTGTAAAAAATTAATGGAATTATACTCATCTCTCCAGAAAGTGTATTATTATACTAATTCATATATTGGTGGGAAATCGTGAATGTCAATCTTGTTTTCGTCATTGTCCAGTAATCTTTTATCAGTCGACCATTCCTATCACTGTCCGACGGACGACTGACAATGTTTATATATAATGGAAGATCGAAGACGGCCGACAAAAGGAGACGCAAGCAGAAATTAGTAAACGAACCGATCTCAGTTAAAGTATTTATAAAATGTGATTCTTTAAATCACTTTATACAAATAATAGTAACAAAAAGCGCGACGCCAAGTGTCATTTACTACGGCAGTTTGTATACCCAGCAGGCCCGCGTCGCACTCCTCGCCGCCCTCCACGCGCAGGTTCCCGCAGAAGCTCTCCTCGGGCTCGGAGAAGCAGCGCCCCGACTTGGCCTGCAGCACCTTGCGGATCGAGCGCAGGCTGCACGGGGAGAAACGCTGGAACGATGTCATACAGCAATATTATTCACAAACACTGTTTTATTTTATTAATATATAGTCTAAGCGTCGTGTAACATAAAGACAGTAAGGAGCGCGGACCTTGTTGTTGACGTCGTACCCGCTGACGCTGTAGGTGTACATGAGGTAGGAGCCGCCGTGGCTGGCGGCGGGCGAGCACTCGGCCATGTCCGGGTCGTGCTCGGAGCCCCAGTTGTGGCCGAACTCGTGCGCCGTCACCAGGTCGGCCTCGCGCGTGATCACGCGCTGCCCGTAGTGGTTGCGCGACGACGACAGGCCAGAGTTCAGGTACAGCGTGTACCCGTTCTTGAAGTATTCTGTCACCAGAACGACGATCACCTTCTCATACTACACCCACAACCAGAGGAAGGAACGACCACTCCCCCCAATTAGAACGAATATTTTAAGCTCGATATAAGATGTTAATGTACCAGTTTAACATGATATAGAAATAGGTACGTTTAAGTTAGTAAGATTTTTTTAAAATTAATTTTGAAAGTATTACTTCGTCACATTTAAAACTATATTAATTTATATAGAATAACGGAGATGCACCAATAAGCGCTAAGTATTAAAAATAATAAACAGACAAGCAAAATATAAATAAAATTGTTATATGAATATAATTAATATAATACATATATATATATATATATATATTTATATAATAAGCGTGCAAAGCATAACAAAAACAACATGGAGTAACTCACATTCTGCACCAAAACAGCTGAGAACGAAACAAACTGAAACATTTATACAATAACATAAAATATAAATAAAGCAAATGTATAATACCTAAAACTGGATATCAACACTTGAATTTAACTTTTGTTTTATTTTTATCTAACCACCAGGGGGACACGTGATCCGTGCTTCTTATGTTGAATACATATGAAGCACTTTTCTGATTATCATTATTATATTAATTTATCATTGCTTTTCTATCGTTATTTATTAATGAAACTTAACATTGTAATGATTATATCCTTTTTAGCATGTACCTGTTGTTGTTGTTTATATACTACTTACTTCACGCTGTATCCTGCACACTTCTAGCCAGCCCGGATAGGCAGAGGGAACTTGTAAGATAACTTGTTTGCCTGATACCAGAAGCAAAGAAATGAATACATTAAATATTTTATATCCTCGAGTGGGGATCGAACATACAGCCTGTCGCGTTTACAGTCACACGTTTGTGCACCTGCGCCACGACAGGCTTCAATTTTCAAATCAAATCTCATAATTTATTAGTTTGATTTAAATATTTATACTAAATACATAGGTATACTACAAAATATATACTTCTAAATGGTATGTATACTACAAAATATATACTTCTAAAATAATATTGTATCAAGCCAACTTTTAGTACTTACCTGGTGTACAAATTCCGCCTACTGAGTTCCTTCGAGGAGAACCGACGTACGCCAAGCCGAGGATACCGCCTTCAAACTTGAGGTCGGTAAATAAATGTGCCAAACAGAAATCCTTGTGTGAATATTCTCGGCTGAAAACCTAAATCGAGGATATAACTGCCTTATTAATAAAGTAATTCATATTAACTACGTGTTGACAGTTGGACTGTAATTTGGCTAAAATAATATTGTTGTCTTTTTATTATATGGTGAAAATATATCATTCCTAAAATGTATTTCAAATTCTTCCCTTTGATAATTACCACACCAGCTTTATTAATTTCCTGTTTAAGTTTTAAATAGGAAAGTCAGTTATTGATAAAAGTAAAGTAAGCTTCACGCTTTTTTTTGCATAACAGTATAGTAGGAGTGTGTCCCGCTAGTGGGACAATAAATAACTCTAAGCGCGATACATTTAGGTTGGATCCTCACTCGGGACAATAAATTATTTTTTTCTTCCCCTCTTCCTCACTCCAGAGGATAGAGTATCTTTATAATAATTCTTCCTTACACTACAAAAATAGCATACATACATATAATCTATACGTTAAAGTAAAATTGAAAACATTATCGCCTTTGCCTGGGTTAACTTAGAAACAACTGAATCCTTTTTATGGAAGTTTCGTTGGAAGATTGAGGAGGTTATGGGGTAAAAATATGCAACTTTCCATTTCGAAATTTCCTCAGGATCGAGATTTGCGCGGGAAAACACACTTTCACATGAGCTAGAACTAACGCTCAGATAGGTGAAGATTCTATTTATAAAAAATTTTACGTATAATTCTAAATAATATTAAATAAATGTTGTAATAGCCGCGGGCGGGTTGCTAGTAAAATATAAACAATATCTCGCCTCTAACAAGTTGCGCACGTCCCACTTCTCGCGCACCATGTTGTAGTGCGCCTCGCCGCCGCGCACGCGCGTGGGCTCCGAGTGCACCAGGATCTTCTTTATCACGAAACCCATACCCTTGAAGCCGTCTGCATCCTTTATAGGTATATGTAGAGTTTCATTATTTACTAGTGTAGTTATGGAGCTCAATTTTGTTTAAAGTTCGAAGTTTCTTGAGACATTGCATAGAGTTTCTCGAGTTTATTTACTACTTCATTTTACATATAAATATAATAATTAAAAAATATAAGTAGAATTATTATTTACTTGGGTAATTATAGTAGGCCAGATTACTTTTAAGGGAATTTTATGGTGAAACACAGAAAAACTATCGGATTACTATCCGAAACTTTATTCGGTGAAACTGGCCCTTGATATTATTTTAGTATATTTCATATAAATGTGTTTATAGAAATAAGGATATTTAATTATAAAAATACTCACTTGTCTGTCTTGCCACACCGTGTCATTGTAAATTTTGTGCACTCTATCAATGAGACTAATCTAAAACATTATAATTATATAAAAACATCTCATTTTAATGTAGATATACAAGTAAGTTAAAAAATTATTAAAACATCTCAAGTTTCATCTTTCTATATTTCACTTTTTATTTTTACAGCTTGAGCTGCCGCTGCTGATGTTAAGGCTGTACCTTTCCCACAAGGGCTCGTCCATTAATCACGTGAGGTTCGTAAAGGAGGGAAGAATTCGGCGAAAATCACGAAATATGATATGGCCTGTACATATAAGTAAGAAATTAATAACTTTAAACCTCACCACGTATCACCAAGGGGGGAGAGGAGGTTAAAACTGCTACAAAAAATATCACGCGATTAATGGACTGCCACTAAGACAGGGTAGGCAGAATGAACCTAGTGTTAAGATACTACGTTTCGTTCCCCACTTTCTTCCGCATTTGAGGCATTGCTCTTTAGTAAAACGAAGATATTATAACTCCTGCGCGACGATAGGTTATGAGGCTATATAATAAATATAATGCATACCAAATAACTAATTGTTGTTTTTGTATTACTAGCTCCCATTTCCTGAAAGAATCTGTAATCAGCAACAAGAAGTAGGGGACATCTTGTTTTCGTAGGTGTATACTCATAGTCACTCTGCCTTTTGAATCTCTTGCCTAATATTTCATCTGATTCATGTTTATCGTCTTGATTTAAATATTTATTTTTTTCATTTTGTTTTAATACAGTTTCTATATCTTCTTCTTCATCATCATCATCGTCCTCTAATTCTACAATGTTAACGTTGATGACTTTAATATATTTATAAGTTAATAATAAATTAATGTTATATTACCCCCTTATCTAAAAAGCGAAGAAGAAAATATAACCTCCTTAATTATAAATTAATGTTATATATCAATATATCGAAATAAAATAAGTTTTCTTTAATTTTAAGTGCAATAGATAAAAAAACGACCAAGCATTCCTCGATAAATAGAGAAGCCTTTTTTTATTTATTACTATCACTATATGCATCATGTACATCACAGTAAGTAGGTACTAAAAGTAATCATGAAGGTTTGTGTGAACAATCGAATAATTTATTAATTTGAAAGAACATAGAAAAAAGAGTATCTACACGAAAAAAAAATTGCACCAGTAGTTCCTTATATTTGCCCAAACGCGCTTTTTTGAACAACCAAATAAATTTCAGCTTTATATGTAAGATTTGGGTTAAAAATAAAATCATTTTTCCATATAACTTTATTTTACTATTACAAATATTTAATTTTTTGTTGTTATTTATATTTTAATGACAACAAAATACATATAAAATTAAGCAAAAAAAAAATACAATTTGGCTGCCATATATATCAAAATTGCATTAATAAAAAATTCTAAAAGTTATTGTTTTCTATTTTCAATCCACAACCATTGTGTTGCCTTCAGTTTGACACTTTCAGGAGGAAACGTGGACTCAATAACGAAAAAGCTAATACTAAAACTATAGAAATGAAAGGTGTAAGTTGTAATTTTTAGTTATCCTACCTTTGCCTTCCTTGACGTACCCACAAACTCTTGGTTTTGCATTTTCGGTTCCAGACCAGCTAAATTTTATGTCAGATGATCTGTATGTAATCATACTCTTTTCTTTAGGATGAGGTAGGTGACGCCATGAAGGCTAGAATAACATTATATAAAAAAACACAGAAAAACACTAGTCTTAACAAAATAATATAATATGTTTTAATTTAAGCAATGGCTCTATTTTTAATCTCACCTCTATATGATAAGTTTCATCTGGTGTATGTATAATACCAGTAATAATACCGTCTTCAATGTGCAATTTTACGTCTGATGATTTTTCCCCGAAGACTCGTCCAGTGTAAAAATTGTCATAATCTAAAAAATATTATCAAATTTACACAATTAATGAAGCAGATGTGGATGAAAATAAGCTTATTTTGTATTATTTATGCTCGTTATAAGTTTAACCTAAAAGATAGATATTCGTTTTTATATTTTTCTCCCTAAAATAGAAAACTGCATAAATAAAAAATATTGTTAAATAATAATAAAATAGATATTAGACCACCGCATGTGATAAAATTTCTGTCCAAAAAGTATTTACAGTAACTTTTTCTTCTTCCTGGTTTTAATCCTGGCGTGACATGCAAGGTTCTGCCTTCCAACTTAATCTAGACCAATTTGAACGATCGTTGACGTCCTTGGGATTTAAACACCTTGGCTCTCATATTCTGCATCACGACATCTAACCAACGCTTCCTTGGAAGTCCAGGAGTTTCCACTCCTGGGTCAGACATAGCAAGGCACTTGCATTCGCCATAGCTTCCGCGGCCAGCACGCAACGTGTCCATACCATTTCAGACGACGCTCCGATGCTTGAACTACCTCGAAAGATGTGTTACGAATGCAGTCAGTTACCACGTTACGCCGCACATCCACCTCAGCATCTTCATTTTTATGATGTCAAGCTCATGAGTGTGCCTCCTGATAGCTATACTGCATAGCATATGTTGCCGTATAAAAGAAACAGTCGAATAATGGTCTTGTTTTTCAACCAATTGAATTTGGTCGGTATTCTGCAATCGGCCCAGACTGCGCTAATCCAGCCATGGACATCGTGATCGATGCCTCCAGACTCGGGCGTATCGTATCCGAGTTACCTGAACTTTTTCTACTTAGCGGCTGGTTCAGGACCTATATAGTTAGTGCTCGAGTCCTAGGTCTTCTACATATTTAATTTGAGACCGCTGTTCTCAGGCATACCCTTCCAGAGCATCAGTCGGTTCTCGTTAATCAGTGCTATTTCATCGGCGTACATCATCAGCCACGGGAGCTGATCTTGGAAGTGAGCCGAGACAGTATCTACCACAACATTATTTAAGAATTAACTAAGCCCAGCCCTTGTGAACTCCAATTGAAATCTGGAAAGGTTTGATGGCCCCAAATACGCTGACGAGGCACACAGTCAGGTCTTCTGCAGGTATAAAAAAGCCACATGCCTGTCTCTCCTTTTTTTCCTGCATGCCTCCATTAAAGTTCTGAGGGCAAAAATGGCTATAATGCCCAATTCTAATTGAAATCCATATTGAGACCCAGAAACAGTACACTATCGGCGGAGTCTGATGTCGATAAGGCACACAAAGAGCTTCATGTTGACTCATATGTTTAATGTCATTATAATTACCACAAACTTGAACACTGCTCCTTTCCTTCTAAATAGGGGCAATGAAACTAAGCCGCCACTGGTGTGGCATCTTTCCAGTGTTCAAGATATGATTAAAAAAGACAGTAAGCATGAGCACACTAAGATAGCCGAACGATTTTTACGCTTCGATCGAAATATTGTCAGGTTTTCCATTCTTCATGTGTCGAAGACATTCCGAGTTTCGTCAAGGGTTATTGGGGCAACAAGTCCCAGGTTAGGCGGTAGGTCATGATGAACGATGCACGGATTGCTAGTGTTCAGCAGCACCTGGAAGTACCTTCTCCATTTCTCCTTCACAGAAGCTCGAATACAAAGCAGCGCAGCTGGAAATCTTTAACGCAAAGATATTTTACGATATCTTTCGTCGGGTTATCCCGGGCTCGTGCAAGTTTATATAAAAACTTCTGACCCATCGCATTTTCCTATTTATCATATAATAATAGTAATACTTTTAAAATTCTCACTGTGAGCTCTGGCTACAACTCTTTTGCTGTCATGTTTAGCTACTATTCACACCAGTTTGTCTTCAGGACAGTTAGATTTCTGCCACTTCTTAAAAGTAGCATTTTTTTTACGAAGTAATTACATTGTATACAAATTTATTAAAAACAATTAGCCATATTATTAGAGTTATGTTCAATACTACATAACAACATTCTGCTAATATGCAAAATGGCTTAATAAATGTATTATTTTATTGTTGGACTTTTTATCTTCGTAGTCTTGAGCCCGAATTATCTTGAGTGACCACTACACATTCCTAAGCATGTAGAGAGATATTTAAATACATATAAGTAAAATTTACTAATTATAAACAAAATAATGAACAAATACCACTTTAAAATATATAAATTATAAAAAGAGGCCTATCGTGCCGCAGCGACACAAGAGTGTGACTGGAACCGACAGGTTCTGGGTACGATCGGGAAATGAAATATTTAATATTTTCAATTTAAATATTTAATGTTTCATTTCTTCGCTCTAGTAATAAGGCAAAGCGCGGCGTTGAGTTCCGCCACTTAACATGCAATGCCTCAAATTCGGCGGAAAGTGGGGAACGAAGTGTCTTAACACTAGGTTACCAGGTTCCCTCTGCCTACCCTGCCTCGTGCGGAATACAGCGTGAAGATTAAAAAAATAATAAAAAAAAATATTACGATAAAAAAAGGACAAAAACAAAGTGTAATTGTGTGGTGGGCTGAGAAAATTCGACGAGGTACCTCTGTAACTACACATACGAGTAAGTTATCAGCGTCAAGCTGCAACATGTTCACTCATGATAAGTATATATGTGTATGATACATTTTCTATATGATGTATGTATAGTTGTGTTGTTGAAGGGGTATCGTGCATTTTGCGCAAGTCGTCCTCTATTATCCTTTCTCTTACGTCTGAATGAGAAAGGTGATCTCTTAGAGAAGATATATCACTTAGAGAAGATAAATCTCATAGAGAAGATGCTTCCGGTCTTATTCGGCTCCTAAAGGAGGTGGATCCGGGTCTTTCAGAGGCTTAGATTTGGTTTAGGGCCAGTCGGAAAACCTGAAATGAATGAACGAAAAATCGATGCCCTAAACGCCCCAACGACTCGTCGTTGGTCGCCACGGAAGACAGAGTTGCACTTCTCGCCATCAACTTGAACTTGATAACGCATTTAACAGTCTGCCGTTTGAGACGCTAAGTAAAGACTTTGGTACTATGGGGTGCCTATCTCTGGCAACTGTTAGATGATCTCCAAAAGAGAAAGGTGTATGGATTATGGGAAATAACCAAATCGGTCGAGAAAATGTCAGTTGCAAAGTTTTACAGCGGTCGATTCACGATACAGCCGAGGCACGATAATGTGCACCTTCAGAGGAGCCATTTATAGCTCCTGCGTAGTTATCTTTCTCCTGGGATGAGTGTCATCTATTATGCGGACGACACTCTAGTCTAGGCCAGGATACCATCTTACCAGCAGGTGTCACACTTAGCTGAAATTATGCCTAAGACTTAGGCTAGGCTAGGCTAGGCTTCTTATTCCATGGCCACTTCATTTGTAAAGCTGGGTGGCTTCAGCATAAAGTGTATCAAAGACATTACACTCAAGCCTAGTAAGCCCTGCTTAGCCCTAAGATCATCAACCTATTAAATAGGCTTTATATTAGGACAGTTATACAGTATTAGATAGTATAACTATCTCATACTATATAAGGGATATAGAGATATAGGATAGTATCCTAATTACACAATTGTGTCAATGCTGAATTAAAAATGTTTCTTGATTTAAATTTAAATAGCATTCTCTCTTGCCAAATGACAATTCTTACGAATAATCTTTGGGTAGCAGAAATTTGTAAAAATGTTCCTTCTAAGCCGTGAGATCCCGGCTAAGAATAGGATCACCCTGGTACTGATGGTGTCGTAAGAGGCGACTAAAGTGCGTGTGGTAGAGTCACGTTGCCAGCAATGGCGACACGCATGGGCAGACTCGATCGGATTGCTACCACCCCCGGCATTTAAGACCGGCGTTAAGTAGTGGCTTTGGCCACTGCGTTTCGCATTAGGTAATGCCGGGCCCCGGTGCCCATCCATATTAAAAGACGGCAACGTTCCAGTAGCTCTGGAGTAACTCGGGGCCGTGGGCGACGGTGATCACTTGCCATCGGGTGACCCGTACGCTCGTTTGCCGTCTCTTCCATAAAAAAAAAAAGAGATGCTTACAATATAAATAAGTTGTAACAAGCATATAAGAATTTCGATGTAGGTTGATAAGAATGTATGGTAAGTTGGTCAGAGTACTTGAAGGGTTTCTAAGAGGCGCTTTTTAAAATTTTGCTGCGTTACAATTTTTTTATACGCATTACACTTTAAAAAATAGTAAAAAAAATCTTCATTTATTACACACTCATACTCATTATAGGTCTTAAATTTTTATTTTTTACAGCTTGATACTTTATCCTGCATATGGCAGGCAGAGGGAACTTGGGAACCTAGTGTTAAGACACTCCCTTTAATTCCTCACTTTTTGCAGAATTTAGGGTGACGCATATTGAGTGGTGATAATCCAATTGTCTGAAAATATTTTATATGAAACTATTAACTTATTTATTAACTTGACTGGGGATTGAGCCTAAGCCTGTAGCTTTTACAGTCATATGCTTGTGCCCCTGCACCATGACAGGCCTCAAATATAACTAAAGGGGTAATAAGGTTAAATATAATAATAATGCATAAATTGGAAATAGTTGTACTTATAAAACATTCATATAAAGAAAATTAATACTTTACCAATGTGCACTACAGTTTTATTTCCATCACCATCCACAGAATATGCTTTAAAGTTTGAATGCAAAACTGAATTGTGGGGATGAAGAATAAGTCTAAAATTCTTGCCGAGTGTTTGAAAGTGCAGCTCCTTGATAGTGTTAAAAGGATGATTAGATAACTTTGCACCTCGTTTTACAACATGGTGTGTGAATTTTGAAGCATGTAATGTCTCAAAATATTTTAAATTTTTATGTATAGAACCTGAAATTGGAATAAATTTTAATAAATAAATAATATTATATAACATTGTGGGTCAGCGGGGCTTTGTTTCTTTGTAAACACAAAAGTTTCATTCTTTATATAATTGGAGTAAAATCATACACAGACATTTTTATTTCCTCAATCACTCTCTTTTAAAAGAAATACCAGCTTAAAAATCTGCCTTTTAACAAGTGAGTACACAAATGGAGCACAAAGTGCCAAATGGAGAGCAAAATGTAGGGATTTTTTTTATATGCGGAAAAGACAAAGATGATTTTATTTAGTAACATTATTTATGCATTGTTTTTGTTTTATTTTTTGTAATAATTATACTTACATTTGGTTTCATATATATAAATTGATGTTAACATTACAATAAATATGAGTTTTCTTGACCACATCTTATTTTAATTAACTTTATTTTAAATTGTAGATTTAAAGATACTTTACCCTTTCGGTATACACTAAGAAAATATTTGAAATACTTGTTTTAATATTGTTATTGATTTTGAGTGTTACAAATTATTTATATAACACAGGTAAAAGTTAGATCACATTATATTAATAATTTACGTTTCTTTGATTGTTACTTTAAAATAATTGAACAACAGGCTAATTTAATAGATTTATTCTTGTTATGTTCAAAATGAATGTGTATTGAAAACAATTCTGAGCTGACAGTGACAGTTGCCTATTGTTAATGCTATTACAGACACAGAACACATTAACCCAATGAATAATGATTACAGATGAGCTAAGCTAGGAAAATTATTTATAAAAAAATAACAGTAAAACGGGACAAATTAGATTTACGTATTTAATAAGCACAAAACTAAAAAGTCTTTTAGTTTATATCCAATCAATTTTGGACAATTTAAACGCAAAACGCAACAGCAAAACGGTAAAGGACTAAGCTTCCGATAATAAATAAAAGTTTTACTAATGTAATACACTCCGTTCACTTTCTGCCGAATTTAAGCATTAAGAGTTGAGTGTTTTGTTACTCCAGCGAAGAAATTAAAATATAATGTAGGTTTTTCTCGGGTAGGTATTAAACCCACAACCAATCGTGCTTACAGCCATATCTTTAGTGAGGCACCACGACATTAAAGATAATTTCTTTTAGACAACATTTTTTTTAGTATTCACTGCATATGATCGGAGGATTATGAAGTGAATAGTAGAATGTTTGTTAGTACCGTTTTGATATGCCGCTTTATTCTAATGAATACTATGATTTGTGATAAAAAGTAAATAACATGAGTATAGTTACTTTTCAAAGGGTGAAAAGTAACAGGGGAGTGAAAGTAGGTAGCTTTAATGTGTCATCTGAAAATGGGTTACCGACTTTCTGATTATTGGTTACCACTGTAAACGAATATTCTGATATTTGTAAGAAATGAAGAAAGAGCTTAGTATATCTGGGAAAGGAATGAATTAGTATATCTGTAAAATATATTTATTTAGTAGGTTAGGTAATAGAGTTAACGGTACCTTAGCTGACCGCGTCAGCACAGCTGCAACGTCCGTACACAATGCAGAATTGGTAACGACGCTGTTACACGGTAGCGAAACGTGGGTAGTACAGAAGAAAAATGTAACAAAGATGAATACTGTAGAGATGTAATGTCTCCGTACGATATGCGGAGCCATCTTAGCTGATCATATACCCAATGAAGAGATATATGGTATGAGTCGGTAGTACGGTAGATGTCACGGTGAGAATGAAGAAGAACGTGCTTACGTGGTAGGGAAAAGATTTTTGAAGGAGGAGTGAGTTATAAGAGAGGTATCTTTAGTACAATTCTTTTTTATTATAAAGAAGCCTTACAGATATATTTCCGCTTTTCGAATTGAGACTCAAACGAGTAATGTAGATGCTGGAATACCCAGTATTTCGCGTAAAGTAAGGAAAGCATAACTTAAAATGTTTTTTTATATATCACAATGTATATATTTTTCCGTACAGACAGACAATTACACTATTCGAACCACGGATAACGAGGAACTTCATTTATTATTATTTATATCACATACACTTATGTCGCCGCGTTCATCCTAAATTTTCCCTCCGATTGGATTTACCTACGTGTTTCTTCAAATTTAATAATGATGTACGTTTATAAATGAACACAACTATAGAAAATAAAGATGTTTCATACTTTGCTTAGCAGCTCTGTCAGCTTCCTCGTTACCCTAATTCCCAATATGCGAATCGGATATCATTTTACTTTCAAGGTCAGCCAAATGTAAGAAAGTCTATCCAATAATGCTTTTTCTTATTAGAATGTAAGAAAGTCTATCCAATAATGCTTCAAGAACGGCCATCACTTTAACATGCGTGATCGAAATATCGATCGATTCACATCAATTCGTCAATCGCTGTTCCCGATCCATATTAAGTTTTAGAACCATTTGTATATAATTGATATAAGGAAATATCTTTATTACAAATTTATTATAAGTATAGACTTAAAAGTATAGATTCAATTAAGTTTCACAATCGTTTAAAATTCAATAATTAATTACTGAATGATGATTTTAGGTCCTAACGTAATCTGTCACCGGCTCCACTACAAAGTGTTCATAATACTATTAAGTTTTTATAATAATACATTTGTAGTAACATTTTACCTGATTGACAAGAACTTTAATAAAAAATTTGTAGCTTAATATTTTCTGCAATTTTTCTTTTATTTATTTCTAAGATTTATATACTTACTATTTAAACTGTTATATTTATGTGCGTTGGCTTGTGTGTTACGAGATATTCATAATTTATTTTAATAAATATGCAAATTAAACTTTTTATTCAAAGTTAATCTCTTAATATGCTGGGTATAGAACAATCTGCCGCTAGAGAATGCGAGCAGACAGATGGGTCTATTTAAAATACACCAATAAAAAATATTTCAATCTTTAAACCCATCAGCATTGAAAAATTAACTTACTAACAAAACCAAAAACTGCATCCAATGACTTCATTTTACGTTATCCAATGTGCTATAATATAATACACAAAATTATTAGAAATATTATAGGGATTATTACAAAATATTAAGTACCTGCTTACATTAAACCATAATTTATAATTAATAAAAACAAGTTTAGATAAATGATGATTTTATTTAAGTGTTTACTAAAATCAATTTGAGAAGTTTACACACCACCTCTAAGTCTAAGAACAAGGTGAAGTGTAGATTCTTTCTGAATATTGTAATCAGACAATGTACGTCCATCTTCAAGTTGTTTACCAGCGAAAATTAACCTCTGTTGATCTGGTGGAATACCTTCCTTGTCCTGAATTTTTGCTTTAACATTTTCTATAGTATCAGAAGCTTCTACTTCTAATGTGATAGTCTTGCCTGTCAGCGTTTTTACAAAAATTTGCATTCCACCTCTCAGGCGCAGTACTAAGTGCAATGTAGATTCTTTTTGAATATTATAGTCCGAGAGTGTGCGTCCATCTTCCAGTTGCTTGCCGGCAAAAATAAGTCTCTGCTGGTCTGGAGGAATACCTTCTTTATCTTGAATTTTTGCTTTAACATTTTCAATTGTGTCAGAAGCTTCCACTTCTAAAGTAATAGTTTTCCCAGTGAGTGTCTTAACAAAAATTTGCATTCCACCTCTCAGACGCAGTACTAAATGTAAGGTAGATTCCTTTTGGATATTATAGTCTGATAGTGTGCGACCATCTTCAAGCTGTTTTCCTGCAAAAATAAGCCTTTGTTGGTCAGGGGGAATTCCCTCTTTATCCTGAATTTTTGCTTTAACATTTTCAATTGTGTCAGAAGGCTCAACTTCCAGAGTAATAGTTTTGCCCGTCAGTGTTTTCACAAAAATTTGCATTCCACCTCTCAAGCGCAGCACTAAGTGTAAAGTAGATTCCTTTTGGATATTATAGTCTGACAGTGTGCGCCCATCTTCCAGTTGCTTTCCAGCAAAAATCAATCTTTGTTGGTCTGGGGGAATGCCTTCCTTGTCCTGAATCTTTGCCTTAACATTTTCAATTGTATCAGAAGCTTCCACTTCTAAAGTAATAGTTTTCCCAGTCAATGTCTTGACAAAAATTTGCATCCCACCTCTGAGGCGCAGCACTAAATGCAAGGTAGATTCCTTCTGAATGTTGTAGTCAGATAGTGTGCGTCCATCTTCTAGCTGTTTACCAGCAAAAATCAGTCTTTGTTGGTCTGGGGGAATGCCTTCCTTGTCCTGAATCTTTGCCTTAACATTTTCAATTGTATCAGAAGCTTCCACTTCTAAAGTAATAGTTTTCCCAGTCAATGTCTTAACAAAAATTTGCATCCCACCTCTGAGGCGCAGCACTAAATGCAAGGTAGATTCCTTCTGAATGTTGTAGTCAGATAGTGTGCGTCCATCTTCTAGCTGTTTACCAGCAAAAATCAGTCTTTGTTGGTCTGGGGGAATGCCTTCCTTGTCCTGAATCTTTGCCTTAACATTTTCAATTGTATCAGAAGCTTCCACTTCTAAAGTAATAGTTTTCCCAGTCAATGTCTTGACAAAAATTTGCATCCCACCTCTGAGGCGCAGCACTAAATGCAAGGTAGATTCCTTCTGAATGTTGTAGTCAGAAAGTGTGCGTCCATCTTCTAGCTGTTTACCAGCAAAAATCAGTCTTTGTTGGTCTGGGGGAATGCCTTCCTTGTCCTGAATCTTTGCCTTAACATTTTCAATTGTATCTGAAGCTTCCACTTCTAAAGTAATAGTTTTTCCAGTCAGTGTTTTAACAAAAATTTGCATTCCACCTCTGAGGCGCAGCACTAAATGCAAGGTAGATTCCTTCTGAATGTTGTAGTCAGATAGTGTGCGTCCATCTTCAAGCTGTTTTCCAGCGAAAATCAGTCTTTGCTGGTCTGGAGGAATTCCCTCTTTATCTTGAATTTTGGCTTTAACATTTTCAATTGTGTCGGACGGCTCAACTTCCAGAGTAATAGTTTTGCCCGTCAGTGTTTTCACAAAAATTTGCATTCCACCTCTCAAGCGCAGCACTAAGTGTAAAGTAGATTCCTTTTGGATATTATAGTCTGACAGTGTGCGCCCATCTTCCAGTTGCTTTCCAGCAAAAATCAATCTTTGTTGGTCTGGGGGAATTCCCTCTTTATCTTGAATTTTGGCTTTAACATTTTCAATTGTGTCAGACGGCTCAACTTCCAGAGTAATAGTCTTACCAGTCAGAGTCTTAACAAAAATTTGCATTCCACCTCTCAAACGCAGCACCAAGTGCAAAGTAGATTCCTTCTGGATATTATAGTCTGACAGCGTGCGCCCATCTTCCAGTTGCTTTCCAGCGAAAATTAGTCTTTGTTGGTCTGGAGGAATGCCTTCTTTATCCTGAATCTTTGCCTTCACATTTTCGATTGTATCAGAAGCTTCCACTTCCAAAGTGATGGTTTTCCCAGTTAAGGTTTTGACGAAGATTTGCATAGTGAAACTGTAAAATATAAAAAAAAATTAAAGTATTTTTTTAGATATTGTTTTTCATTTCAGGATACCAAATTCCAATTACCATACCCGAACAATGGTGCCAGGAATCAAACAAATAAGTATAAACTACACAATATCACTTTTATATTAACTCAGGTAGGTTAATATTTTAATGTAATATTATAAATGGAGCACCTTGAGTATTTTTTAAAATAAGAATAAATTTAACAGAGATTTTTATGTACATGACCTAAATTATCCTAAAATTGTAACCATGACTCAAATGCTAACAATAACAAGATGGCGGCACGAATCACATAAGTTTCACACTGCGCAGTTACAATAATATGCACTTATAACACAAATAATACACAGCTATATAAAATCATATAATATAAAGAAATAAAAATACTTTATTAAATTTACCTTTTTCAAATGATTGCTTTATTGAAAAATTTTCAGTCAGATTTCAAAATATTGCTTTTTGAATAATAATTATAGTCACTTCCTATTCGGATTAACTCTTCTTTGAAAATGCTTGAGCAAAATCGTGCTTGGTCTTTATATACAATGTTGAAACTACGATCAATAACCTGACGTCTGCGCACGACGGTCACCGACATTATGTTCTATCTCTTTTTAAACCCTATTAAATAGCGAGACAGCAATGTTTTAGAATATTTCTCGAATGTCCGCGAATTATGTCCATGACGTAGCGTTTTCATTATTGATTAAAATTATCATGATTATTTAGAACAAAGAAAAGGTATCCCACTATCCCATATCTATTTATAAATACAATTTTTGAATACATATTTGCTCTCATAAACTATTATATTTGACATATTATAAGGCTTTCAATTCCATGCTTTAATATAGAAATGCTAGATTGCACATGAAATTATATAAAAGCTTATGAAATTATTGTTGTAATTACAACATGGATAAATTCAGTTGTAATTTGTAGGTACCTAAGATATTATTGTCATAAAAAGAAAAAAGTAGACCATAGGGTGTTCTGAAACATAAAATAATAAATAGAACAACAGAGATCTATAGATTTTAACACATTTTAACAAATTATAATTTACCAAAAAAATATTGTGTACCGTATCAACTAAGTTTTATATAATTACTTAATGAATAGGTACATAAATATTTGTTTTCTATATAATTTCGTCATGTCAATTACCCACTAAAATATTACAAAATTGTTTCTGTACATTGAATATATTTGCAATAAAACATTATCAGAAATATGTAAAAACATAAAAAACAACACAGAAATAATTAAACATTTGTTTTATAAAAAGTTGGTCTGCTTTGATATTTACATATAGAATCACTGTATTATTTTGTTGCATAGCCATTAAGTTATGTTAGTTTTTATAAACTAGCACATCTGATACTTTATCAAATTGTTATATTTCAGCTAGACTAACGAGTGTAATAAATGTCTCAACAACAACTTATTTAGTAAGACATTTTTAGATAAAAATACATACTACGCTATAGTAGCTTTCCTCTATGTATATCTAATAAAAATTCATACTTATATCTATAGACCCTATAGTAAATTTGTAATTGATCACTGTCTGTACATGCAAAGTATATAAAAAAGATCTTGTTTTGTACGTTTATTATTTCTTTTGTTTGTCTATTATACGCGCTAATATCTGAAACGTCTAACCAGATTTAAATACAGTTTTACTATTTTATTTTGACAACCTTCCCTGAACACTTATTGTGTTTTATTTAAATCGGTTAACTAATAAAAAAAATACGTTAATTTAAATTAGGTATTTATTTTGACAAAAATTGCTACAAAATTTTTATTCAATGCTGAAATGTTATTCAAAGTATACTTAGTTGTTGTCTTAAAAGTGATAATTTAATACTATTCCTAATAAGAATAAGAAAGTAATTGATATCAGTAGGTGTAATTTTAATATTAGTAAAGCTATATTTGAAACACCTAAAAATGATTGTAATAGAATGCTTAAATTGTAAAAAATATTGCACCATACCAAAGCTTGTTTAGTGTAATAAAGGTTTTTACTTTATAATTATAAAAATTAAACAGATAAATCATCTGATAAACAACAATAATTGAAATTATGGATTGGCAAAAGATTATGATGGACCATTTTTTGTTTAAACAAACATTGAAATTGTGATCCAATAGAACAGCATTTCCTCAGGAGCAAAAATCATATTTGCATTATTTATTTTCTCATCCTGATGAAACTATATTCACAGACATTATGCTGCAACCACTCCTGAATAAGGGTAATGAAAGCCATGCAAATTAAGCTGTGGGTGGGAACTTTGTTTAATAGATAAATTAAGAAGGTACACAATCATCAAATATTTTTTTATTTATTTACTATAAATTTTCTACTTAAAACAATAATGTAATATTTTGATGCTATTCTTTTATTACTACTTTATTTAGACGTAATTTGTTCATTGTCTTCCCACGGTCTAGGTCCTCTTTTATTTTCCCAATTATCTATATCAAGAGTCTTAATCTCTTCATAAGCTCCTTCTAGGGTAACATTTTTGTCACGATGAAGGCCCATTTTTTCAGCTTCTTCTTTGCTTACTCCTTTGACTTTACTAAACTGGTACCTACAAGAATTCAATAGTAATATGAAGAAGCACACCAACAAAATTTTGTGTTTGAGTTAACTAAAGTTGTTAATTTTTTATTTACATATATACGATATACGATTAAGGGTAAAATTAAGGTTACCCAACATTTTTACTTTATTATACCTGATTTGTGTCCATTCTCTTAATCCAAATGATCCTCCTATTATAAATATTACAAATGGTAAACCATATCTAAGAGTTTTTGAGTTACTGTATTGTTTCCATATATTTCTTAAAGTTCTTAATGGTAAATATTTATTTTCTTCGCCCAAAGACATTATTAACAACAAACTGCTTGAATAGAGTTCACAATATTAAAAATAATATTTATTTTTTAACATTATAAGCAATAATCATCATTTAAAAATTAAAAAGTTCCGATTAAATTGTTGGTGTGGTTCTTTGATTAGATTGTTATTGGAATCAATTGGAAATAGAAAATATATATAACACATGTGACTTTGACATATTTAAGAATCAAGCTGTCAGTCTGTCACACGAAACTGAAGTAATTTGTCAGAAAAATAATATAATTGGCCTTTATACACTTATAATGACTTGGCAACGCTTACAAACTCCAATCTTATAATGGCGTACAACTACCATCTAGA
This sequence comes from Eueides isabella, assembly GCA_019049475.1. Taxonomy (NCBI): domain Eukaryota; kingdom Metazoa; phylum Arthropoda; class Insecta; order Lepidoptera; family Nymphalidae; genus Eueides; species Eueides isabella. The sequence continues at coordinate 8,708,831 of CM032401.1, forward strand.
CATTTGTGAATGTGAACTTACACTATGTACCTAAGTATGTTCCTAACATGTAAGCATGACATATATTGTAATAAGGTATATCAGTTTTTGCGTTAACCACGACACATTTATATATTACTAGCAATCCGCCCACGGCTTCGCCCGCTTGAATTGTAATATTTTATTTACTAACCTCAATAACTTTTATTAAAACTAATAATAAAATGATCACTTTTAAGATAATTTTTATACATTGTGAATTAAAATTTTAGCAAAATACATAAAAAAATTGTAATTTTAGCAAAGTAAATATTTAAAATAGCGGAACTTTTTTATTTATCAACTAATTTAAAAAAAAACACTTAATATTAAAGGAAGATTACCAAAATATAAGAGCATTAATTTCATTTCAATCTCATGAACCTTTTTTTAAATATATCTTCTAAGTATATCATCATCTTATAAGTTACAGATATGTTATAAATATATATTCGCGTAAGTTTTATATTTTGAACAAAAAAATAAAGAAATCTGAATATTTCCTTATAAACTACTTTCGATTGAAACACAATCACTTTAGATCTTCGATTTATGTACGTCAAAAAAATACGGTCATCATCCTTATTAAGTTTTGTTTAGACATAATTTCTAAAAGTCTTACATCTTGTAGTTCTACATCAGATTTAACCAGATGTTGCAGATCAGCATTGTTTTTATATTTCAACAGAATCTGCTTATTCTATTAGTCCCAAAGATGAGGGTGCGCAAATAGACAAATATACATACATACAATGTTTTCACATATTTTTCCTTTTACTATTTTCTAACCAATCTTTTATTTTTTTATTGAAAAATAAGTCATGTCGAGATACACTTTTTTACTATTTCATTAAATGGATTACAAAAAAACAAAAACAAAATAATTCGGTAAAAATATTATTCAGGATCAGTTTAAGTAATGCATAGATTTTACTAATTTAAAAAAATAAACAAAATAAATTTGTATATTGATTAATTTGCCTATTATTATTAGATTGCATATTAAAGTTAATTAAAATATTTATATTACTTTATTTTGAACAATTATATATTATATATTCTGTCCTGTTTTGTGTTTATTATTTGTTTTTTTCTTAATCATATTAATATAAGTATTTAGATTCTATAATATTAACTTGCTTATAAATAATTTATAATGTTATGGAAGTCATGGTCATGACAGAGACTGAATTAGAGCTGACGTGTACATACTTAGCAAACGCTTGTCACAAACTTCTTTGATTTGAGTTCAAAAATTGATAACGGTCCGGGTTTCTGTTAAGGCCTCGCCAGCACACTGTCCAGATGCTTTTGTTAGTAGACGTTTGGCAAATCTTAGTAATCAATCGTATGATTGAGGTATTATATTATAATAATGTATGAGCAAATAAATAATAATAACATCTAGCAAAGCTTCCCTTAATATTTAGTATTTGTTTAATTTTAATCGGTTTATAAATACTAAAGTTACATTATTGAAAAAAAATATTATTCAATATTAACAGTTTTATTGAATTGGCAAAATTGATTTGTCAATATATTCATATTGTGTTTAATAGGTTAAGGTGTGAGAATATTGTGTTTAATAGTAAGGTGTGAGAATCTGCCGAAGTTCCACAATCACCAATGTGTAAACAAAACCATTATCGTTGCTCGTAATGATTTGCGAGAGCTTGTTGCCGATCCGAACCAGTGTTGGTTTTTGGTAAACACATCAAAAAAGCCGCAAGTGTTTGCTGCGTGGTTAAGCGTTGTTAAGCGTTGCTATTGGTGGGATCAAACCATCGCAAGCGTATAAACGATCTACAAAATAATATTTTTATTACAGGAAAAAAGAAAATGCAGACTAATATATTAATAATTATGAAAACTCAACAACACGAATGCTGTCGAGTGTGACAGTATAAGTTGTCAATATTACTGGTTGAATCTGCAGCCGTCGTCATCAGTGCATTGCTTTGTCGAGTCCGGGTTCGTAGGGAACCATGTCTAATTCGGACTGACTGGCTTCAAGATCACGCCTGCGTGCCGTTTTCCCGACATCGTGGGACTTGAAGCCAAGGTGCCAAGAGGCCAACAGACTGTTAACAAGGCTCCCGGTGGTAGAGTGCGTAACGTAAGATCGTCTCAACAGATAATGATAGTGTCATGCGTGCAGACTAGAGGACAACAGAAGGAGAAACTAACCTCACTGCCTATTGTTCATTGTTATTGTCTAGGTTTCAGCAGCTTGAACCAACCGTGACCGCTACTGAACATCGACGAATTCTTTACCATTAGTTTCAAGACGGGTAATAATCGTCCGAATGTTATGTAATTGTAACGACAAATCACACAACCTTCAGACAATGAGCATTTGCTGGTATAAATTTATATTTTAGTAAATATATGGCGTCGTCACAGGTCGTATTGACTTCTCGAAACAGAAATTCTATGTATTGGCAAAACGTATTAGGAAATATAGAGAACGATCACGGTGGCCTTTGTCATCACCAAAGGAACTTATTCTGAAACAAGCAAAGTGAATTAGGAATAATCTCACTGCTGCCAGCATTGATATGATTGAGTGCTACATTTTTGTCTCCTAAAGGTTTTTATTTCATGTGAGACTAATGAATATCTTGGTATGTCTGAAGTATTGAGTATTGATAAATGGTACAAGTGTGGGGAGATCGTCACAGAATGAATTAGACCTTTGGACCGCCCAGTATGTGAATTAATGACGACATATCGAATGTACCAGCAACTTGATCTTCGATATGTTTTCCATAGATTTAGAGGTATCCTACTTTAGGTACAATTAGGATTGTACCTAAAGTAGGATACCTCTAAATGTCTATTCTAGAAACTATTGGGATCGGTCTTTTATTACTAACATCTATATTGTTAGTAATAAAAGACCGATCGATTAGTAGACCTTTTATATTACAAGTAGACTGAGAGGTTGATATTACGATCCCACGTGATCGTGATCTCAGGGCATAAAAAGAAAAGTTATCTATATATTGTGTTATTATTGTGTTTGTCATGTAAGATTTTAGTATGACTTTTATAGTGCCGATAGTGGTTTCAGATAGCGGTTTGACAGCGAAAAGCCCAATGAAGATGGCCCGGACCCTTGTTTCTGTTATTTTTTAATTTTTATAAGTATTTTTTTATATGAATTTATGTTTGAAATATAAAAAATATCTTAATAGAAATGAAGGGTATTTAATGTGATTCGCGCGCTCAAATCTGCAAGCGGGTCGCTAGTGCACGATATACTTTATTAACCACTAATAATTAACAAAATTGCACACAGTCCATAAATAACATATTTTTTTATGACATAGAAAAAAAATGCTATATGTTATCTGTTGCACGAACAGCAAGTTGTAATGACATAAAAATAAATTTATAAAATGGCGGATTTATTCCAGTGACGTATATGTTGTGATTATTAGTAAAATAGTTTCAGAGTGTTGTGAATATATGATTGAAATATGATTTACACTTTTTGAAGGATTGTCATTGTGTGATATGAGATTATAGGTAAGTCACATTACCTTTTAGTCTCTATGGGGTAAAAGTGTTAGACATGTTGTTGCAATGTAGGAAATTGTAGGCGGAACTACTTCATAACTTAGTGAAGCAAGAATCTACTTTATTAGTCTAAATGTTTTCACTTTTTATATCTATGTTACGTATATACAATATGACTGAAATCAATTTATTACTTTATCACAAATAATAACGCGCAGTGTGATAGTAATCGATCCGATATTTACAGATAAAATCGCTTTTTGTAAATGAAACGACTTTGCACTGGTTAAATATACATTTAAAATGTTCATTAAAATAATAACAATGATTGTGTGCCGGTGTATTTTATTGTATATAAATATTCATTTTGCCATAATGCACTGTAAGCCATAAGCAATAAATTAACTTATTTTAACTCACTCATAGTATAGTTATATAACAATGAAAGTAAATATTTCAATATTTATTATATAGAGCACCACACATGACTTATGTTTGTTAAAATTATTGCATTCAAAATTAATGTGTGATAAGAATTTTGTGAATTGACTTAATTTGTTCTTGTTTTTTTTTGTTGAATTTACTTAATTAGTTGTTATAATTATTATAAAAGTAATATATTAAATAGATTGTGAAATGTTGATGGTATGAAACATAATTTTCTTATTGACAGAAAAGTATAAGTAAAAAATTCTAAACAATGATTAGAAGTATTGCCGGTAAAGTACTTTAAAAATGTGGTAAAGTATTATTAATGCAAAGCACAAATTTAGGAATTAGTGGTCGCATTAATAACACGAATAAAACTATACATTAATAACACAATTATAATGATATAAAACTATTATTGTTGTATTGGCAAGATATACCATATACACCTAAGACAAATGAAACTATGACATGTATGTTTTACAATAAAAATAAGTGGAGGAAATGACTCTTTCATTTTCTCCCTTATTTTTATTGTAAAATCTTTCTAGTGATTATAATAGTGTTAAGAAAGCCCTTTGTAAGGGATGCATGGCCTGTCAAATTTGATTTGGTGAAACTGAACAAACTATGTTACAAGAAGTTGTGGATGAGATGATTGCAACAGATTTAGCGCATTAGGAAGTAAGCTTTATGCAATTTGCGGAGACATGTTTGGATATTGCTATTAATAACAAGTCTAATGGAGAAGCAATGAATATAGGAGTACAGTTTACAGAACATGATTTTTTTGTTCAAAATAAGCACAAACAATACTTAATATTGTTTGTGCTACACAGTTGGTTATTTTGATTTATCAACACAATTTATAATTATTGTATGAAAAAGACAGGAAAAATATGTACACAGAAATGTGAACAGGTAATGGTAGGAAAATACATTATGAAGCAGAAGTTGACAAAATGGATGAACTTTTAAAAGGAATATACTGTGACAAAAAATACTGTCTGTTAAGGTAAAGTTGAAAGAGGACTCAAGGCTTCATAATCTTTAATTAGTAAACATTTAATAGTTTACCAAATTCTCAAAAGGACACATTACAACTTTTATCTATACAATTATAAATGTATACACCTGTGAAATTGTTAGGTCAATTAAACATTCAAGTGTAGTATAAAAATTGCAATATAAAATTAAATGTTATCATAACTCATGAGAGGGGTCCAAATTTATTAGGTTGGGAATGATTTCAACTTCAACATATTCTTGTAAACAATATTAATGCAGTTACAGAATGTAAAACTTATAAAAAAATATTAATTAAAAATAAGGATATTTTTAACCCTAGTTTAGGAATGTTTTGTGGGAAAGTAGATAGTTAGTTTTTATTACAAGTTTGTTACGAGTAGTGTATATTTACATGAGTGTGTATTGTTACAAATGTATTGTAAGTTTAGATAATACTTATAATAAATCTGTAACTTATCACTGTCTGTGCATAAAAGTATTTCAAAATCTTATAGTGGATGTTAATTAATCTAGTCTAGTCAATCTAGAGGCTAGGCTAATCATGTTTAAATGCAGTTCTTGCTATTATATTTTGGCAACCTTCCCTCAACATTGTCTTATTTTCTTTAAATAGATTTTTTATATATTTGTCTATGCGCTTGTATGCGCTAGTCTCAGAAACGGTCGATAAGGATAAGATTCAAATGCAGTTTCCACTATTATATTATAGCAATCTCCATTTGATGTTAAGTGTTGGTTTATTTTAGTTGGTTAATAAATATAAAAGTTAGGTGTAGAAAATAATTGAAATATGTAAATAAATAAAATAATGTTCAGACAGGTCGCTACAATATAAAAATACTGTAACTGATCGCTTCATGTACACAAAAGATCTATAAGACAATCTTTTACTGAGAGCATTTATCAATGTACCAGAAGTCAAATAACTTATATATTCTTTTAATTTTAGCCCGTTTCTCCATTGGTTTGTCTGTGTATTAGCTCACATTAATCTCATTAATTACTTAACCAATTTAAATCCAGCATTCACTTTCCTTAATATTGGTTTTTAAACGAGACATTATAAAAAAATATAAAGTAAGTGCTTGTAAAATATTCATACAAAATAATGATTTGTTGAATTGTCTGATAATTTAGTTTACAAAGTATGACAATTCTTTAACATGGTAATGGTACTGGGACACGAAAATTATTCATAATAGAATGAGTAGAGTGCGAAGGCGCTAGCGAGGACTTTGAAAACGAAGACTAACTTAAATATTCAAAATATTGAAATAATATGTTTCGAGTTTCGCTCTGCACAGTCGCAATAAAATATTAAATTTATATTTCTGAAATCTAACAAGACATGGATAAGTTATCAAAAAACATTACGTTTATAATATTTCCTGCCTATTTTTATTTAAATTTTTAAATGGAACATGACCATCTCTAGGCTATATTACATAGTATGTTCATTCCATATATGTTTGTGGTTGTCGGATGGAGAGACAACTGGCGCGTCCGATGACATCACCGCGTGCTAAAACGCCGCAACTGTTTACACACCTAATTCAAAGAGTACCACATTAAGTACATTGCGTTAATTATTTAATTATTCAACCATATGCTTAGTGAATTTTGTTTAATTTTTCATAACCGTTGATAGTGGTTTTTTAAATATATTATTACTTACAATAACTTTGTAACTGATCACTGTCTATAAAAAAAAATAATATATCTGATGTTTATTAATGTAAAAGGGTCTAATAGTGATTTTTTATTACATATTTTCTCTATTTGTATGAGCGTTTGTGCGCGATAATCTTAGAAACGGCCAAGTAGTTACACACATTTTGACAATTGAAAAAGTTACATAGTCAATTTAATATATTTCGTTAGACAAAAATGATACAAAATATTTATTCATTTAGTTGAAAATTTAGTTTTTAATGTATAGATATGGTCTTAAATGTGATATCCTTAATAGAACAAAAAAGTAATTGAGATTACAAAAAAATAGTGTAATTTAAGCGGGCTAAGCCACGGGGAGTCGCTAGTGTTATACAAAGTTATATAAAAAGCTGCGGTATACTGTGTATATTACACTGGTGTACTGTGTGTTTGAATGGAGAGCATTCAGTAAGTTAGCCCCGTGTTCTCAGTCACGGAACATTGCGATGCACACATTACCGTACGACCGATTCGTCTCACGCTCCAGTTATCGTAAATACCGATTCTATTGCGTTTTTCAAATTTTAAATCGCGGTTAAGCTAAATTATTATTGCAACATCCTTGCATAGTTTGTCTTTGTAAAAGTCCTTACACAATTTAAGCAAAACGTTAGTATCGTAGAGTATGCAAGAAATTGCCTACTTCTATATCTATAAAATTGATATAATTTTATTTGTAACACTATTAATCTTTATGTACTTACAATATGATTGTAATTGATCGCTGTCCGCACATGGAAGATTTATGAGAAAATAAATTATCGGTTTTGATTAGTGGAATCAATGTAAGATCCTAAAACAATATTCTTAAATAAAATCTGTCCGTTAGTCGGTTTGTCTGTGCATTTCTGCATACTAATACTTCTTCTAGTAAAAAATGCATTTACATCGGTTAGATGTAAATGCAATTTTTACTACTGTTTTTTGCCAGACTTATTACAGATTGACGCTGTAATAGCCGGAGAGAGTTATATTAATATTTAATTTGTTCGATAAAACTTTTTTTTGCCCTAAAAACAATGTTATTAAATATTAAAGTAATTCTGATTACTAAGAAAATGATTGTGTGATTAAAGCGGGAAATCTCTAGGCTAGCCTGTCGTTAGCTTAAAATTAAAAGTGCTACTTTGTGTCTATGATGAATTATAAAAATATTGAAACACTTTTATATATTTTTATTACAATACTTAAGGTGAGGTAATCATGAAGAAAATTTAGCCAGACAAATTTATCGCATATGCGCAAGTCGCAAAGCCTTTCCTGCAGCGTTGACGGCCCCTGACAGTTTGTGATTGACGATCACTTGGGTTGGACGTCATCGCACGCAAACATGTATGAGTATATAAGTTGTAATTTATTTCGTCGAAAATAAAAACAATTACGGATTTTCCATTGCTTCTCAAGCTACTCCAATCAATGTATTGTTATAAATAAACAAAAGATCCACTCGTGTGTTTCACTATTTGTCGGGAGTCATTACAAGCGTATGTTTACAGTGTACTAGTTGGATTGACATATATACAGTGTTTTTTTATTGTATCGACTAAAAAAAAACTACTATACTGTTGTGAATTGTACACAATAACCTATTTCCTCTCGTGTTTATTGTTTGAGTCATGTGTCTGCCGCTAAATTTGTTGCTGAGATGGATTATTACTGAAAGGTAAATAAAATCTTTTTTTTATCATTAGTATATACAGGTAACAATTGTTTCTACCTTGAGTATTTTCTGTGGCTATAGATATTTTGCTACTGTTATCATTTTATTATTCTTTGTGCTTTATACTAAACGGGAACTTGAATATATAAGTCTTTTATAAACAAATGCGAAACCTATCTCTATTAAACTGGAATGCAAATGTATTTGTGGAAAATCGATATTCTTGTTTGGACCTAATTTGTTGAACCGTAGTTTAAAATAAACCATATGGCTGTCTAGTTAAGCAGCCGACTGTCTGAATATGGTACAGAAATAGTATTGTGAAAAATTTCATATTCCTTTATTGAAATGTTCTACAGTTTTATTTAATCTAATTCAAGAGTCGAATTTAAAATACAGGTGCTTGTTGTGTTTTGTTTTGTGGAAATACGTCTTCGCAAATGTACAAGGCCAAAATATGACCGCCTGATGGCTGGTTATATGTACGTTGCGATGTACGTGGGTTTTATGACTCACTCCATTACCATCTTAAATTAGATTACACTTGGAATAAAAGGATATGAACACAATATTAAAATGCTGTTTAAATTCTGACAGTTGTTTTTTTAAATAATTTAAAGTAATTATTTTAATAATTACTTTAAATTATTTAAACATCGCAATAGGAGACGTGTACGCTCGCTACATAATCTGAATTATAAATAATCTTAAATGTTTGCGGTTTCTTTCATTAATATAGCTTATGGTCCATAACGATCTTATATGTGGATGTGGAGGTGCATATTTTTAATTAGATCAACATATAAGGGCATAGAAAACTTCGCAAATTGCAATGTTCCATATTAAATATAGGGAGGAAGTGACTAAGACTTGTATTTTCCTTTTTTATTTAAGGCCGTGGTATAAAAGGAAGCTGCTTTATTAAGGTCGACATTCGACTCAAAGGTCTATAAATTCTGTTAATTTAAAATGTGTATATTTCTTGAGGAAATAGAGTAGTTTAACATTAATGAGAAGATTTTGCACCTTCTACCTTGAACGTAAGGTTTTATTTACTGTAAAAATCAGTCACTTGAGGCTGAAGAGGCTTAAAAGTCAAGTTTAGTGGCTTAACAGTACCACCGTCACTAAAAAAATATTTATTTATAAAGGGAACTTGGGAACATATCGTTCCCATTAAGACACTTCCGACCCCCACTTTCCGCTAAAGAAAGCAAGCCGGTTCATTGTGTTTAGTAGTAGAACTCGACGCTGCAATATTAAGATGGCTAATTTATTATTTCAAGTATTGTAATATGTTTATTTTTAATTTCATATTTTTCTAAATGACTAATTTTCCACAAAGAAATGTATACTAATATTGTTACTGTATATTAATATTTGAATAAATAACATCAAAATATAATCTATACTCCTAATAAATTTGCAACCGATCACTAACTATACATGGAACATATAATAAAAAGAAATCTTATAGTTTATTAATGTAGTATTTTCCAAAATAGTGATTTTTAAACATTGGCAACCTTCCTGCAACATTTGAGTGTTTGTTTTATTTAAATCGGTGGATAAATAAAAAAAATATTAATTTAGCTGAAATCTTAGTTTTCAACATATAACATTGGCTTAAAATTGAGAGTTTCATTAAAACAAGAAAGTAATCTAGATTAGTAAATAATATCGTTTAATAAATTAAGCTATATAAAATATACATAAAATAATAAAAAAATATAATAAATAAAACTCAATTTTAAACCAAAATTTAATTAAAATTCAAGCGAGTGAATCCGCGGACGGGCGCCAGACGTATCTGATTAAAAAATTATGATTATTATGTTAATATCATACTATTACTATTATTTTACTATTTACTATAATTGGTTTTTGATCGCGAAGAGACGTAATCATAGTACGCACCGAAGATAAAATGAAAGTGAAACTTAAACGTGCGCTTGGTGGTCGTTCAACTCGGCACGCGCCTTCAACCCTGCGGTCTCTTTGCTCGCGTAGCAAGAATAATTTAACCAGGGTTCGGTTCTTCATCTTAAACATATTGAATTTATATATTATTAGTAATTAATTTTATTATACAGGCCATATCCTTATTATGAATAACTTATTTAAAATATAGTAAATAATTCGCAGTTGCTTTACATCACACTAAACTTTACATTAACAAATGTTGGACAGATAGTTTGTTATCTTTAAACAATGTCCACATTTGACCATGAGGTGACGTTTAATAGCGTGATAAAAACGAGTTATCGTTTTGGTATGTAGAAAACGTGCAGTAGCGTGCAAGCGGCGCCGACGCAAGCAGCGGCGCATACGGCAAAAACTGGATAATCACCGACCGCTGCCGTTGCCTTACGCAACGACTTATAAACATACTTAAATTCTCAGTAGGTTATGTAAAGATTACTAATTACCATATCCACATTATTACAATAATTGTTATGATTTAAGACTTAGTTTCTAATCGTTTTACGTTATTGTTTATAATGCAATTTAATATGAGCGTATGTTGCTGGACATATCATTTTAAGTCAACAAATTTTATTCTAATGGTTTTTATTTTAACTTTCAAATATTGCGTTTTTCAAAACAACAAATTTATAAAAATAAGGAAACATTATTTATATCTAATTTCCTTCTAAATATAATTAATTCATTATAAATTTTACCTGCAGTTACTCCCGTGAAGTGAAATGAAAGTATGTAAGAGAGAGCCTTTTAATATTAATATAAGTTTTAGCAATAAAACTTATTGATGGAGAAACTATCCAAAATTAAACTAAACCATCTTAAGCCTTGAGTAGTAGTTATTATGGCGTGAATATATGTTATATTGTCGACCACTCGACACGGTAAAGAAATATTGCATTACAAATACAACATAATCGGCTCTTTGTACATGTAGACATTTCTGTTTTACATTTATATTTTTAGACCAACCCTTTACATTGCAAACGTTTCTACTTTGATTGAAAGTGATTTTAGAACGAATGTTTACAAATAAATTTCACTTTACTGTATTCTAAAATACTTAGCGATTTTCCTGTTGTTACAACCGTTTATATAAATTAATTTACAAAAGCGTAATAGAAGCAGAGTCACGATACTGGACACGCGTGGACGGTTATACATACATTTACGATGAATTAAATCTACATATATGTATTACATACTATAGCAAGAATGAGACTGCATCAGTATTGCCGCACCTTTGTTCTATTGATGTTGTTTAAAAATATAACGAATATGTTTGATTTATTGAAAATCAGGTAAAGAACGAAGCGTCGTAAAATAAGCTCACTGCAAATCATGACAAAAATATGATCTATCTTAAAGGTACACTTTGACATATAAGCTGGATATAAATTATAAAGTAGATATGTCCAAGAAACTTAAACGTGCGCTTGACCATTATACATGACCATTTAACATGTAATTATGTTGCGATACACTGAGATTTATATTAATTGTTTTTCAAAATAAAAGTAAAAAGATTATGTTTGAGATATTAATGAAACCTAAAAATGTAACAAACAACTTAATTCACAAGTCGGTTGCATGTACATGCAGAAATGTCTGTATATTAGTCGTAGTTTGTCCCGGTAATGTGATATTACTCCGTTACGATATAATCTGAGACTGTTAGACATAAGACATAATATGTATAAGAGCAATATTACATTACCTCGTCAGCCACAAAGGCTTACCAATTGAAGGTGAATTATTTGAATGAAACTATTTATTTTTAAAAAATGCCATACGATTACGGTTATTCCTTATTTTAAGTAAAGAAACTGCTGGAAAATTATATTGTCGATATTTATTTGTGTTATATATATATATATATATATATATATATATATATATATATATATATATATATATATATATATATATATATATATATATATATATATATATATATTATTGCACAAGCATGTCATAACAATGTTTCTCCAACATCATTTACTATCTCCTTCTAGTTCAGAATTTATGTGTAGGTACGTTTATGTTCATGGTGGTTAAATGCTGAAATGTTATAAACCAAGCCATTTTTGTCTTCAGATAATGAGGTGCAAGTGAAGGGTGGTGTTAATCGTCAACCGAAATGAATTCGGATGTACATCGTCACCAGTCACATCCGCCCTTGGCACAGGTACCTATATGCTTCTAAACTATACAATATAAAAATGGGAAACATTTTATTTGTACTATTAAATAATTAGAACGCTTGTATACCTATATTCTTTAACAATACAGTTGCGCGAATTATATTTACGTTTACAATCAATTTTAATTATTCTACAAAGTATTCTGTAAATGGCTTAATTATACTTTATAATTATTTTTGTTATAACAAAAAGCAATGCGCAAGGATCAAATGAATATGGCTATAACCTTCCGCAATTTACCCTGTAGTCTGTACTACATGACCAGATCATTTACGAAGGTATTTGTTTTTATTTTAAAACGGGAATTATAGTACATTACATTCAAATATGGCCAACCAATAATTCGCGACCGCCGAGATAATAGTCCAATTATTGCAAAGTTATGTTTTCTAAGCACTTGTATGACAAACAAGGGTTCGCCTGTATCGCATTCCTTCTGAATATCACTCAACAAGGCAATGCATAAATTAAACAATGATTTTGTTACTTAAATATGTCACGTACGAATATTATTTTGGTTGACTAATATATTTGTAGAATTTCGATATATAATAATATTTTATATTATACTAAATTGATGTCAACATCGGTTATTATTGATGGATAAACTAAAATAAACTCATGTAGACTTACCTTGAAATTTAACTTACAAGCAATGTTTTATGTTTATTTCATTTTTTTTTCTATATATAAGGTAAAATAAAGATTACAAATTAATTGTTAGCTGGTAATTATATATAGTTTTATTTATTTATTTTTCTAAAATGTTTGTATAAGATATTTGGTTGTTATTAGATAGATTTATTTACATTTAAATACTTGTATTTCAGCACGGTGTTCACGGCACAAAGAGCGTTGGCCCTTGCGGCTGGTACTCCGCATCGGCCACGCCCGCGCCCACCGCCCCCGCTAGACTAAAAAGGGCGCAGCCCCCACATCAACTACCGGTAAAGGTGAAAAGGGTTGATTTCGGTCACATGTAACTGATTAAAATTTATGATATTTGACCCTAAGTCGTCAAAGTTGTCATAATAATATTAGTAAAACATTTTCGAACACGGCGTAAAGTCTTTTCTTAAATACTACTTGGAATTTTTTTTATAATAATATGATAATATTTTTTAAATGAAGATGGAAACATTAAAATGAAGTAAATGCAAAATATATAAATTCATGTGAATTTATTCTAACAGCAGTTTCTGAGTTCATATATCTATTTTTTTTATGTTTGTGGTAATATATGCTTATAACTAAATAGGTAATTTTAGTTTTCTTGAGTATAGCTAATCATTGTATAGTGATAATGATTGATTAATACAAAAAGATAAACTAATAAAATACAATATTTTATTCATAGACCGGTGGAGGCGTCAGTGGAAGCAATGGTCCTCATGCTCCCCTTTCGCCCACAGCATTGCAGAATTCCGTTCCACATAGCGTAAGTTAATATATTCAAAAATAATAATCCCTTGATATAACAAAAGTTAAGTTATATGCAAACAAACTAGCTTAAAAAACACTTGAATTACACAGGCCGTTTTAGGCAAATTGTACAGCGAAAAGTGTGACAAGGTTTTTTTTTAAAATTTTTGACTTCATTGAAAAATACATACACATTCACAGATGAAGTAAATAAAAGTGTTAATATTGACGTAATGATATAATTTTCTGTTTGTAGAACCTAATGTCGTCGTCGGTGCGTACAGCGGCCCCCAGCGGGCCCGTGCCCGCCGCCATGCACACCTCCCAAACAACTGCTGGTATGTATGAGTTGATGTTTTCTGGGCTCTTTTTATTATATATTTATATTATAATAAAAATTGAAAAGCATAGTCTTTTTGTACAATCATGTCATGTGTTAAATTTCCTAATGAAAAATTTTCAATATATTTTAATTATTCAACTAAAGGGGAGATCCTTAAATATATTAAAATAAATATTGTAGAAATGTTAAATCTTTGTAGCTATTTTTTTTATTAAAATTTGTAAAATTTAAATTCTTAATAGTACTTTAAATGCATAAAATCTTTTGAAAATCATCATGATAATGTAGTGTCCTTGCAATGGATTTTACTGTGGAGCTGAAACCACATTGAGTCATCTGGAATATTCATGTGTCATCACTGTGAGTTATTTTCAAATGAGAGCAGAATTGCAACGACAACGTAATATTGTGTTTATAAATTTATATAGACACTTATATAATTGTGCTATTATAATAGAGTGAGTAACCTACTAGTAGTAACTTAGTAATTTTCGCATTCGGTCAAAGAGAACCTTGTGTTCGCGAACGCTCATTGCTTGTAAAAAAATACATTGATTTCCCCAAGTGGTAGTCGAATATACAACCTACATGCTTACAGTCTGCTGCGCCATAACGGCCTCTTAACTGTATAATAATTAGATTTAATATGCAAATATGTCTTTCATTTGCAGTAGTGCCAAAAGGGGCGAGTGATGTATTAGTGAATTCTTCTGGACAGAACCCACCTACAGCTAACAGGCTGGGCAACATGTCATGGCCGTAAGTGTTTATAGTTTTTAAGTTAAACTTACGATCTTAATGAATAAATTTTAATTACTTGTAATATTGAATAATATTGGTGTCTATTAATAAATAAAGGGATTGTTTGGTGATCGAATCAATGATCTAATGTTTGGCAATTTTAAACACTGAATTGTTATTCCAAACTTAGAAAAGACTTCTAAAATTTATTTTAGATAAGTAAATTTTTTATAAACAGTTTTAATCTTTTGAAAACCAGAGAATTGGTTGTAATATATAGAGAGATACAAGAGAGGTATATAATCAAAGCTGTTATTATATTTACAATCATATATCTTCTATGAGCATTACTAAATTACAATGGATCTAAATTAAGTAGCATATTTAGTATTTTTTTTAATTTACACATACTAATGCCTTGAATGACTTTCGACTCAGCAAAACTGAAATTTTGTAAAAAGTAATAAAACGACGTGTTTTTATTGATATAAAAATTAATTTTAATTTGTTTCTAATTTAAAACAATTGTAGGACGACAATAATTTTATCGCAAGCCATTAGAAAAATTGTAAAATATAATCATTTTTTGATAATCACTGCCACCATGTTGTAGACATCAAATTTGTGAAACTTGATAAGATATTATTTCTTATCTTTCGTTGATTCTGTATAGTTTAGTTGGCTTATTGTGATTATGGAAAGTGACAGTGAAAATACAAGCCCAAATATAAAAATTGCAGCGCCATTGGCTGATTGCAGTAATTTTGAGTACATATATTTTTTATCTATTATTTGTTTTTGTTTTTTATTTCATTTTTACCATGTTTTCTTGTTTGTGTTTTGTAACTGACAAAATAATGCTGATAGGATTTTCTAGTTCTTTTTAAATAGCGTTTGTTGATCTTGTTCTTAATAAAGAGCAATATTAGATATATTAAAGTGAAGACACCTGATAAGTTGTTTATTTAAGTACATTAAAACTAATAATTTGTAATGTAAGAGCATTTGTATCCACAAGTAATACTGTAACAAGGCAGTGGTAGTAATCATGAAAATATACAATTTCGTTTTCTTCACTTTTATGCATGCAATGATAAAACAATATTAAATTAAAGACAATTGAAAGTTATTCTTTTTATGTACCTGCCACAGTTAGAGTTAGTGTTAGTTTTTTTTTTTAATTATTGTTAGGGGCCAGAGCAGCAGAGGGAGCATCTAATAACGGGACTTTTTCTTGTGACGCAGTAGAAGTCAGAAGTGTAAATATATTTAAAGGATTATTATAAAGAAAAAATGTACCTTTTTTATATTCTGTAACATGATAATATATTAATTGCTTTTTTCGTTATATAGATGGCACCACGGCGCTATATCGCGGGAGCGCGCGGAGGCGCTGCTGTCGGGGTCGCCGGACGGCGTGTTCTTGGTGCGAGAGAGCACCAACTTCCCGGGCGATCATACGCTGTGTGTACGGTTCAGAGGACGAGTCGAGCACTATCGGTAAATATATTGTCGCTTATTACTGGATCATTCAAAAGTACATACAAAATTTGCTATGTACATTTAATTCTCCTACAAAAACATTACATACAATTATGTTTAATTTTCAAATTCAATTCAAGTTCTTAAAAATAAATGAATATAGCAAACAGAAAACTGTTTTGGATGCTAATTTATATAGATATGTATTAAAATTCGAAAAAAAATTAAGTATTTAATAATCCTTTAATTTTTAGAGTGAAATGGGCCACAGCATTAGACAGCCAAAGTCAACGTCTTACAATCGACGATGAAGAATTTTTCGATACCATGCCTAATCTTATTCAGGTAAGCAGCTATTGCTCTTTATTATAAGTTAAATATAATTCTGTTGGATGTAAACATCATAAAATAGGATATATATTATAAGTTGTACTTAAAAGTTAATATTATTTTTCTTACAGCATTACGTGAAAGATGCAGATGGATTGTGTACAAAGTTAGAACGATGGCTGCCAAAGTCATCTCCCAATGGTGCCGATAATAATAATGTACTTCAGCCGCCCTTCTCACCCCTTCCACAGGTATATAGAGGAATACTAATTATTTTATTTTTTTAATACAAGAACAAGTAAATTTCAGTTAAAAGGGTAAAATCAAAAAGATTGCCAATCATAATAATATAATAGATCTTTGATCTGTAAAAATTATTGAATTATTTCAATATAAAACAATAATAACAGTAACAACTATACTTCAATTGAAAAACAAAGTTAAAAATATTGATATTCCAATAAATAACAAAGTGTATATGCTACTGACAAGCAGCCGCCGCCGTACCCGCCCACGCCGAGCCTGCCGGGCGCGGCGCCGCCCGCGCACTTCCAGCACGCCTTCCCGCACCTGCCCGCCGACACGACCGACGGGGCGCAGAAGTTTGATGCGCGTTAGTATAACTTGAATAAAAGGGAATTCAATATTAGAAAAGCCAAAACAACAAGCGCGTTTATACCAGCCCATACAAACATCACATATAAATAAACAAACTAGTGTATTGCCTATGCGTCCACAGATATTATAGTGTCACCTACCACTACAAACTCTCTCTACCATAATTACCAATACGATATGACATATTTTTAAATTAACTTACAGGTTGGATAATAGCGGAGCGAGATTTAGAAATCCGAGAAAATATAGGCAAAGGAGAATTTGGTGATGTGATGTTGGGCATTTTGAATGGTACGCAGAAAGTTGCCGTTAAAATATTAAAGGATCGCGAGGCAGCCAGCAAGTTTCGGGCGGAGGCTAGTGTGATGGCGTAAGTTTATATCAAATTGTTCATTTAGTAATAATAATTACAATTAATGTATTTATTAATAAACTAATAATTTAAAAAAAAAATGAAATCTTTAAATATGGAAATCAAATTCTTCTCTTCATAATTAGATTTTATGATTATGAATATGACCATAACGAGAAAAAGAATACTATGAATGTTGACATATTTTGACCCAATGCGAATAGACGTTTCTTTATTTTTTATTTTCCGGCTATCACACAACATGTAAAGTTATAATAATATCTCCAAACTGTGTACTTCAGTTCTTTTCTGCATATTGTTCTGACAGTGTCTGACTGTAAACTGGATCGATGACTGACGACTTGAAGATTGACTTGATGACCCAAGTATAAAATTATTTTTATGTTCTCGCTTGGAAAAGACATAGAAAAGCATTAAGTTTCGCCAGCCTAAACATTATTTTTTTGTTCAACTTAATATAAGCTAAAAATTGCCATTCCAGATCACTAAAACACGAGAATCTCGTGCGACTACTCGGCTGTGTGGTGTTCAGTAGCAATGGCAGTACCTGCATAGTGACGGAGCACTGCGCCCAAGGCTCGCTACTTGACTACTTACGCTCTCGTGGCCGACACTACGTCACACAGTTGAATCAGATTAATTTCGCATAGTTAGTGTTAATTTTTGTACATTATTTATTTTAAGGACGCTGGACTGGAAACACGGTGACTGTGAATTGGACTCACAGAATGAAATTACTTTTTTTTCGCGTTGGTAATAAGACAGTGTGGTGTGATTCTCCCGAATCTTGACAGTTAGACATTTCGTGGGTATCGTAATGACAGTAGATATTAATGACACTAGGTTCTGTCCACCTGCTCTGTTGTACGCGGAATATAGCGTGAAGTTAAAAGAAAAAAATATAAATTACATTGAACTTAATGAAATTTATTAACATTCTGCCTCTGTATAGTTTATTCCGTATAATATTGAATACAATAAAAAAAAATAATACAATAAGTACGTATTTATGACAGCAATCTTCATTAAACCCATTAGGTCACGTTTTAAGTATTTCCTGTTTACTATTTCGAAAATACGCAAATAGCTTTTTAGCAATCGTTTTCAATTACCTATGATAACAGTTGTTACTTAAATTACATGGGGTTTGTTTTGTAAATTGTATTTTTTTTATGTAATAAATTGTCTCCTTTAATAATATGTATTATTACTTACTAGTTTAATTATTAAATTGAAATTGAAACGGTAATACTATAATTGATGCAAGTGTGGCAGGGAGACAATGCGTGAGCGTTAGATGAGTGTAGTATGTAAGACGTGGCGCTGTGTGCAGTGACGCGTGCTGCGGCATGGAGTACCTGGAGCGGCAGCGCGTGGTGCACCGCGACCTGGCGGCGCGCAACGTGCTCATCTCGGCGGAGGGCGCGGCCAAGGTGGCGGACTTCGGCCTGGCGCGCCAGGACGCCGCGCCCGACGACCCCGCCGACGCGCTGCGCGTGCAGGCCAAGCTGCCCATCAAGTGGACGGCGCCCGAGGCGCTCAAGTACAATGTACGTCGCATACATTGTTGTAATGGTGGCGAACTTTGACACGTGTGACGTCACGTTAATGTCAATTATATATATTCAATTGTAATAATAAAAGAAACAATGCATATGAATATTTAATAATTTTTTCAAGATTTAATTCCATAAAAATGAGGAGTGTTGCAATATACAAATATTAAACGTTTATATAACGTTACTTTTATATGTATTTCAACAACCTGCTTAATTCTGTAAAAAGAAATCTTAAATCAATAATGTAATCTATCTTATTACATACTTTTGTCTACGTTTTTTTTATAACTATTTAGAAAATTCACAATAGAAACGAAAATTTATGTAT
Organism: Eueides isabella; assembly: GCA_019049475.1. Taxonomy (NCBI): domain Eukaryota; kingdom Metazoa; phylum Arthropoda; class Insecta; order Lepidoptera; family Nymphalidae; genus Eueides; species Eueides isabella. The sequence continues at coordinate 8,728,585 of CM032401.1, forward strand.
TGTGTTATGGTTAATTATTAATTGTTAAAACTATTGCTTTACAGAAATTTTCAAATAAGTCTGACATGTGGAGCTTTGGTATACTCTTGTGGGAAATCTACTCCTTTGGTAGAGTGCCATATCCTAGAATTGTGAGTACATACTAACATTTTCCTCATTTATTTTAGTTATTAAATAATAGTATACTTAATATACATTTATTGTATGTTTTAAATGTATATTTATTGACATAAATATTCGGTCCGTCGTGACGCAACACAGCATCACTGTTCAAAGCAAGAAATAAGTTCTAGTTCTTCTCATTTTCTTGTTCTGGTAAGAAGAGAAATCGTGTTGAGTTGCGAAACTCAATATGCTTATATCTCAAGGAACGCCCAATTTAAAAATGGCCCAATTCAGAAAATTAAGCGGTGCTTGGGCAACAGATTGTCCTACCCTATGCGTGCTATATGAGTGTGATACAGTGTGATAATATTGTGAGCAGCCCCTCGCCGAGGTGGTGCGGCACGTGGAGCGCGGGTACCGCATGGAGGCGCCCGAGGGCTGCCCGGCGGGCCCCTACGAGGTGATGCGCGCGGCCTGGCACGCCGACCCCGCGCAGCGCCCCGCCTTCGCGCACACGCGCCTGCGCCTGGCCGCCATACGCGAGGCCACCGTCACCAACGCACACCAGGTATGGCGTAATGCCACTTCACACAGTGCTTGTTTACATTTAAATACAATATACAAACATTACTTTCTTTCTTTTGTAGCTTTATGTTGTATGGTACACAAATATTTAGCTTTTAAAGAGTGAGATTATTAAACTTTTTTTTTTTCGACTTTTCACTAGTTTTATCGATTTTTCATGAGATAATATAGGGTTCTCCGATTCAAAAATATGACTGTAGGAATTGATGCTATTATAATTAAAAAATCCGACTAAAATTTTCACGCCACATAGTTTTAGGCACTGTGAGAAAATTCGACGTCACGCTATTTGTTTTTACAAGGATATTAAAATAATCTTCACCCTTGAGTCATTATATCAAACTCACAATAAAATAAATATTTTTTTCTTAATATTATTTATCTTGTCTTATATATATAATTATATGTTTCATATTTCTTTAATATATTGTTCTTGTTTCAGTGAACACTGCACTATGAATGGTGCAAATTGGAATATAACTTTATGATGGTTAGTGGTAGCTGTGACAAATCTGTATTTTACATACTGTAGCGTCTCGTGAATACTAAATTATTTTTCTTTAATTAATATAAAGACACTTCCTCGCTTAAGAAGTAATCGTAATATGAAGCAAATAGATGAAGTTTATGTTATAGAAGAACGTTTATATCGTGTTTTGTAATTTGTTGTGGGCTTTTAGTGGCCTTTTGCAGAAACCATTTTGTTTAGAAATATAACAATTTACTGCGTCTCGCTTTCTACTGCTATAAAATTATGCACAAATGTTTATAGATGAAGCACAATATTTTTGGCCTTGGTAATAATTACTTTTTTTAACCAACTTACATAATGGTAACTTTTGATAATTTATATTTTTAATAATAATAATTTAAGATTACAGTTCAAATATTTTCATAATCCCTTTAATAATAAGACAAGAATAAATCTAAATGTATTGTGATAACATTCTTTTTTATTATTTTTCTAATATGTAGCAGAAACACTGTTAGTATTTTAAAAAAATATTTTTGATCTTTAAAGAAAATCTATTTTGAAATGCATGCTCTTACCTAATGTTTGTAATAATTGAATGTAATTTATATTTAAATTTCCTCTCTATCAAAATTCAATATGCAATAGCTAATATAAAAAATCCATCACTAAAAGCCCTTTATGTTTCAAAGGCCTATAATAATTAAGACATGAATGCGAAATTCTCATAAAGTGTCAACGTGACCATATGTCGGTACTATGGTACTGTCTAGTCAAATAACGGTTATAGTTTTGTTTGTATCATATTACTTTCAATATAATTACTATAAATCATATGGTGACTGATCACAATATGTAAACGTGAACAAATATAGAATTGCACATAGAGATATATATCGATAATTTATAACTAAATATAAGAACCGCACTTCCTGTTACACAAGGAACACGGAAATGCTATTTTGTAATAATCTTTAAAGAAATCGGCTATATTTTTATCGCTGTACCAAGAAGCCGCTCGGACGAGTGATTCATTCCTTTACAATGTTAGTGTTAAAGTCTGATATTATTATTACTTGTGCATTTGTAGCTGATTCTTATTGTGTCTATCAAATGGGTATACGTTATTGAAGAGCGGTTACGAGCTGTTAAATATGATATTTTTTTTCTATATTCAATTTCAGTACATATATAGACCATTAGGAGCCGTTTGTGAATTATTCCACTCGTTTTAAGATCGATAAAAGTGTAATATTTTGTGAAAATTAGTCAAGAGGTGTCCTAACTATTACGCGACATTAAAATATATACACATAATTTCGAAAGTAAAATTTTAATTTAATTAATACAAAATTGCTAAGCATGTGGCGACATCACAGTGGACGTCTCACAAGTTGTAAAATACGTGTGACGTAATTTACCGACGCTCCTTGATATATGGCGACGCAAGAGCGCGTTAATATATAAATGAATGTTGTCGTTGACTTGTAACCGCTCGTCATTGACATTTGCACTGTAGAGTAATGAGTAATGAGGTGTGCTTAGTCAATGTAAGTAAAGTTGTCAAACCGACTTCAGGTTGTGTGCTAACGTTTAGTGATTACCAACGGTCATTAAAAATTGTATTAATATTAATAAATGTTGTTAAAATTAATAAATGTGGTCATTTGGTGTAAAAATATTAAAAAAGAAATAACATGACAATCATTTATAAAATGGAATCTCAAGCAGAGGATATATAGTTTGGATTAAAATGATTTATTTTAGTATGATGAGCGAAATCCTCTCAATGTCATTTTTAAGTATAAAATGTAATTTCATAAACAAATAAAATTTATATTCAATATGTATTGCTATGTATATTACTTTGATTGCAGTTGTAACATGCGTTAACACGCGTGTACTCAGTTCATATTATGTTGAATAGCAATGTTTGGTTTAAACGCTCCACGAAGGGAATGTCCGTTTAGTTTCCTTATGCAATACTAGTTGTAAGTGTTACATTATTTTTTTACGATTATTTATAAATTTCTTAAAATTGGTTAGTAATCCGAGCCGCACATGGTCTATTAGCGGGTAGCAATGTATGGAATGTTGCTGCTTGTTCTTTTAACTTTAAACATTTAATAATAGATAAATTAATATTAGATAGCAAAATTCCACGAGATTGACCGTGTAAAACTATCATATTATATTTATTTGTAAATGTTCCTTCTAATATAGCTTGTTTGAGTTCCGAGCCACGTTTTAAATGAAAGTTATTTAGAAATTTGAAAAGCAATGAGACTGCATGTTGGTTTGTATAAATGTTTATGACTTATGTATAAAATTTAATCGCGAATTTTATTAGTACATATAACTTTTGCACCCGCTAATAGATCCTACCGACTCCGCAAGAGTCATATTTTACCAAAGTAATATTAAATTGCAAAAATAAATAGTTTTGCTCGCAGTCTTCCTACACCTTACTGAAATTTCATATCTCGAAACCTGAATGGTACACGTACTAGTCTCAAGTTGATCCCCCAACACTTAGGACCCGCATCCCATGCACGCCGTGATATCTTAAACAATGTGAAAATGAAAATCTCGTTTTGTTTTTGTTTATTATTGTACTATTTTCAAAGTGTAAATATATGTAACAATAAAGGATAAATGTATTATAAGAAACTGAACACAACTGAAGTTTTATTTACAACAATCGCAGTCGCTGGCGCCACTGCAAGAACTGAGCGAGTGACAGCTACTGTCGCATCTACAGCGCGACTTTGATTTATTCCTTGATCCACGCTTATCTTTTAAAGTCCATATGTCGGTTTTTATATTAGTTCTCTTCGACTTCCGTTGTGTCGTTTGTGTCTCACGGCCGTCTTTCACCATAAATCCGCTCTCTTGGTCCGCGTATGTTGTGACGTATTTATCTGAAGTATCTTTTCCGTTAGCACATTTACAAACAATTTCATGTCTGCTTTTTGTGTTTTTATGAAATTTCGAACAGCTTGTAGACGTCTTTTTGTTTTTTAAAATTTGCCTCGGCTTTTGTATCTCCTCATCTACAGACATAAAACTAATACTGGAAGGTAATCCTTTGTTACATGCACATGTATAATTTGTCTCCTTTTCCGCAATTCTACGTGTTCGGCAATAACAAGGGCCATCGTTTGTCGCACCATGACAGAAATTATTCATAGGCACCTCTGTTTGAACGACCGCACAATTTCTTAACAAGCTGTTCTGGCGCAGAGTTGGGTAAAAGTAACAAATATCAGTGGTTGAAGTAGTACAATCATTATGAAACTGCAACAAAATTAGAGGAGTAATTCAGGATAATACATTATCTACCTAATCTAGTACCTATAGGTATAGTTATCGTCTTACTACGATGAAATGAATATTATGAACGTGTTCTCAGTTGCTTTTAAAATTACGATGCTTGCATCTTATTGAATTATATTATAATTTAAAATGTGAACAATGATTATACAACGATACTTGGGTCGAAGACATCTTTTTATATTTACCTTTTGAGTATATTCAGTATAAGGATTAAGGCAACATTTTGAATTAAATTGCGGCGTCGGTAATCTATCTCCAAAACCGTAAGGAACTTGGCGATTGTCATCTATTGGAATGCTACAAATTTTGATTATTGTAAAACAACGGTAATAAATATGATTGTCTTTAAAATGTGTTGACTCTCGTCTGTTTTCTCAATTAAGCTAAATGACTATCAAGTTTCCAAATTATATAAAATTACAATCAAAATGTTAAAAAATTGTTAAGAATTCGATGACAAAAACGAAGGCAAAGGCAAAGACGTAATATTTTTCAAGAAACCTACCTATAAGAAATATTTCTTACATTCCATGGGTCAAGGTGTATAATTGCTGGGTGATGTGGAACATTCAAATGATTTATATAACATTGATAGGGCCACACACCATTCCCGTTAGCTGGTATAAAGTAAAGCTGAACACTTCCATCTGGTAACACTATTTGTCTAATATCACCTTCACCTAGTACTTTTGAGTATTGTGCAGGCTTAGGTACTATGGGTATATATGAATTACGTTCGTAGGCATTAAATAATGGCTGATTGCACTGCATCATGTTGAAAGATTATTATTATTGCTTATTTTGACTTGCATTATGCATAACTATTGTTAGGTCTTTTAACTGTAACATATTTAAGATTAATTTTTGATGTTACTTCTTTGAATCCATGATTTATTTGACAAGAATGACAAAATGATTACTTTTCGACAGATATTTGAAAGCAGTTTTTCAGTTTTGAAAATTATATTGTTTGAATTATATTAAATATTTTTTTTTTACATTAATCAACTTCTAATAAATCGATGAACGCCGGCCGCGCGTCCTATACATCCTGACTTATTGTCACGTTCCGCCTGAACAGAGCGAGGAAAATACGTTAAAGGCGTATTCCTTATATCGGTGTTAGTGTGCAGTAAAAGATTACTTGTAATTAATATGTTCAATTTAAGTAAAACAATATTTGAATTAACGAGTGCAAATAAATGGTAATTTATCGAAAAAGAAACTTCTTTGTATTATTCAAAATAATAATGTTTTCTTAACGGCTCGCCTTGTTTACTTTAGCTACTTTCATAGTATTATGTCTTACAGCATCTTACTTTGGGGAAATGCAGCCAGTATTAAGTCAATCTTTGTCTTGTAGAAGCGAGCTATTCGCGCAATCTATAACTTAGCCCTAAGGATTCTTTAAGGGAAATGATTCAAAAGATAAATATATTGACCGTTGCATCTCAATACATTTTTGAAAATGTTATGTATGTCAAGAAAAATATTAATAAGTTTACTAGTCAGTGATGTACATAATATTAATACTAGAAATAGGCTTAAACTTAGTGCGCCTGTAACTCAATTGCATTTTTATGAGACAGTGTGTAGGCTTTTACAATAGGATACCAGAGAATTTTCTGTTTCACAATTTTAAAAAGTTGTGAAAAGACGTTTGTGAGTAAAATGTTATTACCATATTTACGATTTAGATATTAATGTTATTACCATAGTAAAGTTATGATTAAAAAAAAGGATATTTCCCGCTGAGTTTCTTTCGCCGGTTCTTCTCAGGTCTGAGGCAGTAACTTTTGTGAACTGGTGGGAAATTGTTTGACGTTCAAAAGAACAAAGCTTGTCACTTCTTATTTTGAATAAAAATATTTGAATTTGAACTTATGACGTTATTAAATAAAATTATTGTCCGTAAACCTTCCTTATAGACCGAATCGAATGAATTGAGACTTTCCGGACCGTTGTAAGAAATATCCAACATAAAACAATATATTAGTAATAAAAAAATTATATAATTTTAATAAATTGTATAATTCGTTATGAATAACTTCCAAGTTCTCATTTCCACTTTGAGCCTTATAAGAATATAGGAATTATATGTTACAGATCAGTATATACTCTTAACATCTATTACTATCAACTAAACACTGCATTTCTAATATGAAAATTAACAATGTATTCGGAATTAGTTCTTTGTACACTAATAGCAAACGGGTCTGTAGGATGAAACGTAAATGCTACTAGTCTTCGCGCACTCGCCGGCACCGACTGTCCTAAGACTCCAGCGTAGATCTTAAATTTTAGCAGTCCTGAATCTCTTGCATAAAATCTGCAATAAAACAAGTTATTCAACACTTAAAATATTTTATAACCATATAAAATACTTTAGATCTTGTATATATGTATGCTTTTTCTACTGTTCATTAATTCTACCTTACCTTTGAGAGAGTCTTAAGGCTCTCACAGTCAATTTTTTTATTACCTGAGCGAGGAAATATAAATAATTAAGAAGTCAGAGATTACCACAACGGCCTTGCAATAATTTTATATAAAGCTATACAAAACATACATACCGTATTGGATACTCTCCATAGGCCTTAGGTCTCTCCATGACCGAGACCCACTTGTCATCATAACTGAACAGCCCCAAGTCTAAGTAAGGCGAGCCGCTGTACGACTGGGCGCTGATTGGCAGCTGTGCTAGAATCCGTTTAGTCGCCTCTGTCCGTCCGCCGTATATCGCTCTAACGATTGTCTGCTTGAATTTCTGCTGAGTCAATCTCGCATACAAATTATTCGAAGGAGAGCAAGTAAATTGTGAATCAGCACACAGACGCGCATTCCTAAAGCAATCACAGTAATTTTCAAACAGCTGAAGTAATCCTTCAGATGTATTTTCGTAGATTTCTAAAATTTTACTTTCGCTTATGTTATATATAACAAAAAATGAAGACTGACTGTTGGGTTCACCCACTCTTAATGTAACAACCTCTTCACTTGCATATTTTATAAAAAGGTGATCTTCGTCTAACAGCTGCATTTTCCACATTCTTAAGCTTTTAAACATGTCAAAATATTTATAAAATTTTCTTAACTCTAATGGATCTTTCGTTTCATCGCTGATAGACTTTGCTCTTTTAAAAAGAAACACAAGTAATCTGTGTTTTAGGCTGTTTATGGTTTCTTCGTAAAATGGTCTTTCATTTAATGTTGGTGCAAACACTGAGCTCACAATATATGGATCATCATCATAGCAAAATCTGCCAATTTTTCTGATTTCTATTAGAATTCCCTCCACAATTTGAAATAAATGTATAGTTTGATGTTGAACAGACAAAACGGCTAAAACCTCCTTGTATAGGTAAATACCCTGATTGTGAGACAGATAGATCTTATCCGTTCGGAAATGTTTAGTATCACAAAGTTTTCCATGGTGCAGGTCTACCAAATGAAGGGAATAGTCTTCTAGAGCAGATCTATAAAAGAAATTCAATTTATATTCAGTTCAGAGGAAAATAAAAAAAATAATTTGTAGAAGAAATCAACAAATTTACCTAATTCTTAAAATAAATAAAACATTAAATTAGATTAAGGCCGTGGTCCGAATTATGCTCACATTGCTTACATCGCTTACACTGCTAACGGGCGGTCCAATATTAGTGAGCGCGCCAACGTATGTTAGCTGTACTAAGAATTTGGACCACTTGTGAGCGTGCTTACGAATTTGACAAGTTAATATGTTTAACTTTTCAAATTCGTAAGTACCTAATACAGCATTTTTTGATATAAATGAGTGGAGTATGTGCTATAGCCGATGAAGATTATAAATTGCTTGTGAAAATGGTTGTATTCAAGCATTTTCCGCAAATGAGGACAAATAATGACGTCAAATAAACGTCAAAATAACATCAACGCTCACGGTGCTCACGCTCCGACCCGTCAGCACTGTAAGCACTAGCCAGTGAGGTCACACTATTCACAACGCTAACTGTGAGCGATAAAAGCTTAATACGGACCGAGCGTTGGAGCGCTGTGAGCGATGTGAGCTAATTACGGACCACGGCATATGCTGTACATTTATAAAAATTATATTTATAATAATTTATTTTATAAGTGTGTATGTGTGGGGGGACAAAGCAGAATTAAAGAAAGGATTTAATGATAATACTAGCACAGTTTAAAATAATATTAATCTGTAATATTAAAGACTGTTTATGTTTCTATTAAAACAATGTTATATGACAATCAAGTTTGATTTAGATTTTTCGTTCTGTACAAATCAAATATCTTAAGAAGAAGAAATTATTAGGAAAAGAAAATTTAAAAATAACAAGATAAACAAATGAAAGTTCCTTAATTGTAATTTTTTAATCATGTCTTTATTTGTTAACTGTACCCACACATGACAGGGTAGCCAGGGTAACTTGGCAACCTAATGTTTACTCCTCCCTTATATCCCTTGTAACATTTTTATCCGTTATCTAATTTCCACTAAATTTGAAGGATTGCCTGTTGAGTGGTGGTACTATTGCGCCGCAATTTGCCTTTTAACCAGAGTAAAGAAATGAAAACATTAAATATTTTAATTGGAAATATTAAATATTTCAAATTTAAAAAAAATCCCACAACCTCTTTTACAGGAGCTTCCACAACAGGCCACAATTACACATTTATAATAAAATTCAAAAATTACATTTTATATTCCATTCTTCAAATTCATATTTTACCGTAGCGTTTGGTGTTCCATTCTCTCTGCCTACCTCGCTAGGGATATAGCGTGAAGGTAAGTAAGTAAGTAAATTCATCCTATAAGATGTTAAAGTCTCATAAAAATATCTCTGTCAAGACCCTCATTTCAAATTAAAAAGTATAAAGCTATAATTAATGTCTTATAGTCTACAGTAGCTTTGATACTAAAAAATAAACTTCTTAATCAACACAATTAAAATATAAAATATATTATACAACAAAAAACTTTACCTTATAGTTGGTGTGACAGCTTCATTGTTACTATGAATATGATGAAAATGAGGTCGCAAGTCATCTGGTATATGGGCTGCTGATCCAACTATCACATATCTGCCATCTTCTGTAAAAAGACTACATTCCCTGTTTAATTGTTGCTCCATAAAAGGGACTTGGCCTGAATTGCGTTCTGATCTAGACACTAATCTCTGCTGGCACACATTTACTGTGAATTTAGGCTGAAACAAGAAATATAACTATAGTCCATATTATAATGCAACATTTTTTTTTATTGTTTTTTAAGTTATGGTAATACTTTACTAGACATGAAAAAAATACATAAAGAAAATATATAGGTACTTAAATTAACATACTATGTGCAATGGCAATCTTATAACTACAAATGATCTCATCTTTTTTCATTTAGCAAAAAAGGCAAATAAAATAGAAAGCTAAAACACTGGATTCTCCATTTTCCATTTAATTTTCAAATTACAGTGTATCTTTAAAGGATACTTAATGACATACAAAAAACAAAAAAGAACCCTGAATGAGGACAGTAGGGTAAGAATGAAGCCTATTGTTTATAATCAAACTCTATTCACAATGGGCTAACAATTCAAAAAATATCTAAACAATAAAATGTACTATAATATATAACTAAGCAAAGTTGATTTCATAGTTACCTTAAAAAATCTATAAAATATATGAGTTCTTATTCTGTGGTGAGCATCTGCATCAGCATTCAATAAATCAGATGGATATCCTGCTACAAGATCACCAGCAGCCGAAGCTCCTCGATACTCATATATCTGTATAAATAATTAGTATATAATATTTGTTGACCAAAATAATTAATATGAAGACAATAAGATAAAATACAAATGAAGATTATTCACCTCTAGTGATGTTTGATCTGCAGAAAATGCTATAAAATGTTTTCCATCTGGACTAAATTTTCTTAAGAAACATGGTGGCTTTTCTACGTTAACTATAGTTAAGTTAGGAAAAACATTTTGGTAAAATTCTCGCACTACATGAAAATGTGATCCAGGTTTTCTAGAGCCATAAATTTCCCTGTCCATAAGTCTTACGACAATATTTTGAGGTTTTATTTTGCGTGGTACGATTTTGTCAGTACAAAAAAAATCATCATTATTAAGAGTACCAGGGGGAACATCATCGTAATAGATATTATCTACGTTACTGTTTAGATTCATTTTAATAATTTTCAATAAATTTCATATTTTTTATTTCACTTTATAATTCAATAACATATTCACTAAATACTTATAATTAACTACAGAAAATTATAACAAATTATACTTTGCAGGATAACTACTAATACTCATAAAAATAAATTTCATATAGCTACATAATCAAAGTTACATTTTCATAAACAAGTTTTTAGTAACATTTGATGACTTTGAGACTTCGACTGTTGACAACCATAGAGCACATTTACCCTACTTGGTTGACAACTTCCTAAGTGTTGTCCTCTTTGGTGATGTCATTCGAACTGCATGTTCGAATCACTTTTGAGAATTGAAATCGAAAAGAATACATTGAACACATATTTGGCTAGCAAAAAATAGTCCTACGGCCCTCTATATATTGGCGTATAAACTATAGGTCAAATATGGTACATATAATATTTCAATATTGATACAAATATTTGAATACTCCATAAATTTATTAATTATTAAAAAATATATCAATCTTTATCTGAATGGATACTTACTAAAAAGTAAACTTTTACGTATTGCAATTATTTACTAATAGAAATAGGTGTATTTTATCATTTAGTTATTCTTATTTCGTTTTTATTTATTGTTAAATATTACAGCCATCGGTACTAATACGCTAATGGTAAACTAAACGATAGCAGCTACCACATAATAATTATATATACCCTACTTATAAAGAACGACATTATCGTTTTAGATTCTGTGGTAAAGAAGAATGTCAGATTTAGTTACAATTTAACTCTAACGTGAATAACGTCAAAATTTGAATTTCATGTGGCTAGTGTGTGGTCAATGGTCATGACTTTAATTAAATGGCATACTATTAAGAAGTAAACAAAATGATACTAATATTTCATAAAAATATATGAGTTAACAGTTTTAAAATTTTGAAGATTAGATAGTTTAGTACAACCCCTTAAGTTATCACTATGGAAGAACCAAGTCAAACGATACGTTATGAAAAAATTGATTTCTTAGGAGAGGGTCAGGTATTTACTGTTACATTTTTTTAAACAAGATATATAAATATGTTTGTTATGATGAAAAAATGTTCTTATTACTACTTTAATTATTACCATATGTATACCTAGCGAGGTAAAATTTAAATGTTTTATTTATTTCTATATCCAAGTTTGCTACAGTTTACAAAGCCCGAGATGTTAAAACTGACAAAATAGTTGCTGTTAAAAAAATTAAACTTGGTTCGAGATTAGAGGCTCAAGATGGTATTAACAGAACTGCCTTAAGAGAAATTAAATTACTGCAAGAATTACAACACATCAACCTCATTGGACTTTTAGGTACTAAATACTACTATTAATTGCTTTATAATCTTGACTATTTATGAGTAAAAACAGTATTATAGTTTAAAATTATAATATAACACTAGGTTATATTACTCTTTTTTCAATATTATGCTTACTTATCTTGAATTAATTTTCAGATGTTTTTGGACATAAATCTAATGTTTCCTTGGTGTTTGACTTTATGGATACTGACTTAGAAATAATTGTTAAGGATAACAATATTGTACTTACACCAGCCAATGTGAAGGCTTATATGATTATGACTTTAAAAGGTAAACTTCTATCTAATTATAGATTATAATATTTATACTAGGCATGAAAAGATTAATAAATAAACTTGCACTCTTTTATATAAGTAAACACAATTTTACTGTAAAATCAACCTACTATTTTAGTAATTTATTCAATCTATAAATAAAGCTGTCCTAATACTAATTATTGTTAAAATTTATATATGCAAGTCACCTTATAAACTTAACCAGTTCCAGTAATACTACAAATTTTACAAACTAGTGTAATAAACATTTAAACTTATAATGTTTTTTGTAGGACTAGAATATTTACATCAAAATTGGATTCTACATAGAGATTTAAAACCTAATAATCTGCTCATCAATAGAGAAGGAATTTTAAAAATTGGTGATTTTGGTTTGGCAAAAGCTTTTGGTTCTCCAACAAGAATAAACACACATCAAGTGGTCACCAGATGGTACAGGTACATGTGTTTACATCATGACATAGTCATTTTATTATTAAGATTTACTGTAGTGCATACTATATACAATGTGTGCCAAAATTCAACAATAAAACTTAATTGATGTTGTGATTGTCTCTAAAATTATAAATGGTTTTTACTTTCAATCTACTGTTGTTGAACACAGTGTAAATATATAATAACAATGTTATCTTTTTGATAAATAATAAACAATCTTTTATAAAAACTGTGACAAGTTAGTAGAAAGTTGACATTGTTTGATTGCTGAAGTTTATCTAAAATTATATAATATTCTAGAAATACAAGCCGTAAAAAAATATACATTAACAGTTTTAGACATAAATGAAAGAATTAAACTTCATAAATTGTAACTGCTGATATTATAGATTACAGTGTTTCTGCCACTGGCATTATTACAAGCATGACATCATCTTAACATTGGCATTATTACAAGCACTATGTAGCCTTAAAAGATATCTTGGATTGGGGTTTGAACCCACAATCTATCTCCCCCTGCACCATGATAGGCCTCAAGCAGTACTACTTAAGTTACCAAAATGGAAGAATATTATAAAATATTGGAAATTGTAAAATTGTGGACATGGTATTACAAAATGGATGTGACAATTTTCAAAGCAACTTATTTCTTTCTTTGATTTAAAAAAAGATATAATTTTTGTTTTATTTTTCTAGACTAGTAATGATTAGTGCCAAATGGTGGCTTTTTGTTGTATTTCGTTCTGACTTATTGTTGAATTTTGAGACGAGTTGTATAGAGAAAAAAATTTTGCTCTTTAATATTGTGATCTTGTTCTTATATTTGTGATATTCAAGATAAGCTTGAATCTTAAAAGGAAGATTTAACTAACAGTAACTTTGAGTAAATATTAAATATACAGTCTATTAAAGAAGCATGGAAAAAGTGTTACTTAACTTGGAAGATAATAAATGAATGTGTGATGAAATACACATGGCAAAAAAATATATTATGAAACCAAATATTGTTTTGTTTTAAATTTTCCTAAACTCTTTAATAAAAATGTATTAATGATTAAATTTTATTGGTTAAGAAGACTAACAAGAATTGTTTTAAAGTGACTGTGGTAAATTATTTTCTATAAGTAAAAATATAATGATTTTTAATATTTGTATTAGTAGCATATAGGCAAAATGCAAATAATCTACTGTATTTTTTTTTGTTATATATGTTTAAATATTGTTTATGCTTATAGATCCCCAGAACTTTTATTTGGTGCTAGACAATATGGCACTGGAGTGGACATGTGGGCAGTTGGTTGCATCCTTGCTGAGCTACTATTAAGAGTTCCCTTTCTGCCAGGAGAATCTGATTTGGATCAATTAACTCGTATTTTTCAAGTATTTGGAACACCAACTGAAGAAAATTGGCCAGTATGTCAAAATTTGTTGTAAAATATGATGCAAAAACAAAAAAAAATATGTAGAACAAATACATCTATTAATATTATTAATATATTTGTGTATATACCTTATTTACTAATAATGTTTTTTTAAATGTAATATTGTAAATTTTTTAGGGAATGAAGAGTTTGACAGATTATGTGCAGTACAAGCCTCTTCCTCCACAACAATTACGCCATATATTCAGTGCAGCTTCTGATGACTTGATTCAGCTGTTAGAAAGTCTGCTTTCTTTATATCCACCCAAACGGTGTGACTGTACACAAGCTCTGCAGATGGCTTATTTTAGGTAATGTGTCATTTTCCTTTTTTTTTTGTAGTTATAACAACTAGACCGTAAATGATAAAAGGGAGTGGGGATCCTTCCCCATCCCGTTCACATCCAGTTTCGGCTCTATTGAAGATATATGAAAAAAACTTGGAAGCAGTGTGTCTATAGATAAAGTAATAATTAAGGTTTTTAAAACTATAATATAAAATTGAAAAAGAGAGTCATTTTAGTACTTTAGAAGTTAAAATTAGAGCAAAAAATAAAAAAAAAGTGCTGTAGAAATTAATGAATATTTTTTAAAATGTAATACTTTGTATTTCACAGCAATAAACCAGCACCATCGGTGGGATCAAAGCTGCCTATGCCCTCGAGTATATCAAAAATGGAAACTCAGAAACCTTCTCTCAAAAGAAAACTCCTAGATAACATAGATGGAGGGTCACTAGCAAAAAAACTTCAATTTTGATTTTAACATAATTTCAAGACTATGAAAGAGATATTTTGACTATTTGAAAGCATAATTTTGGCAAAATATAAGTGCAATTATAAATAAGGTAAAAAGAACTTGACGCCCACAAAGCAGAGTAGGTACGCATGGGGAAGTACAGTGTTCAGACATTGCGTTCCCGGCTCCTCAATCTCTGCCCAACTTTGAAGACATTGCGTGTTAAGACTGTTGTAGGTGAATATATTTTCGTGAATTAAAACATGAAGCGGGACTTATAATTTAAGATATATTGTAGGACAAATGATATGAAAATATATATTTGATACTAAAACATGTGTTTTAATTTTACAATTGAAAAACTGTTTCTTTAGGAAATTGATTTATTGTCAGATTAGTTACTAAAATTTACAAATATGTGTTCAAAAACATTCATGTTTTACATCACTCCCTTTTGTTGCGTTGAGTAAACCTAGAGTGAAATTGTTAATTATAGTGAAATTCATACATTAGTATAACACTAAAAAATACTTTTTTTTAATATAGTATATTAAAAATGGGCATATGGCGCGTTATACAGCAGACTGTAACAACACGCCGTACCAAAACAGGGAAATTAAATGAATACTATTTAGTTCCTCGAGTATACAATATGTAACTAAAATATAATAGAATCAAGATTGTCTTACGCTGTATTCTGCATACAGCAGGGTACACAGAGAGTCCTTTCCGCCGAGTCATTGGCATTGCGTGCCGAGTTGTGATACCAAAGCGAGAAAATGAAAATATATATTTCGTTCCGAATGGGAGTTTTGGCCCTTTAATTTATAAAACCATTCAAATTCAAGCGTGTGCGTGATTTTTCAAAATATTCAATGAATTATGGAATTAGAAAATCACTACCTATTACAACTGCCTTGGTGTATTTTTCCTTTTTCCAATTCGGTTACTTTATATACATACATACAATTTTAGAACGCCTCTTTGATTAAGAAAATATAAAATACTTTTTAATTTACAATTCACGAGTGGAACAAACAACTTATAACTTCTGCAAAATAATAAAATTTCATTAACAATCAGGTATATTTTCATAAAAAAATAATAATAACTACAATCAATCAACAATTTCAATTAAATGTATAAAATGAATTATGTCGTAGCGTTGACAATTAAAAGTAGGGCTTTTAAGGCTATTTTTTTTAACTTTGAGCTTTGTGTAATTACAAGAACGATGATACCAATCTCATGAATGGGAGTCCAACTCAAAAACTGCACGTGCATATATAATCAACGACTTGAGGAGGCCCTAATTTATATTTATTTCTAAAATAAATATATGTATGTCGATAACCTTAGGTGTGTGTGAGACTACGGAGAGTCGTCCGTAAACTCCATACTTCCTTTCGTCCTCTGGCCTTAGTGTGCCAATTTTTTTCATCACTAAATAAATCTATCGAGACAATACATCATTTATATTTTCGCTTCAGTTGAAGAGTTACTTTAGTATTAGAAGCTAGCTAACTGTGTTTTACTTTTTATTTATTAAACTTGTATTATAATTTCAATAAAAAATGACAATATAAAAGCAATAACTTTGAAATTTTACAAAATCTAGCGATCGAACTGTCGAGTGTTTCCAGGACAAGGAAATGAGAACAGAAAACCATGCAGAGAAACAAACACCTCTACGAGTAGGAATCTAACACCTAGGCCGTGGCCCGAATTGTGCTCATAGCGCTCACAGCGCGCCAACATGTGTGAAAATTGTGCTTTTGACGCTCACTATTAGCGTTGTGAATACTATTACGTCACATGTGACGTCAATACCTTGTGCCTATGGAGCGTCGGAGCGTTAACTTCGTCATTGACGTTAATTTGACGTTTGATATCTTTCATGTCAATGTTAATATCTTCACTTTTCTCGATTGTGGAAAATGCTTCAATATAAACATTTTACCATCCATTTAAGTATGTGGTGTAGCCGATGAACGGCTACACCACATACTCCACTCATGTTTATATCAAAGATGCTCTGTTAGGTTATGTTTAACTTGATAAATTCGTAAGCACGCTCACAAGTGGTTCGAATTATTAACACTGATGACAAACGTTAGAGCGCTCACTAAATCGGACCGCACTTTAGCAGTGTAAGCGTTGTGAGCACAATTCGGACCGCGGCCGCGGACGTGCACCACGACTTGCCTTAATCAAATGTTACAATCACAAATCAAATTCACCTGTTCCAGCATACCGTAGCTCCTTACTAAAAAGTCTCGTTGCGCTAACAGGCTGACACGTTCACGTTCCTCCTTCTCCACGATAGGGTCCGGTTCGTATGAACATAACACATACGGAGGCTTTACTTCTTTTTCTTTCTCCTCCGTTATCGTTTTCTGTAAATAGATATCAAGTTGTAAGATATTGAGTTGGCCTTGAGTTTCACTGCTCAAGACGCAATGCCTCAAATTCGGCGAAAAGTGGTGAATGGAAATAGAGTGTCTTAAGAATAGGTTCCCAGGTTTCCTCTGTCTACTCTGCCTTGTGTGGGCAGTGGTACCGGGAGGCTGAAAATAATGTAAAGGTAATTTGTTTTGTGTAGTAGGTAATTAGTTTACAGAGCCACGGATGACAAACGTCCGTGGGGACTCAAAATAGAAATATTCAAGAGCCGGTAAGGAATATAACAGATGTTCTTTTCGATGTCAATGTTGCTGCATCATACTCAAATTTAACACGTTTTCCCTTGAGCATTATCATCCTGAATATTTCATGGACATGTATTAACTTAGCGCTTATAATAATTGTTTTTTTTTATAAAATAATAATTTTTAAGAATTAAAAATGACAACTAATACATAACAGGCGGAATGAGACTAACTGACGAACACGTGACGTACCGGAACTTGTTGTAGAGACGCTTTGATAACAGGCTTGGCTCTCTCGTCCTTGTGCTTGGAGTCGCGTCGTGGCTTGGCGGGGGCGACACTCCGCGCGCTGCTCACCGTATTCGACTCTTCTTTATCAAGCTTTTCTGTATCTTTTGGTTTCGGTTGGGAAGGTTTCTTTAAAGCTTCAGCTTTTGCTTTGTTTTGCTGAAATTATAAATAACGTGTATCTAGAACTAAAGTGAAGTCAGTAAATAGTCGACTAATTTACTAATTAAATTTATACAAAAAGCTTGCATCATTCACTTGGACTCGAGAAAAATAAATATTGATTATTTTCATTTGCTTGCTCTGGTTCGATACCAGAGCAATGCGTCGCGCCTGTACCTGGAAGTCCAGCGCCTGCGTGCGCGTGCAGTCGCCGCGCGCGCGCGACGCGGCCGTGGCGGTGTAGAGCGAGCCGGCCGGCTGCTGGAACAGCGCCGCGTAGGCGCCGCCCACCGGGTACACGCGCCTGCGCCCGCACGGAACGTTAATATAGCTCTTCGTATAACTTGCTTTCGGTACACATTAAGCCAACGTTAAGTATATTACTTTAGTTTAAGTTTATGTTCAATTTAATTAGTTTAAGTTCAACTTATTTTCAGTTTATTTTTCTAAGCTTTCTAATCATATTTATTTAAAAAATCGAAAGCAAAGAATGTCAATGCCAAATAAAGGCAGAAAAAGCAAAAAACAATATGCCTAAAAAAGAACTTTAGAAAAAAAAAACATTAAAACCAGAAAGAAAACTCTGGACCGAAACGAATATTGGAACAGATTCCAATACTTCTTTGCAGAGCTAAAAAAGAAAAATCTGAAATGTCTCTAATTTTTACCAGAACGTAACCATCATTAATACCATTGTTTTTTTTTTTAATTTTAGATTTAACCGAGTTACTTTAGTCTACGCTTTATTTCTATGATTAGAATCAAAAAATATCAAAATAAATATAGAAAACGTATCATAGCTTACCTAAAATTACCTAGATGAGTTTCTTCCCATTGGATCTGTGTCTGCCAAGGACTCTTCTCAGGTTCCTTTTCTTCTGTGGGCGTGTACTCAGGAAATCTATAAAGTTTAAAGAAAGTGCATACATTTATATTTCCATTCACGCTGTATCCCGCAAGTAGCAGGTTAGACTGAGGGAACTGAGTGTTAACATACTCTATCATCACACTCAGTTCCCTCATCATCACACATACCTACTACAACAAATTTTTAAAACATCGATCTTTAAATTGCGAAACTTGTTGATCGATCGATCGGGCTTTGTTTTGTTACCAGAGCAAAGAAATTAACTAATTGCATTCCCCTGAGTGTGAAATAAACTTACTACCGACGTGTTTCCAGTAAATATTTAAACATAAACAATGTAATAAAAATAATACAGTATCTTAATTAGTGGGGAACGGAACGGAGTGTCTTAACACTAGTCTCCCAAGTTCCCTCTGCCTACCCTGCCATGTGCGGGATACAGCGTGAAGCTGAGAAACTAACTAGCCACATACTTATTATTTTGCAACAATCTATCCCGAATCCTCTTCCTATCCTCTTCTAGCACACGTTTCTTATCGCACTGCCATATGTTGAGCATCGTCAACGTGTCCGACAGAAGACTCTCTTTTACTTCGCGATCTAGCTGCGTGTCCGTGTGGAAACTTGGCGAATGATTTACCTATTTATGAAACAAAACATGTAGCCTTATAATAACATTTAATTCAGTTATTTTAATAAAGTTTTGGTAATTGATACTTTAATTCGTTTGCCGGCATCCTTTCTCCATCTACGTGAAATTTACGTAACGTTGTTATTTTTTGCAGACCTAAGTGGTCTTAAAACAAATTTTAAATACATAGCTGAAATGCTATCTATCAACGCAATATTTTTTTTGCAAAATGTGAAAAAAGTCATAAAAAAATTATGTTATAAAATTCAAGGAGATGGCGTTAGATGATATGTGATGTGGTAGGTATACTATATACTTACACAAAGTATGAAGAAAAAACGTATGATGAAAATAGTAGGTAAAAAAACCGTAACCTAATGTCTAATTATCTTATTATTCTTTATTGCATGTAATAAAACAAAAAGTGACATAATAATTTAAAGTAGGTAAGTTGACAATGGCAGGTTTATCTCTAACAGAAATCTCTTCCAGCGAACAAATGAAAGTGGAAGAGAAAGTCGCAAAGTAAACTATCTATCTAGGCAAGGAAGAAAGAAAATATGAGATAACTTAATAGAAATAAATATCATACATATATTTTTATAAATATGCATACACACAATACTAACATACATACAATATTCAAGAATATATTAAATATAGATATTAAATATAGATATTAATTATATAAATACCAATTCATATATCATCTATATAGACGATGTAAATACATAAAGACTGACAGACTTCTGAATAAGAATAAGTAGTAGGTCGGCTCCAATTGGACGTGGCATATACCTACGGAGAAAGAATTTTGGAGATTTTTCAACAACGTATAAAAATATGTAGTAAACAGTTTATAAATATCTATCATAATATTGTAATAGAAATACATAACTACTATGGTATAGAATGAGTCAATAATGTCGGCACTGCAATAATCAATCGTTCTAATATTGTAAGAAACACTGGAGATAGGTACTCACTTCTAAAATATACGGATGCAATTTGTGATCTAGAAGAATGTCAAATCCAAGGATTTCGAAGCAAGCATGAACCTAAAACACATTTATGTTAATTGACATAATATATTACTTTCTAGCAAGGCTGGGGAGGCAGACGGAACTTGGAGGTGTGTTAACATATTTTGTTAACATATTTTGATGTAACTAGTGTTAACATATTTTGTTCACCTTAATACATTTCCGTTTCCCACTTTTGACGCATTGCCAGTTGAGTGGCGATACTCAACGACGCTCTGTTATCAACGGCACTGTTATCAGAGAGAAAAAAACAAAATTATTAAATGTCATTTCCTCGAATGGGGATCGAACCCACAACTAGTCTACCTTGTCATGTGCGGGATACGGTGTGACCCTAAAAAAAGATAGTAAAATTATCATAATAATAAATAAAACGAATAATATTAGAATTGCGTAAAATTAAATTGCAATAAATTATATAAAACTAAGCAAAAAATATGCTTTCAGTCTAAAAATATAGAATGTTTAAGGTTAAGAACATAAATAACCATATCGTGGGAAGGAAAGCAAGCGTGGTAGCTGTGTTTTAGTATGGGCCATGCGGATATTATAGTCTTGACTATGACTTGGTCGATGGCGTGCCAGAGATGGTCCAAGTCCACGCCTTGAGATAACAGCACTTTGTTCAATGTTGATATCTTGCTGTTCCCGAAAACATTTACATTGTTATATTGTTTATTATTATCATGTAGTACAAGAAGGCCAAAGGTAACCCTAAATTACGACTCAGTAAAAGGATTTATTCAAAATGGAATTACGTAAATTAAAGTGCCAAAAATATTCGCTTTAACAGATCTTTATTTAATATAATATCTTTAAATAGATCACTAATTAGTTGACCATAATAAAAACAACGCACGCTTTGTCCTGCACTTAGTAACAAAAAAATACATATTTATAACTACATATTCTCAAATAGAATATTTAATGTTTTCATTTCTTCACTCTGGTAACAAGGCAAAGAGCGACGTTGAGTTCCGCCACTCACACTCCACTTTCAGCTTCAAATTTAGCGGAAAGCGGAGAAAGGAACAGAGTGTCTTAACACACTCAGTGTTAGTCCCTCGGTGTACCCTACTAAATAGAAAAATAAAAGCTAGAAAATATAGTTAAGTTTGAAGCCCACCGCTTGCTGCCCGCCTCAGAGTCATACACGTAGGTGCGGCTGTGCTTGTTGAGCGCGTAGTTGGTGAGGTGCATGAACACGTTCGTCGTGTTGTTGATGTTCGGATCCGCGTATCTGCTTGTTGCGAACCTGATTCGATTGTATATATTTATAGGAGTATGGTCAAATTAATGTATATTGTATCCTATACTTATACTGTAAATAACTAGGTATATGCTGAAATACTGTTTTTTCTGCTTAGAAAATCGTTGCGTTTTGTAAAAAAAAATATACATAGGTAATAATATATTTTTATATAAAATAACCAACTTAATATTCAATTTGTACAGAATACACGAATATACACAAGTCGAAACTCATTATATCGTAGAATTGGGATTTATTGTTCCAGATAGATAGGTTAATGAGTTATCAGTCATTTTCAAAGTATTTTTTTTTTATTTCTTGTTGTATCTTGTTCTTAGCAGAATAGTCTGAAGAAACCTGTGAACCCTATATTATGACGCTCGGTTCTCACTAAAGCATTTCTTTTCTGTTTTCTCAGCTTTACGCTGTAATGTGCACATGACAGAATTGAGACGTTCCGCTTCCGTTACCCACTTTCCGCCGAATTTGAAGCATTGCGTGTTAAGTGGCGGAACTTAACGTCGCGCTTTATCTCGCTACGAGAATGAAGAAATCAGAATATAAAATATTTTAATACATCGATTGAAAATAGAATCCACAACGTATAACAAATATATTAAATAAAATGTTTATAATATGAATGAAAAGTAAGCCTTCTAATCAATAAACTATGTATTTGAAACACTATTATCACAAATGTAAATTATTTGTAAATAAACAATACGAACCGTACAAGTCCTTCGTTGTACACAAAAATCCTTAAAGGATCACACGACGTGATAAGCGTGTACACCCTGATGTCGAACTTGTATCCATCTACGAGGAATGGCTTTGATAAATAAACCTGAAATTTAATTATAAGTATTGGAGAAATGCCTTCTTCATATCGCCATATATAATATTCACTTTAAAGTGATTTAAGGGATTTTAATAAATAATATAAAAATAAGTTTTGTAGCAAGTTTGGTTATACTAATAACGAAAAAACTTTTTAAAACAATATAATGTATTTTGTCCGTTATCTCTTCTTAAGAAAGACATTAAAGCTAAAATCAGAGCCGAATACTGGTACAATTTCTCAAACCAACAGTATGATAAGAAGTACCACGACAGAATTGGCAAAGTAAAAATAAAAGTTGCAAAGCTTTTTATATTGATTTATTAGTTTATGATCGCTCGACCAGTTTATCGGTGGATCAACATGTACAGACTGTTGACTTATGCTATATATAATCTTCGCCGCACTATCTTAACAATTTTGAATAAGAAAATCATTTATTGCTACCACCGGAGCGTAAGCACACAACCTGCGCAGTTTCTTTCAACCGATGATTAATTTAATACAGAAAAATTCAATGTAACCTGACAAATAAGCTTATCCGTGGGCTTAATGTCTTTTAATGATTTTGTAAGATATATTCCACGTCCTTGACTGCCACATTCTGGTTTTATTATAAATGTTTTATTTTTACGTGCTTTACTATAATTCAATGCCTCTCCAAAACTACAAAAATATTTCATTGTTTAAATATATGTAAATTATTACAAGGCTCTCTTCAAAGTCACTGATAATCAAATGCTATTTTGAAATTTATTAGTTTAATTTATTAAATTAAGACAAAAAAAAATTAAAAAACCTTTACAATAAGGAAAATATCTCTAGACACACCCTTGTCACTATACATTCGAATTATTAGTTTTCATCTATTTTAGAGCAATTGTGTATGAAGTCACGCCGATTGTCTTACGGGATCAGAGCAATAAAAAATACTTATCTACCATACAAGATTATGGGGAAATATGATACGTCCCTAGATATGTTATATATCGTATCGCATATAAAACTCAGTTGCGCTATGATGTTGTATACTATACTTTATGGACAGTAGACGCCAATAATAATGATTGAAAACCTTTTAGCAGTTTGTTTCAATACTTATGCTATTCTTTTGAAAACTAATAATATTATCAAACAAAACTTATTTTGTATTATTGATGAGAAACAGAAACTCACTCTGCTGGCAAGCACCAGGTCTTTGGAAAGAAATTATATTCTTTTGGATAAATTTTTTGCATTCTATTTAAGTTACGGGCCAGCAAATCTTTTCTACAAAATAGAGAAGGTATTATTTTATCTGCTTTTATTGGTTGGTTGTTTTTTCAACTTTACGCTCTATTTTGCCAGGCTAGATATCTATCTATCTAGATACGATGGTCAAGATGACGAATACGAAATCGAGACGTTGCGTATTGAACTACGGAACACAACACAGCGCTATTTCTAACCAAAATAGAGAAGAAAATTTAATTTATTCTCCCAAGTGAGAACTGAAAGCAAAATCAAAGATATTAATTTAAGTTTTTAACATATTTATTGCAACTGAATTTTTAAAAAGGTATTTTTTTATGTTGATTTAATTTTGGTAAAAGTTTATTAATTCAATTACCTGCAAATTTCAAGCATGCCTGGAAAATGATTAATGCGCTGAAACCTTTTCATTTCTTTCGCTCTTTCTACAGAAACACTCATATCAGTCCAATAAAAATTCCAGGCCTCTTCTTCGGAAACTTCCCGCATTCCAAATGCGCTTGCAACTTTGCGTATGGATTCATAGCGGCAGTTTGTTAGACATATTGTTATTTGTGATCTAAAAACACAGTATTACTTTACGTAACCATATGCTCGGAAAAGTGGAAATACCCAATCATTTTTAAGATGGGGAAATGTAATTCAGAGCCATGTAATTCAGCTAACCAGGCCGATATTACGACCGAGGCACGACGATTGTTTCACTTTCACATAATATAGTGACCATTTCTAGGCAATTTCCTTCAATTTTAAAAAAACAATACCTAATATAAAAGATACTAGTAAAGAAAATCCAAAGTAGAGTTTCGGTAATAAAGCACATTTCATATATATATTGCTACCTTTTTCTTTTCTTTTTCTTGTGTGTTGTTTCAGCGGGTATGATGGGTTCTGTACATGAAGTGGGCTGTGATGTATCATCTTCTCCATTCAATTTGCAATCATAATTATGAAGTAATATTGTGGATGCAATATTATGTGTTACATCTTCTTTCGGCAAATTATCAATTACTTTTTCATCTTAAATGTTTGTATATTTATTTGTTAAAAAGTATAGACAATATTTTTACTATGTTTTAAAGTGTTATTCCACACTTAGGACAGAAAATACTAAACTTAAATTTAAAAAGCGTATAAAAATTTTGAACAAAGCAGGATTTGAACCTGCGTTCCCGTGGAAAACCGTTTCAGCGCTCTGACCAATTAAGCCATTCGTTCTCACTAAGCTCTTTCGAAATTCTTATACGCTTGTTACAACTTATTTGTTGATGCTAACAACATAAATACCCTTTTTAATTTAAGTTTGGAATTTCTGTCCTAAGTGTGGAATAACACTTTAAAACATAGTAAAAATATTAAAATAAATAATACTCTCTTGCCAAACGATATTCTTACGAGTTGTCTTTGGGTAGCAAAAATTTGTAAAATCTCCCTACAGAGATGCTGACAACATAAATAAGTTGTAACAAGCGTATAAGAATTTCGACGGAGCTTGGTGAGAACGAATGGCTTAGTTGGTCAGAGCGGTTTTCCAGAGGCGCGGGTTCAAATCCTGCTTCGTTCAAAATTTTTATACGCTTTTTAAATTTAAGTTTAGTAGTGTAGACAATGTTTATAATTCATAAAACGTTTAAGTGCATAAATACCTCTAGCTGTATCTTTTTTTCTTTTAGAATTTACATTATAAATTTGTTTTAAGCTATTGGTGGATTGTCTTTCTTCACTTTCTATAAAATCATCATTATGTTTTGTCTAGAATAACAAAAAATACCGTACAATTATTACACCACTAAAATAAATGTAAAATAAAGAAAAACATTATACAGTAAATATTACAAATTTTCGTATAAACGTTACTATAAATAAAAAAATACCTACTTCCATTGTTGAAAATAATAATTATTATAAATTTACATATAAATATAAACTATATGCATTATCTTATTTGAAATAAAATATTTCAATTACAAAATATCGCTTTAATGTAGCACCAAAAATTGGCCTGAAACAATTTATTTAAATTATAATAAGTTTTGTAAAGAAACTCTTTTGAGTTTGTTCTTGTTATAATAATAAACAGTGATTCATTCTCATAATTTCTAAAGGTAACTCACAAAACGTAACTGAAAGAATTGCATTAAAATTTTGTTACTATTACAACTATTGCTATTTGATACATATATTGTTTTTTTTTGTTTTTTTCGCGTTATGTCAATTATTGTCAGCTGCTTGGACAATTGGTTGTCAGTTGGCGCTTAAAAATTAAAACTGATGTGAGGAGTATTTTTACTAGTCTATAGTATATATGATTCCACAAATTGATATAATTATGATGGACTTTATCCGATTTACGAACATAAATCCTTAGCTACCATACCATAATTATATTATTATAAGGCAGTTTTTAAATAAGGATAAATTATATTGAAAGTACTACTACAATGTATATTTAATTAATTAATTATTAGTTAACAAATGTCAGACAGTGAATCATTTATTAATATTTTTGTAAATGGACGTATTGAAAATCATTCAACCAAATTTGATTGCAGATATCTATAAACGTATACAGTTTAATTCTAAAATCAAATATAATATCTATAAAAACGGAACGTTGTTAATTACTTTGCTATATTATCTGTATTCGACGCACAGTCGTCAAATTCTAGTGCTACATATTGCTATTCCGCCAAAGTACAGAGTCATCTAGAATTGATAAAATGGCAGAAGGCCAAGATGAACCTAAAAAGATTACAATTACAGTTAAAACGCCAAAAGAAAAGCAGCAAGTCGAAATAGAGGAAGATGCAGATATTAAAAAAGTAAGTACACTGACACTGGGGCTCTAATTCATGGCGTAATATCATAGATATTGCATACGCAATCAGTGATGACATTTCTGTAATCATTCGGCGTTAAATTGTATGATTTTAGCTTAAAGAAGTGCTGTCCCCCAAATTCAATGCAGAACCAGAACAATTATGTCTAATTTTTGCTGGAAAAATCATGAATGACTCCGACTCACTCAAGCAGCATAACATCAAAGATGGATTGACAGTTCATCTTGTGATAAAAACTCCACCAAGACCTGAGCCTGAAGGAGGAACCCGCCGACCTCCAGGTAAATATAGTGAAGTGTACAAAGTTACGAAATGTGTCGTGTATATGAAATTGTTGGTGAAAAAAAAATATGTATAATTAAAGATATTTACTAAGAATTATATATTTTAGCTGATATTGGTGCAACACCATTTGGATTAAACTCTCTTGGTGGCCTTGCTGGACTTGAAAGTTTGGGATTAGGTCAAAGTACCTTTATGGATCTTCAGGTAAAGTTAAACATTTAACAGTCCAATTAAATATTTATAATCAATATTTCAAAATAAGTGTTTGACATATTTGTGTTAATTATTTTAAAATATTTTAGGCCCGTATGCAACAAGAGCTTTTATCAAGCCCTGAAATGCTAAGACAAGTACTTGACAATCCTTTAGTACAACAAATGATGAATGATCCAGAAAATATGAGATCACTAATAACTTCCAATCCACAAATGCAAGACTTAATGGCTGTGAGTACATTTAATAAAACATTTTTGTAATATTGAAAGAGAAAAATGGTACTAGGTTTTTAATATATTGAAATAATAATAGTTATAATAACACATAAACATTGTTATTTTCTAAATTTCTTATGCATATTTTTTTATATTCTAAGTAAAAATTTTAGTTTAGCAAATGCTTAATAATAATGTCTTTAATTTTCGCAACTGTTACATTTTTTAAATGAAACACTTAACCGGATTAATCATGTATATTGAGTGGTAAACATTTCTGGAAATCCAATGTCTCAAACATTTAACAGTAGTCCGTGGTTGTCAGGCTTTCAAAAATGTTTACCACTCAATGTATGTGATTAATACGGTTAAAGGTGTTTCATTTAAAAATGCTTAATAATTACATTTTTTCTAAATATTTCAGAGAAATCCAGAAATTAGTCATATGTTAAACAATCCTGAATTGTTACGGCAAACTATGGAATTGGCTAGGAACCCAGCCATGTTGTCAGAGTTGATGAGGTCCCATGATAGAGCTTTGTCCAATTTGGAAAGCATACCTGGTATGTTAATTTTTATTGGAGTTATAATAAAAGATGAATGGATCACTATGTACAAATAAGTGTAATTAAAAGTTGTCTTGGATATTTTTGTCAGTTGATAATCATGCTTCTAAATTCTGAAGTATTAATATATTTGATTATTAATATGTCTTGAGTGTCCAATAAATTCAACAATAAAGCCTAAAACTTGTGTTATTTACATCTGTTTAAGTTTAATTTATGTGAATTCATATAAACTTACTCTACTACTCAGCTTCATGCCGTATCCCGCACATGGCAGTGTAGGCAGAGGGAACTTGGGAACCTAGTGTTAAGACACTCCATTCCACTTCTGTTCCCCACTTTCCACCGAATTTGAGGCATTACGTGATGAGTGGCGGAA
The DNA here is from genome assembly GCA_019049475.1 of Eueides isabella. NCBI lineage: Eukaryota > Metazoa > Arthropoda > Insecta > Lepidoptera > Nymphalidae > Eueides > Eueides isabella. Next base: position 8,756,955 of record CM032401.1, read on the forward strand.
CTCAACGCCGCGTTTTGTACCAGAACGAAGAAATGAAACATTAAATATTTAAATTGAAAATATTAAATATTTCATTTCCTCGACCGGGGATCGAACCCAGAACCTGTCGGTTACAGTCACACGCTTGTGCCGCTGCGCCACGACAGGCCTCAAACATATAAACTTTTGAGAATGTATTTCAACTATGGCTTTGACATCAGTGCTCTGAATCTGGTTCCTACTCTGCAGATAATGTATTTATAAAATCAACTTTGTAACAACACTACCTGATTTTTAAAAAATTTTAAAAAATCTTCAAATGTTTGAAGAAAATATACATTTTATTTTTGCTTCTAGGTGGATACAATGCTTTACAAAGAATGTATCGTGATATTCAAGAGCCAATGCTCAATGTGGCCAGCAGTATGGCGGGGAACCCATTTTCTGGACTTGTAGACAACTCAGGTAACTAACATAAAATTAAAAACAACTCAGAAAATATTTTATTCATGTACTTAAATTATACAATATAATTAATATTTATGATACAAAATATTTAATTCATTATTAATATATGTATATGGTAGTCGATTTTAAATGCAAAAATAAAGAAGTTAAAGTGTAAATAGTTTTTAGTAGTTTTTTTAGAGCAGAGTTAGCCTAGTGTTAAGACAATCTGATCCCCACCTTCTTCTAAATTAGTGAAAGATTATCATATCTAAATCTTTTTAGATGGCACCAACCCACAACAAGGTTCTGAAAACAGGCAGCCATTACCAAACCCATGGAGTAGGAGTGGATCCAATACATCAGGGCCAGGGGCAGGAACAGGCCCAGGCACTGGTCCAGGTCTTATGAACACGCCTGGCATGCAGTCTTTACTCCAGCAAATGTCAGAGAACCCTCGGTTGGTGCAGTCAATGCTATCAGCTCCTTATACAAATAACATGCTGCAAGCGTTAGCTGCTGATCCAGAAGTGGCATCACAATTGATTAACCAGGTAAGAACTATTTTGGACTAAGTTGACTTACCTTTTTAAAATAATTTATGTAAATTACTAATTAGTTTTATACAATAGGAGTGTATGGAAGTTGGTAAAAAGACATTCTGCCAAATTTTTTCAATTGCATTGTGTCTAGAGTCCTTTAAAGGGACAATATGTACACTATTATAATAGAAAATGACATGTCCCGCTGAGTGTCTTGCGCCAGTTCTTCTAAGGTCTGAGGCAGTCACTGTAGTGACCCGTGGTAAATAATTTGCCATCAAAACAGGAAGCTTGTAACATCTCATTTTAAATATTAAAATATGAATTTTCGTACATTAGATAGATAGAGTGGCTGAATACATTGCCATATTTTATTTTTCTACCACAGAGAGGCATGAAATTCAATCCCCTCGAGTGGAAGTAAACCCACAAACATTGTACTTGCAGTGATATGACACAGAACTATAACAGCCCCATGTATTTCCATCATCATGTATTTTTGTATACATTCGAACTGATAATTGATCAATTTTATTGTAAAAGAAAAATTTACACTGAATTTGTGTGATTAATTGTCAGCTCCACAAAATGCAATTGATTGCCCATTTTGCAGATAAATAAGAAAGGAATATATATTACTATGTTAAAGTTTGCACAATGCACCATTTTAAATCAAGTTGCTTATAATAAAATTTACCTGGGATATTATTAAAATAATTAATAATAATCAAAACTTTATTTTTTTTTCTATTGTTATCTATACATATTAACAAAATACAATGTCTGTGATTTTAAATTAGCCATGTTTTGTAATATCCACATGTACAGATTCCACAACACAAACACAATTATTCTTTTTGTTCTAATTCAAATTTGGGTCAATTTCCGGAATAGCTAAGCCGTTTTTTTTAAATTCCACTGCTTGTTAGTGATACTAAATAAATATTAACTTATTTATGTTATTTTAAAGAATGCACATAATTTGAAAAACAAAAAAGTGTCATAAACAAAAATAAATTATACCAATTTATAAGAATCAACAACACTATATAAGTATATGTTTGACATAGTTCGATATAATTGTGAAGCTTTATTAGCTAAAGTAATAGAATAGTTAACCTACATTAAAACTGGTCTACTACTGGTTGTGTGGTGTTACACTTTTACAGCCATGTTACGTTCCATGTGTTCTCCAAAAGAAATGTGTTTTAAAGCGATTTTGTGCTCAATTAGCACACTTGTTACACTGAGCTGAACTAAAAAAAAATATTAAAATTTATGTCACCCAAACGCCATGTTTGGTCTACTTTGGTCTACTTCTGTTCTACTTTCTATTGAAACACAAACATTTTAAATCTTTGATTTTTATGTTAAAACTCATTGTTTTCATTAAGTCTTGCTGCACTAAGCACAGCATCTATGTATATGTTTTAAAAATAAGTAGCTGATCACTTAGTGATCTATATCAGATGTCACCATTTTTCAATTCTATATTTTTTATGGTTTAGCTGGATCCATTCTACACACACTTTTTTTTTTACTGTTTTATTATATGTATTAGTATAATATATTGTATTATTTCTGTTTCAGAACCCCATGTTTGCCAACAATCCGCAGTTACAAGAACAGATCCGCACTATGATGCCCCAGATGATCACTCAGTTACAGAACCCAGATATGCAACAGATGATGTCTAATCCACAAGTGAGTTTTGACCTGGCTTATAATCACACTCAGAGATGTAATTTTGTATTTAAATGTTGCTTTTAATTTTTATTAAAGTATTTAACCATAATAATAGAAATTGTTAACTCATTAGTTTTGCGCGTGGTAAAGTCACGTTGCCAGCAATGGCAACACGCATGGGCAGGGTCGACCGGATTGTTACCACCCCCGGCATTTAAGACCGGCGTTAAGTAGTGGCTTAGGCAACTGCATTTCTCATTAGGTAATGCCAGACCCCGGTGCCCTTCCACCTTAAAGGACGGCAACGCTCCTTTAGCTCCTCTGGAGTTACTCGGGGCCGTGGGAGACGGTGATCACCTCACACCAGGTGATCCGTACGCTCGTTTGCCATCTCTTCCATAGAAAAAAATATAATGTAAAACTATTTTAAAAATGCATCTGCTTATTCAAACAAACAAGAAGAGAAATTGATAGCATTTAACATTGTGTGTTACATCATCTAAGTCGTTTTAGTTTGGTTTTTTTCTACGATGTTTTGGCCCTATTGGCCTCAACAGCGTCACCGGACTTGGGGAGGCCGAGCTAAAAGAGCTCTGACCTTAGCTTGGTTACTGTGGAAGGTACCAACATAGAAAACACGATGTCGCAAGGGAGTCTCCTGTGAGACTTGGACCGCGGCTTGCGCCTCTTGTAATGGAGGACTTTGCTATGCTCAATCCGAGCTAGTCTTATTGAGCAGGGCTCTTGATACCCTTTTGAAGTTATGATTCTGTGCTCCTCTCGCGCCTAGGTGCGATTGATCGATAGAAAAACTGGGGCGTCGTCTCCACTGGCGAGCACGGTGTGTGTAGCCCTAGCTACATATTTTGGTTCGCTTTAATGATGGGGTCAGCATCGTCGGCTAAAACATCTAACTTTATTTAATTGGGGTGTCCTAGAAAATGATGAATGAATTCAAGAGAATTGGACATTGAAGATTCAACTCATTTAAAATTGATTTATACCTATGCGTCTTCATTATTCAACTTATAATAAATTATAAATGATTATTAATAATAACTTATTATCATATATCAATTACATGTTCCCAGCAACTTTTTAGTGTGTGTCACTGTAACGTAACGAATTTATTTAGCTTACAATGTCCCATGCGATATTGTGAACTATTAATAAATACATGTAATTTTTTTTAAGTTTCAGACATATGTTAACCTTATTTGCACTTAAATATTGTTAATCTGTACAGCGGGTTATATTTATATTTTAATGTTATTTAGGCATACTGTTCCTGCAGTAGTAGTATTATTGAACTTTTTTATGTGGTACATTTTGTTACACGAATGGTTATGGTCTCGATATCAACAGCGGGCAAGGATTGTTGATATCAAAAGGAACCGGCTAGGGAAAAAGGGGCGTTGAGTTTTGAAATTGCACCCTACTATGCGGTAGTGTAAATAAAATATAATTTTTCTACAATATTCCAGGCACTCAACGCGCTTCTACAAATACAACAAGGTATGGAGCAGCTGCGCGCGGCGGCCCCCACGTTGGTGAACAACCTGGGCTTCGGGCCGGCCGGCGCGCCCGCCGCGCCGCCCGCCGCCCCCGCCGCCGCCACCCCGCCCTCGCAGAACAACCAGCAAGCCCGCCAACAACAAAACTCGGAATTATTCACACAGGTATGTTAATACCGGACCGAGAAATTGAAGGAACTTTTTCCCTCGAACGAGAATCAAACGTTATGTTTATTGTCGGACTACTAATGTAACGGGTGCGAGCTCGATCGCCATTCGTGAAAATCTACTATATTAAAAAAAGGTGTTATTACTGCTACAAATTTGTTTATTTCTTCCTTAAATCCCTGCAGGGAATGAGAGCCGCGTTTTAGACATTCTGTTCATCAGTTATCAGTCTATCTGGATCTTGGTCCTGAACTGCTAGTCATCAACAGCTGACATTAATATTATTGTGTTCCTTTTAGTTTATGCAACGAATGGTGTCAGCAATGTCTAACAATCAAACCAACACCCAGCAGCCTCCAGAACAACGCTACTCACAGCAACTCGAACAGCTGGCTGCAATGGGTTTCCTTAATAGGGAGGCCAATTTGCAAGGTATTGTAATTAGTATTTTAATATTTACAGAAAGGAAGTGAGCAATTTATTTTTAGTGTTATTATTTTACTATGTTTTTAGCTTGATGCTGTATCCGGCACATGACAGGGTTCCCTACCCTTTTTCAAAATAAGAAAATATTAAATATTTTGTTTTGTTGAGTGGGTATCGACCATATCGGCTTATGCCCTTTGTACAATCAATGGGTTATTTTGAAATAGTCTTCTACCATAACAGACATACTAACTGTAATTCTTAAATAAGTTTTTAGTGATACATTACTTAATTATATAATTTGTATTATCTAGCAATACAGAGTTTATAAGAAAAGATTAATCTACAACAATTATTTTAAATTTCTGTGAATCTTTAGTACTTTTTACTAATAAATCAAGCTTAATATATGTTGAATTACATATATAACCCAAATTCTACATAGTTTTGTACCAGAGTCCTTGGGAAATTATGTCCATACGTGAGAAAAATAAAAAAAATGGTAATAAATAAAATAAATATAGTCCGTTGTGGCGCAAAGTCACATCGTCTGTCAACGCAATGATTATGGGTTCGATACCCGATTTAAAAAATAGAAAATATTATTACATGTGTGTAACACTATGAAGTTAAAAAAACTAATAAATACTAAACAAAATTATTTTAATCAATTGTTATGTTACAGCTCTGATCGCAACATTTGGTGATGTGAATGCGGCGGTTGAAAGGCTACTGGCACTCGGTCAATTGTCTATGAGCTAACACCAGCGCGGGCGCCACCGTTCTCACTCAGACTTGCTACACCATTTTACATATATCTATTGTAAATTAATATGATTTACCACTTATACACAGAATACTATTTAATTTATTTCTATATTTTTTTAATTTCCTCATATAATATAGTTTTTACTGTTTTTCTATTTAAAGTCAAATTATAAGTGCTTTCATTTGGTGCAAGTCTGTGTGTTATATTGACGACGATTGTTCAAGAAGCAAAGGTGTCGTAAAAAAATTCAAAGTATGGTTTCTCAAGCGAAATTTTGATTCATTCCTTCTTACTTTAGGTAATAGTTTGTTTCTGTTAGGAAATAAACCAGTCATAACATTTTGGACTAAGATTATTTTGTAAACGTTTCGTTTTACTTGTTTACTTTATTTAATATATTTGTTTATTGTTTCCATTATTTCCCTATCCAACAATATTATAAAAACTACTATTTTTAGTTATCGTAAATTAGGTAAATGATGTAGGTTTATGTAAATAATTTGCTTTGAAATGAGTGTTTAAGGTAATCCTGGCAATAAAAATTACAGTGCTCTTAAAAAACGATTTTTTATCTTATAATGAACTAATGCTGTTAAAGCGGTAGAAAAACGACAAACAAGACATCCTTGCAATGAACGTTGTATCATTATTTTTTGCGATATTGTTAAAATATTACGTAATTTATTTACGAGAATAATCATCTCTAAATTGGATTGTCAGGTTTTAATTGCTTATGTGTGTCTTTTTAATGGCAATGATGTTTTCTAACTTTGTTATATATGGGCTAGAAATATTCGATTTATTTCCAGTGAATGGGTTCAAATTGTCTGGTTCGGTTTTAGCTGATTGTACAGTTATTTTATATTTTTAAGGTGGAAGCTATTAAGAATTGAGCTTTACGCTTCATTCTACTAAGTATGTAGCAAATTTTACGTTGTAAAAACGAAACACGGCATTTGCCACTGATTTTTGTTAGGGTTTTCGTTAAATTTCAAGGATTATAATTATAGTATAATATTAATACAAAATATTAATTATGTATCAATAAAGTTTGAAAATGCTTACATGGTTGTTTTATTTTGTGTATAGTATAGTTGTTTTATACCTATAAAATATGTTAATTACAAAATATCACATCAAATCAATCGGAAAAGTTTTAATGCAGTTTTTTAATATTTAGTTGAGCGTTGTAGGTATATTATTTGAATGAATATACATATTTCCTACATTTGAAGAGAAAAAAGTGTAACTATATTCCACTATATAAAATTTACTTAACTTAAAATATTAGTATTTTTACTACTTTATAAGTGAATAATGACTCGAAATATATTGAAAAGCTTTCTAGCTAGATTCTCTTAGTCTGTTACCTGGGAAATAGTTATGTATAACATTTTTTTCTCAAAATGAGCATTTTGTCATAAATATTTTAATTGATCGGAAGGTTAAACTGTTAAGAACGCAAGTAAAGCATAAAATTTTGTTGACTACACAGAACTAAAATTTTTAGAATAACTTAGATTTTTAATATAAAAATACTACTACATATATATAATTAATATATGATTTATTTTCCAAAGTATTTGCATATTTTTGATATATCATGAAATGCAATCATCAGTAAGGTCAATTCTGTAATTAATTTAATAATTTTATCAATGACACAATATATGCAGAACACACAAAATAGAATGTACGGTAAAAAGATATTCAAACATATATTTAAGTCATTTCTACTTAGACTGGATGTGCACAACATTTTAATTAATCTGTCAATGTCACTTATGAATTATAAATATGACATTCTGTGCTATTTACATTTTACAACATTAAAAAAAATGTAATCATAACAAAAAAATGTATTAGATTACTGTAGAATTATGCGTTCTTTAATATAATGTATTATAAAGTCTATTAAGAAATGACTACAACTTTTTAAATAAAAGCAACAACTTTTTGAGGTTAGTTTCAATCAATAACATTAAAATATTTAATGATGAAAAGTATTATTATATATTAGTAATATTTTGGTTTATAGGTTACAATGTACACACCAAGGCAAAAAATATTGTGGTTTGCATTTAGTACAAGAATCTTCATTTTGTTTCTACAAGCTGTTTCCAATATTATTATACCTGATCATGATGCAAATGTTTTCCTGAGCCCTGAAGACCCACAACTGCGTAAAAGCAAAGGTGATGTTATTATTGGTACGATCTTAGGTGGTCTGAATCGATGGGATTCACAGTATTTTATGCATATTGCACAATATGGATACACCTATGAAAATTGTTTGGCATTTTTTCCACTGTTCCCGTTAATTGTAAGATATGTCGCATATATATTAAACAGCATACTGGGTACATTTTTAAATTTTCATAGTACTTTATTGATATCTGCTACTCTTATCAATTTAATTGTATTTATCAAATCTGCAGATGTGCTACACAAATTAAGCATAAGAATTCTTAGAAGTGAATGCAAAGCATATAAATCTGTTATTTTGTACTGTGTTAATCCAGCCAGTATATTTTTTACTGCTCCATATTCAGAATCACTTTTTGCATTAATGTCATTTTACACAATGTTAAAATGTACAGAAAATGAAACTTTGAGATTTGCAAATATAGATATTACCAGTGCATTGCCTGCTAGTTTGTCTGTGATAAGTCGTTCAAATGGCATTATTAATTTGGGATTTATACTGTACACCAGCTATAAAAATGTCATTGAAAGAACTTTGCCAGAAATTATATATAAATTTAAAACTTTGAAAAACAAAATTATAATGCCATTTTTATTTTTACCATTATTTACATCTTGTATAGCTTTATGTCTAACATTGATTATTGCTATAATACCATATGTTTTACTGCAAACCTATAATTATTTTAAGTTTTGCACTCATAGTGACCACAATTTGCCAGATTTCTTATCAAACACTGAATTTTTACTACCAGGATCTGCTGAGAGCCCTTGGTGTAATAGCTCATTACCTTTATCATACTCTTACATACAAAAACATTACTGGGAAGTGGGATTTTTAAGCTATTATAAAGTTAAACAGATTCCCAATTTTATGCTGGGTTCCCCTATTATTCTTTTAGTCTTATATCATTGTTTAGTATATATAAAAAATAATTTCAGATTGTGTTTAAGACTTGGATTGAAGGACAATGTATTCAGTTTTGGATATGCCAATAAAGTAGTATATAGACATAAGCAATATTCCAAAGGTTTTGGGGCCAATGATCCAATTTTTTTTGTTTATGTTGTTCATATAGTATTTTTGACTTGTTTTTGCATCTTATTTGTTCATATTCAAGTTTCTACAAGGCTATTAGCTTCCGCTAGTCCCATACTGTACTGGATTTGTTCAAGTAAAATGAATGTTGGTCCAATGCCAACATCAGATCAAAACACTATAAATGAACATTTTCGACGCATTGGTGTTGGTAAAAGAATACCCTCTCATCACTTGTCTATAGCAAATTTAGAGGGTGTGGACAATATGTATAGTAAGTGGAGAACTTTCATTATTACTAGGAGAATGCCTGATTATCAATCTCAATTAATTCAATGTTATTTTCTTAGTTACTTAATCATTGGTACAGTGCTATTCTCAAATTTTTATCCATGGACTTAATATTATATTGTTAGAATGATCTCACAACATATCAAAATTAATCATACATGTCATAATTTATAAATGTTAAACCTTAGGTTATATAAACAACAAAGGTAACTAACATATCACATACATTTATTTAGTTTCCAAAATGGTTTCAGATTATATTGTTTAAAGAAGTTGTAATTCATATTCAGTATAAAGCTCACTTAATAATTTTATTTCTTTCTTCACTATGCAATTATTAACAAAAACACAATATTTTATATGAAACGATGTTCACCTAATATGTGTATTTGGTAAAATATTGTTTTAGGAACGCAATGTTTCAAACACTTTGCAGTAGTTGATGGTCACAGGTAGACTCAATCGCAAATATAGTCTGATACCTAGGTATTAGTAGAAATTAAATAGTAATGTAAGTTTGGAATAACGATTGTTGCTTGAACTTTAATAATGCATGGGGCCTTTTCAAATGATACCATTATAATTATTATTATTAATTATTATAGTGTAAGTGTAATTTTTTCTTTAATAATTATATTTTTAATATTAAATTACTAACCAATAAATTAAGTGAAAAAGTGGTAAAATCACATCTAGTCAAATGTTCACTAAGACAATTTTAACCAATATTTATTTTTCAAGAATATAAGACAAATAATAAAATTTAAATTTGGACTTAACTTTCTTATGACAAGAATTGTCGCCACATCAGTTATTCCAACAATTATAAGAGAAATATTGTAGAAATCCGGATTAACCGGTCATATCTCTGTGCACAACAATTAATTAAATTCAGATAATCATATATCAAGAATGTATGTATAAAGAGGCTTGAACAAAAACTAGGCTTATGCAATAATAAATACTTGCATAAAATAAAATATATATGACGTTAAACGCAATATTTGTCATATTGATTCAATTCCTATTGAAAGTAATGAAGTAGTGCTGGTAACAGTGGCGTTGAGATTCATGAATATATTTTAAAAATTTCAAATTTCAAAAAATATCTTAAGATATCGCATCTTAAAAACAGGACGGAAGGAGGGAAGAGTGTATTGTTCATCTATCAACATGTCCTAGATAAAAATCTATGAAATGTCTAAGTATAACCTATATCTCGAATTCTCGATCATGGAGTTTCAGTGATTACACTATAGTATAAAATAAGCACTGCCCGTCCATCTTGCAGATGAAGATTTTTTTTTCACTTGTAGTTTTCAAATCTCTATTGTCATTTTATCACTCTATTTGCATAAAATTAATGTAAAAGTTACAAATTATCATTAATAATACGGTTGTGACTCAATTTTAACAACTAACACACTAATATAGTTAACATTTTTGCCTTAAACTTTATTAGCTTAAAAGGGTTGAGAAAAAATAAAAATAAAATGTTTTAAAATGGTCTTTTATTATATAAACCACATTTACCTTTAAAACGGTTAAAATGCACGTAACACAAAGTATTATTAACAATCTGAAGATTAAGATAATCAGACACTGTTTATAAAGAATATAATGTCTGAAGGGGAAGTATAATTGATTTTTTTTTCAATTAGGGAATAGGGTCATTTTGCCAGTTGGCGTCCATTTTTCGGACCTCCCTATAAAAAATCTCGAAAATAGATATATTAACACAGTACATCACCGAAAAGTTATTTCTGCCAATACCTTATTGTATAAGAGGCACATTCACAATAGACAAAAGTTCTCTGCGCCCAACCAATCATGTGCAAAAAAAAGGCTCCTTTCTTTAACAAAGAAGCGCGGACGCACGGGATATTGGCAAAATATAGTGTGCAGGGGCGCGTTCGACGATAGGTGTTTTATGAGTATTTTATTATTATTATATTTATTACAACATCCTAACATGGCCGACAACATCAAATTTATACGTCCTGATTACACTAAATGTAAATAGTCCTAATTACACTAAATGTATAAGACATAATTTTGGAAATGTACAGGCCGTTAATCAACAATCACAAGATATTACCCACACGGTCATTAAGTTTTAAAACACCTGAAACCGACACTAAAAGAAGAAAAATATTAACATTCGAACTATTACGCGAGCAGTCAATAGTTTGAAAAATACTCTCCCTACCGTTCTTGGCTCTGAAGATATCTCTATCGAAACTGAATCTGAGATGTCTATGCTGGAGCTATCAATAGAACAAAATAGTACAATTTTAGAATTGGATGCAACAAAAGAAATCACCATCTCTTTATTACATATAGAAGATGAAAACATAAATGATGAAGCTAACTCTGATTCGATTGTGCAACAGGCGAAATGCATTCTTCACCAAAATATCCACCAATGCCGAGCCTTGCACTTAAAAAACCACCAGCAATAGAAATCTAGTCTTCTAAACAATTATATTGATGAAATCACACTATATCCCGATAATTCTGAAGATTTTGATACTTACAAAAACAATTCGTTTTCTGATTTATCTCTTTCAACGTTACACCTTTCTGACTTTGACTTTATTCGACGTTCAAGTTCTACCATTAGAAAACGTATTATCAACTCCCACTCCCACTACATTAGGTGTTGTAAAAGAAACTCCTACTAAGGAACAAAAAACGCCAGAACCGCCTCTGACTTCTTCGATTCATACAGTATCAATTATATTGCCATCTTTTATTTTACCTATAGAAAACACTCCTTTAGTACAACCATCTTTAGCAGCTATTGGCGATTCAAGTCAAAAATAACCTGTGAACCATTTTAAAATCACCTGATGCTGCTTGATATTTCTAAAGAAGCAAGAAAACGTAATAATCAAAGGACTCCAGCAACCATATCTTCTGCTGCATGGAGAAAGTATTACGAAGATAAAGAGCAGATCAAGAACGAAAAACAGGTAGCAATACAAAAAAGAAAGTCAGAACGACGAGAGAACAAAGAACAGAAAAAAAAAGCTCTAAAGAAAAAAGAACACAACAAATCACACAGGAAACGATAAAGTCGATAGACATGGAATCTGAGAAAGAAAATGTACCAGCCGTGGAGCTAACGAAATGTGCTAAATGTGGGGAAGTATTCATTTCTGATGTAGAAGATGACGATGAGAAAACATTGGCTGTGACAAGGGTATCATCTAAAATGCACACGATTTCTAGGATTAAGTTATTAAGAAGCCAAAAGTAATTCTCTGGAATATGACTTGTGATTAAATAAAATTCTCATAATATTATGATACATTTCTTTTACTTTTAGGAGACAAAACTATTGTTGTTTTGTTGCTATAATATAGCCGTAGTAGCATAGTTGCTATAACTTATCAATCAGGGCTGATCTTAAGTGATTTTGTAATACCGTGATTAGATAAAATTACCAGTACTGATTGTTGTTGACCTGCAACCTTTAATAGGTTGAAAATTATTAATTACCTGTTTCAGAATGTTTCCTTCTTTTTAAAGTAGTTTTGTTTTAAGTTCTATCAATGTTGAGAAGAATAAATAGTTGCTCTTGTTTTCTTTATAGTGATTAATTATTAATAATAATGTTGATTTTCTTGAATAAAGAATCTGTTAAAATACAATTTTTCTTTACATTATTTTAAAAATACCAACTATATTCCTTTTGTTAGCTGTTGGACGCAAAATGGTCTATGGGTGGACGCCATTTAGATTTCTTGGATGCAAAGTAGCTAAAACGAGTATTTTTGAAATTTATGTATTTATGAAAAAGAAACACAAGTAGTTTCGAACAAAATTGTAAACGAACCCTATACACTATAGACTATATAATGAACACATTACATATTTTTTTCATTGAAACTATTTCTGGAACATTTTTATCTTCCCCTTCAAATTTGGCAACTGCAATATATGGACTCGAACTGGCGAACCCTGACCCTATGAGAATGTTTTTTAACGCTTCACGCTGTATCACGCATATGACAAGGTAGGCAGTGGTAACTTGGGAACGTAGTGCTACGTTCCATTTTCGACGTTGTGTGTTGAGTGGCAGGGAATCTCACTCGCACATTAAATTAAATTTAAAAGAACATATAAAAAAATATCTCATACATAAATCACCTTAATATTAGTGTTACATTACTTAAATACACATATTGAAAAGGTTTGTAAAAAGGTTCAGTAAACTCATTATTGACTATCACAAATAAAAAAGTAACTGCTAGAAATAATTTGTTGAATTTTAATGCTATAATTATAAATTATCACGCCTAAAGAGCGCACTGTGTGAGGCTAAACCCCGTTGATTGAGGCGAAGGCCATCGACACCTTAACTAAACATATTTAATTAGTACTATCAGCAATACATTCAGAAATAGAGGGCTTAGGTGAATCGGCGGTAGAGTCTGGAAGCATTAGTTCGATAGGCTCATCCTGTGAGGCGGCGGAGGTGACCCCGCCGGCGCACCCCTATGCGGCCGCTAAGGCCTCATGGAGCCTCAGACGCGCGCGCTTCACACGCTCCTCTTGGCGACGCAGATCTTCCTTTGTTATCGTCACTGCAGCTATCAATGGCTGGTCTGGATTTAAAAAAACTCCCGGATTCTCCATTATTGTTTGTTTAGATCCGGTTTGACCTGTGGATGAATTTCTTTTTTGCAGAAAGACAATAAAATGTGTAAATTATTCATTCGGTATTAGGTTCAATTTACGCTCTGGGAATTTATTAAGCGCAGCGTTGAGTATAATCCCTCAACACACAATTTCTTAAAAATTGGGAAGAAAGTGAGAAGGTTTCAACATTAGATTTCCTTAGCCGCCTCAGATTCAGCCTACTTTGCTATTCATGGGATACAGCACAGGGTAAAAGAGTTTATTTTCGATTTGTTATCAATTCCTCAGTATCATAGTACAATCTGCCTTTAGCAATAATATGAGAAATAGGTAAAAATGAAATAAAATATTATCTAACAATTGACACTATTGAAAAACTAATTTTCATAAGAATTGGCAAATTATTTTAAATGAAAATAATTACCTGTTATGGGTTGTGATGACACGTGTAAAGCTGTGGCTAAGGACTGTATTGTTGTAGCATCTGAAGTATATGGCCCAAGAGGTTTGATATATCTTGGTAAAGATGTTGTTCCAACTACTCCGTTAGAATCACAAGCAGTCAGTCCCTAAAAAAGAAGATTCAGAACAACATTTTGTAGTACTATTTACAAAAATTTAACAGCACAAATAATTTAGGAACTTAAACAAAAAACAGTATTACACTTTCACATGAACTATTAATAAATAAAGAAAGGAACTTAATGATTGGGATAAATGAATCTGTGTTAACCCTTCTTTGAAACTCAATTTTTAAAAGACTTTATAAGCTGAGTGGTGGAACATGCATGTCACATATTGTCTACAGACAGGGTTTTGACACATCATTTAAATATAATGATTTACTCGAGTGATGTTTACACAATGGTCTTGACTATTAACATTAATAAAAAATATACTAATAGTTATAATGTGTAGGATATTTTACTTCTAGACGTTTTTCCCAAAAGAGTTGTTTTGGTTTTTCTTGAGTGCCTTGTTTGAGATCAGTTTTCACTTTACTCTCTTGAGTCTTGTAAACAGTAACTGGTTGCTTAAATATTGAGGCAGTTTGTCGTATCGGAGGCACGAGTGAAGCATCTGAGCGAACACCCCTGCGATATAAAAATTTAAGCATTCACATAAAAAAATTATACACATTTGTATGATAAATATTTAGTAATTACATACAGTAGAATAATCTGGACTATCAGCAAATTCATATGCATTTGATTTATTATCTGGATATTCATTCTAAATGTTAAGCACTGTAATAATTTAAGTTTCTACTGTTTATAATCAAAATAATAATATTCAAATCAGGAATATATTTGTAAAAATACATAATAGTGTTGTTTGTCTTATTTAACACACAAACACATACACAACACAACATAAACAATTCTTATAATACACAATAACCAAATTCCTAAAAGAGTATTTCTACAAACATTAAAACACACAATAAAACATGAATTAACATGCAAAATTAGTCATGCTAGTATGTAACTAACTAGGCTTTGTTATTAACATTTTTATGAAGGGCATACTTGATGTTTCATTTTATAATGAATAATATATATGAATTTGTACATTAATAAAAAAAATATGATGTAATAATACATTTTAAATCTTTTATAATTTTACATATTCATATAAAAATAAATTAAATAAAAATAAAAAATTGGTCTTATAAAAATTTTAAAAAACCATATAGAAACAAGTGATTAATCTAAAATGTAAAAATGTTTAATGCCCTTGGATTTTTTTAATTATTTATAAGTTATTTATTTATACTTAATTACTGTAAATGTAATCATCTGAAGCTAGCATGAAAGAAAGCATTGTGTTTATATTAAAAAAGTAAAAATAAACTAGCAAACTACACAAGAGTGGTAATAACAAAAAGCTTTATACAATGGAACTGTAGTATATATATTTTTGAAACTTCCATATGAAGTTGTGGCCTAAAGTTGTGGTGATTAAAGTTTAAATGTGGAGTATGCAGATACAAGCCTTTGGATAGAGCATGTAAAAATGTAACACAAAGCGGGACTGCACTAATGAACACAACACAAGTGAGATATGACACTAATGGGGAACCTGTAGTCAAATTGAGCTCGAGCTTTCTTGGCCTTGCACAGGAGCATTGTGTTAATTTGACCTTGTTGATAGTCAAAACACGATAAGTCCACACTATCACCGAGATAACGTACAAGCTCAGGTTTACTGCGAAACTTTTTACCTGTTGGGCTATAGAAAATTTATTATCACCACAAACCACTCTGCTATGAAAAGTTAGTACGTTAAAAATAAGTAGCAATGAAATTCCAGACTGATTGCAAAAGTTATATATTCATTTATTTTTAATATGTTTATTTAGCGATTTATGAATTTTATAAATATGAACAAATATTTTTTATAGAAGACAATATACACTTATAATCTTAATATATCATCACATAGTAGTTTTAATTAATATACGAAAGAAATTGTTGTCAAATATTATTTACAAACTATTTACTAAACATTACTTTAGTTAAAGATAAGCAGAGTAAATTATTTAATTTCAATATTTGTTAGTTCTATATAATCTTTACAATATTTTGTTTAAAAATGTTGATTATTACCTATAGTAATAAACATCAACTTTGCCAGCAGATAATCCAGATTTTCTTATTATTTCTTCTTTTTGCCAACCCTTTGGCAATGCAGAGCAATCAGATCTTTTTTTTTCTATAGAGATGTTCATTGTTATTTATTGACTAAAATATAGATATTTACTTAATACGTTTACGGGTATAAACAACTTTTATCTAATTAGCAACGTTTTCGATAGAGCTTACTCTTTGGATAGAGCATTTGACATCACTCATCGAAAGTATAACTAACCACAGAATATCAGCATTGTTGCTCTTTGTTTATGGCACCCTCATCCCACAAAACACATTTACTTATGTGTTTAGCGAAGAAACAAGAAATTATATATATTTTTCTAGTTTTAGTTTTAGGTATTTAAAGGACGTTAAGGATTATAACATGTCATATATAAGCATGGATTGCTATATTTTTTACAATAAAATATTAAGGTTTTGATAAAATATTACGTTATTTAACTGAAGTTTCGCAATTTCTTTTTCTTTTGTTTAAAATATTTTTAATATTTTTTTATTTACACGTTTATTTAAACATTTAATAAAATGTTTTGAAATGCTGTTATTTGGTATTCTAAATCTACAATTTAATGCAAAACTCGGAAACAAAAGTCAAATCATTTCTAAATGTATGCGAGACTTTTGATCAAAGAGTAAAGTAATTATACTAAGATGCTTTTAATTTTAATGATCAGCTTTTTTGTTGGGCTTAGTTTAAATTAAAAATGTGCCATTTGAGGATGAGTATAATTCACCGATGTCATTGGCTACGTTCCACTAGGCGTCCAAAATGATCAAAACGCTCATTTAGCCGTTCCACATGCCGTCCGCGGTCGTCGCGGTCGCGGCGAAAACGTCATCCATGACGTCATGACTAACGCTCACGCGACGCCCACGGCGACCCAGGTCGCGAGGTGGGTCGTTGTGAGCGTTGGGAAAATTAGCGGCACTTTCAAAACGAAACGCATCAAAATGTCTTCAGAGGTAAATATAATTATATGAAACAAGCTTAAAAAATAATTACAGCTTATAATCAATACAATGATATACATTTTTCCTAGATTGCCGATAACTTTTATCTAATGCGGAAAGACATATTTTAGTAGATGTCAATTTTAATAATATTTTGACGTAGGATAATTAAATGCACCACTAATTATCATTATTTATTCAATATAAATCAATGTAATCAAATTCAATAATTAATAAATAATTATTTAAATTTATTTTTAAGGCTTACAGATTATATATATATGCTTATTGCGCTATACGCTCAAAACACACCAAAGTCCGTTCCACTTGAATTTATGACAGTAACGCCTACAGGCAAGTGGAACGGGGAAAAACTGTGATCGTGAGCGTGATCATTTTCATAGCTAGTGGAACGCACCAATTGTCACGTATAATACTTCATTTATTTACTTACACATATAAATATCTGTGAATCATTTCTTGTGTCAAACGTTGTCAGTTTGTGCAAATTGTGGGTTTGTGGTTGTGGTTTAAGTTTACTACAGTTAAATACAAGTAAATATTAATACAAGCAAATCGAACTTTTGTATATATCTCTTTAGTGTTGTATTTATAAGCGTAAGTATTATATTATTGTAGAAACTATTAATATATTGTTTATAACAAACATACTTGTCAAGTTTTGCCTTTACTTTCACTTTTAAATATAAACGAAATCAATGTACTTTAAATTGTATACGTAATCATATAATTTTCATAAACTTCGCCTGAAAGTTTATATTCATGTTGATGTCACAGTACGATACGTCTATTTATAGTTGACCAAAATATAGCCACCAACCTGTTGTAACCGGGTAAATGCTAAGACATCGATTTAGTAATCTTTTAAACAGGTATTATAATTTTTTTTAGGATTTTATATTATTTTAAATTTGTTTATTAATATAAATATTCTCAAAAACATTGCAATTTCATTTTATATATTATCCCTTTTTTCTAAATAATTAAGATTCTTTAATTAAAAATAAAAAATATATTAAAACTGTCAGTGAAGGGCCAAAACAATAAATAAAACAATCATTAAAATAAAACATAATATTGAAAGTATTTGGTATGTGCTGTTAATTGACAGTAATATTTATTACAAGCATAGACATTTTAAAATTTCATTATAATATACCTTTTGAATGAACATATAAAACCATATTTCTCTTTTACTTGTACACACACTGAAATTTAACTTACATAAGTGATAAAACTTGACTGTTGTACAAGTAAAAGTTTAATCAATAAACTTAATCTAAATTATATTATAATATATTTTTTGTCACTATTCACTTAAATCAAATGATATACTTTTAAACAGTTTTTCACACTAACTTTCTTTGAGCAAGAATTGTATCCATAACTATTGCTTATTACAGGCATGCTTGGCATTTCAATCATGCCTGTAATAAGCAATAGTTATTGATACAATTCTTGCTCAAAGAAAGTTAGTGTGGAAAACTGTTTAAAAGTTTGTCATTTGTTTATAAGAAAACTTTGTGTTAAGGACACACACTTTCCTACTTTTCAAAACCGTATTCAGTGGGCTTTTACAGTCTTTCAAATATGATAACATCCCTTTATTATTAATGGCAGCACTTCCAGCTGGCAATATTTACAGAGACCAATTTAACTCTACATTACATAAATTCAGCACAATATGGGCACCTTTTTAAAATCGCGACTCTCCCTGCCTTAAAGGCCAGCCAGCTATGCCCCTGAAGCTTCTCTGGTTACACTAGGATGTAAACAGCGGTAACCACTAACAATTAAGTAACATGCATTTTCTCATTATTATTTTTTTACATTGAAAAAAATAATAATGAGAAAACAGAAAATAAAGGACAAAGCCACTCCATCTGTGGTGAGATAAAGCTTATTATAAAAATAATATAATAATAATAATATCTATTATTATTGACATTTGATGTACACCCATGACCCTTGCCTTCTATGGGGAACAAACTATCAATTTATCTTATCATTAAAATAATAATCAATCCATTAAGAAAGAAGAAAATATTTAGAACACACTTTTAATACACTGAACCATTGAAGGCTAAGTAACAGGTGGAAACTCTCACACTTGAATCAATTACACTTTTAAAATATTCACTATTAAAGCAATGTTGCTTGAGTGACCTTGAAATTTCCTTCTGCAAAATGACAAGGTGCAAATTATATATACAAAAAATAGTTTATCGTAAAATTTAAAAATAGTTTAATGACACAATTAAAAGTGATTGTATTTGTTTAATGAAGTCATTCTTGTAACAGAAATCCTAATTATTTTATTTAATCTTTCTTATTTAAATTTCTATATCGATCTTGATTTCGGTAGTTACCCTAGCGCTTGTGAAAAGGGTATTAAATAATGATATTAATTAAATAATAAAATGTTGTTGCATTATCATAGTCACTTAATATAGCTAAATATGCTTTTGTTAATTTAAATCTAAGTTAAGTAAACATATATACATTATATTATAATTATGTCCATACTGTATCTTATCTGTTTTATTGCATAGAGTTTAGATATGTGCTCAGTCAAATGTATTCTTTTTAAATATAGGTGATAAAAGTTTGAAATTTTCCTGAGTTTATAAAAATCACAAGTATAAAAGTTCATTAAATGTTGTTACCATAAAACATTTGTAGATAGCGATGGAGGTTATTTATTTATTTATGAACTTGACAAATGTTTATTAAAATAACACTTAATATATTATTTTAAAATATTGAAATATGAAAATAATAAAAATGTTATATTTTTTTACTTATAAATCTAAATCACCTATTATTAAGACTACCACTGATTAAAAATCACCAATTGTTAGTAAAGTTAAAAGTTAATAAATACGTCTGAATAATGAATAGAATATTATAAACAAATACCAAAAACATTAACACAATGGGATAGTTAACAAAATGATTAAATAATATATTCATTATATGAATATGATTTTTAACATGTAAATGCCAAGGAGAGCTATAAAAATGTGGTATTATAAGACCCACAATGGTAAAAATGAAGAACACGAGTTGAAAATATATATTAAAGGTTTCAGTTATCAGTTGTTGCGGGTAGGTAGGGCTGCTTTTTGTTGCTTTAGTCGAAATGTCAGGAGTGGCCCGTGACGTCAGCTCGCGATGAAATGGCGCGACATTTCACGGTGCCGCCACACCCCATTCCGCCCTAATCTCTACCATGACAGGGTTGTCTAAATCTACCCCCATAGCACTCGCTAGGGATCGACCTCATTCTTTTATGTTTGTAGTCAATCTAGGTTTAACGATTTGGCTTACGATGAACACATACTTGTATATTGGTATCCCTATGTTTATAGGTACATACGTGGTCAGCTTTATTACATTTTGCTTAGTAAGAAACCAATTGCAACATAACAGTTTGGAACATTAAATAAATGTGTCTATAATTATAAATTAAGAATCATTTTAATAGATTGCATTCATTTTTATTTAGATTTTTATATTCATATAAAGCTTTACATGATATTGTTTCTTTTTTTTTTTCAGGTAATCGTAATGGATGCTATGCATTGGAAATCAATGGTTTTAGTGAAGTTCTGTTAGTATTTTAGGTATGTTGCATATTTTATTAGGTATGTTGCATATGTTGTTAAATGTCTGATATAACAATTCTATTTCTAACTGGCAATCCGTCTGCGGCTCCGCCCGCTTGAATTAAACTTTTTTATTTACTAATCGCATTTACTTTCTTGTTCTAATAAATTTATAACTATTAAGAGAATATTTATAATTAAGTAAAATTCAGCTTGCGAATGATAAATAAAAAATTGTGTACTAAATATTTTTAAATTACGTAACTTTTATTACGTTACGTATTTAACAACCAATTTAAATAAAATAAACACTAAATTTTGTACAGTACATGTTACCAGTACAGTTGCTAAAATATAATAGAGAATAATGCAGTTTTCATTCAAATCTAGTTAGCCGTTTCTGAGATTCGCATACAAACGTTTAGACAAAAATAAAAAAAAAACTGTTTTAATAATTATACTAATTATAGTCAAAGGAATGTTAATATTAAAATTCTTAATTCTGTTTACTATACATAATGTTCACAAAATATTATTGTTCTATTAACCTGAAAATATCTACGAGTATATTCAGATTGAGGGAGGTGAATAATTTTTTTGTTCTTTTTTTACTTCTCATTCTTTTTATTAGAGCCTGTCTCATGTATATTCATGTTGAACGAAAATCATATTCACTCTACTGCAAATGAAATGCCAGCTTACAAGGCAAAGCAAATTAAGTATACTTTAAATATAAAAGAAGTGTTATTTTTTTCTTTAAAAATGAATATTTATCTATTAAAGTATTTTATACGCAACGTAAATAAATAATCAAACATAATTAGAAAATACAAGATCAAAATAAACAAAAAAATTTTTTTTCCTTATTTCGTCCTTACGTTGTGGCCGCCCTAAGTAACGTTTTCTGAACATAATAATAAATAAAAACACCACCTACAGGGGGGCCAACTCGTCGATTGTACTGTGCCTCAAAGTTGTTAAAATATATGTATGGTTTCTTCTACTTGTAAAAGGACTCGTAAAAGTATTTTTTGTTTTATATTCAACAAGTTTTTCAATTAGAAATAACTACACTGTGTATGACACATTTTTAATGCGTTGGTAACTGACCGGAGATTAGATAAATAATATAGTCTAGTCTATATAGCCTTCCTAATTAAACGGAGAACACAGAGAGAGAGAGAGATTTTCAATTTCACTTAAATTATTAACCGTGCACCAAACAAACTCTAGCTTTATAATGTTTGAAACAAATTATTTGTTTAATTACTTGTTATAAGATAAAGTTGATAACTGATTAACGATAATTTATTCAATTGAGGGTGACTTAAAGATTAATTTTATTACATAGTTCAAGTATAATCTAACGTTCTGAACCATACTATTGAAAATGGAATCTATCTATACTTCTATCTAAAATATTAATAATATAAATCTAAAGAGTTTTATTTTCTTTGAACGCGTTAATCTTAGAAACTACTTACTTGTTTGAATTGAAAAAATGTAACTAGGTGTTGGACTATCTGTTTTTTGAGCAAAGCGATATCACGTTAATCGTTATTAAAAAGTGTCATGTGTCATAGGCAGCTCTTAGTTATTTATAAATATTGGATGGAGCCGGCAAAGCCTAAGATTAAGTAACAGCAAGCTAATTGGTTACCTTGTTTTAATATGCTAGCAGATTAATTATACGAATAAAAATAATATAATATATAATAAATTTTATATTAATTATGCGAGTACTATCCTTTTTAATGGTTAGGTTAGTTAACTTAATCATTGAAAATACAAATCACATGTTACATTTGGCTCTGTAAAACAATTTGCACAGTTAATAGCGATAGTATGTCTTTATTACTTATTCTCTAATATTATGAGTTAGTTATAGGGAGCAAGTGGGGCGCGCATTAATACATAATAGACTATTTAAATAAAGCCTCGTTTACCCTATATTGCCCTATCCATTGATAAGTTGTATACTATTTCTTTAAGTTGTGGGTAGGCCGCATTGCCGAAATGACCGCATAGCCGCATGATGCCGCGCCTAACTCAATCACGTATAGCAGGGACGCTTCTAATGTCGTTGAAAGTAGAACACAAAAGTGTGGAAACGGGTCACAGTTACCTTGCGACTTACCCCAGTAGTTCATTAAATGTTATAGATGACAGAAGTATGGCTCTATTGTATTAGAGCTTTGATGAACTAAAAATTAATACAGGTTTGGAATGGTACAGCATAGTGTAATAAATGTTAGTAGCGTATTATTTTTATTGGGTTTTGGTAAAAGAAATAAAATATATCATACAACTGAACTATCTCACTTCTGTGTAATATTATAATTTTTCATTTAAATTAAATGTGGAATAAAATCGGTCACAAGATTCTAAGAGTAATTAGATATTGACTGTAAATTTGTTAAAAAAAAGTTTTCAAAATCTTATTTTTTATTAACTTTTTTACGAATATGTACAATACTTACGTTAATATTAATATGCTTAGACTTCTCCACTAGATTAAAATCTTAAGAATTTTTTAATTTCAATTTTTTATGCATCCATACTTAGTTTATTATTGTCATTTCTCTTTCTTTACGTATAGTATTGGATTATAGAGAAAAGGATATTTCTGTATTTTGCTGGGTTTGAAAAATTATGTCTATTAGAAGAATCTAAGATACTTATCTAAGAAATATCAATTGTCTTTAATTGTAGCGGCTACTATGTTATACTTTTATATAAAAGAGCTATAAAGTTGTTAATCATCTGTAAGAGTACAAATTGTTCGGGGCATACGGTCAGAGAATGAAGTCATGGTCGCGTCTTTGTTTATAATAAATTAGTGTCGACTAAAAATCTGCTTATATATATCAAACGATCCTGGAACGTCAATGTGAAATATTTACGTAAACTAAGTCTGCGCCATTCTCTTCTAAGAATAATTTATCATATTATAAATCCAAATAGCGAAGTAGCGACGTCTGTCCTCATTAAATCTACTTCTGTCTTATTTTTTGTAAGCCTTAACATATTTTAAAGTAATTTTCTTTGTAGTCTAACGAAATGAAAAAATAATAAGCAATGCAACATTTATATTTATTATATACATTATACTTGGCACCTATGAGTTGCTTGTCCAAGCGAAAGACTAAACGTCAAACAATGTTGTATGTTGAGTGACGCATGATCTTCCTTCGTATTTATCTTATACTCCGTTTCCGTTGTATTTTCTATTACACTATAACATATTTTTGAAGCCACTTTTGACACAACGTCTGACTGTTAACGCAGTGGTTGTGGGTTTGATGCCCTCTCTGGCATTTTCATTTACACTAAGATGGGAAAACGCGGCGTTGATGTTCGCCACTCAACATGAATATTTCGAAGACATTTTGATATATTCAGTAAGTAGTTTTAATTATTTATCTATTTATTCAAATTTTATATAAAGTTTTCAATATTTATATTGCAATTATAAAATCTTTTTTTATAGAATAGTGTCATTATACATAAAATATTATTTTTTTTATGTATAGGTATTGTTCAGTTTACCTTGTAGGGCAGTTAATTCTTTAGAGTGGTATTACATTAGGTACTTACGAATATACTTATTTATATTTCTCTGAACATTTTTAATAACTAAAAATTAAAGTAAATAAAAAATATTTAGCAAAATGCGTGGTATATGGTCATGAAAAACGGGATTATGTTCCTATCGGGACATTTAATTTTGGGGTAAAATTTGCTTATATTTTACCTATTATATCCTATTACGTTTATTAATTACCTTACGTTTACCCGTTTAAAAGATTCCAATTTAAAATAATCGTTAACTAGTGATGTTATTCTTATATGAATACGCCTTAGAGAACCTTTGTACAATAGTCGTATACCTCCCACTACCACGCGTCAGTTCAGTGCAGACGAACTCAATTTGCACTTGCAAATCACTTAAATAACATACAACAATTTTAATAGTTTTCCTATTGTTTTATGTTATTGTTTAGTACGTGTTTCAAATTTTTAACTGTAACTGTAATATTGTTGAGTAATCTATGTGTGGTATAACATCTGTTTCTATAGTTATGGTATTCCCGCCATTTAAGATGTATCAACATAAGTCTGCCGATTGCTCTTTTAAACAATATGTGCATAGCGGCATATATTATTTAATGTAATAGTTAATCTCACGCAAAATATTCTGTAAAACACCAGCCAAGTATTGATGAAGCTGTGGTTTCTCAATACAAACAAATGAAATCTCTAGGTAAAGCCAAGCTCAGTTTAATGTTCCTTGTTGCGTTTTTTTTTATCAATATAGCTAAATGTGACTTGGCTGTTAACTTGTATAATATTCTTTAATCAGAATTTTGTTGATATATCGACAGAAGACGATAATCACACTGCTTGCAACTTTTATTATGGCGACATTTCCATTTCTCTCATAGAAATACTCTAGAACTTCAACTTTTTATACGTCAATAGAAGAGTCCACCAAGCTGAACAAATTTTCCAAAGGCAGAACTTCCATATCTATAATAGCTTGGCTGGACTCTTACAGTTTCATTCATTTCTCATATTTTTCTCTTTATGTGAGCATTAAACCCTACCCCTATACTAAATGTCACCTTTCTAGGTCTTTGAAAATACTACTTGACCAATGATTGAGTAAATCAGTGTCTAAACAGTGAAACTTTGGAAATATATGAACTACAAATTAGAAATTTTGAAGTACTGTTGTGTGTTTATAGTTTACTAGAAGACAATAGCTTAAGAACTCTAAATATATCTCGACGTTCTTAAAGGGGCCTGATACATATTTTTTTATTGACACATTGATAACTTAGTATAGTTTAAATATTTGTTGTAGTAAAATAAACATAAGAATATATTTTTTCCTATTTTTTACATACTGTTCGTAC
Source organism: Eueides isabella (assembly GCA_019049475.1). Classification (NCBI taxonomy): domain Eukaryota; kingdom Metazoa; phylum Arthropoda; class Insecta; order Lepidoptera; family Nymphalidae; genus Eueides; species Eueides isabella. The sequence continues at coordinate 8,782,821 of CM032401.1, forward strand.
AGTTTTAAAGCCAAGTTAGTAATTTATTCGCTGGTTATTGCAAGACTTTTCCGGGTGTTCTTTTATCCTTGTTTATTCAATGAACTATTTTATTTTTGTATTATAAGTCTAGTTATATGATTTTGCTACTTGTAGTGTTTAAAACAATATACTTTTAGTGTGTAATAAAATATGTTTCATGTATGTTTTGCTTTTTGTATACTTTTTAATAAAGACAAAGTTTTGTATAGTTGTTATATTATATCCCTTGAGTACTAAACTCAGGAAAACTGAAATGAAATTTTAAAGCCTTAAAGTAACTCGTATAAAAACCATTAAGTTGTATGTTGTTCTATAGAAGAAGACAACATAAGTGTAAGTTGCTAGAGAATTCCCACTCACCTTGGGGTTGGATATTACGTACTACGTACTACGCTAAAATATACTATAGGTACTAACTTACTATGTATCAAAACGTGCAAACAGTGCGACTGGTTCAGCGATGTGGGTCGCACGCCCGCTGCTCGCTGCCTTTTAAATTGTATATTTACGGTGTTTCACATTTTACCAAAAGTGCCTTTAACATAGTCTCTCCTGAATGTAATGCTTTTAGAAATTAAATTAGATACTTACTATATTGAATTGCCTTGTGTGATGTGAGTGTTTAGGTAATATTGCGTTTAGTATTTTACAATTGTTTTATAAATTAATATTTTTGCGCTTTATAAAATAAGTATTTGTATGTGTAACAAGAACTAGAGCACATAGATAGAACACGGTTCGCATAGTCTGAAATTCGGCGGAAAGTAGGGAACAGAAGTAACTTAATGGGTACGGAGTGCCTTAGATGAGGTACCCAAGTTCCTTATGCTTCATTACATGTGCATGGCACAGCGTATAAATAATATAAAACTATAGAGAGAATACCAGTTTATATTAAAAACACCATTTTTATACAAAAAAAATAGAGAGCTACTAGAACACCTAGAAATGAAGATAAAAAATGAGATATCGAAACAAGGCAGTGCTTTCAAATGTTTTTATTCGGACTTGTAAGTTGTAACCTTTTACCGCTATGTTGTAGTAGTGGTTATCCTTGGCCGAATCATTATAATATTTTTTATTATCGCCAAATGCATTGAAAAGAATTATTGTTTTTTATATAAATAAATATAACGTTAAAATTGTATTTCAGGATTCGTACTGTAAATATAATTTTAGTTTTCAATATTCATAAAATGCAACGTAAAATGTAATACATAGTATAAACAAAATGTAAATTTTGTGTGCTTTCACTTTTATAAGCATAAAAAATATTGTATAACACCATTACCTTGGGATTTGGGTCTTATAAGAGTACCTAATTGATGAAAAAAAAAACGAACATGTCTGCTTATTTGAAAAAAATAAGTTTAAGACACGATTGCCACTATTTATTTATTTAATACAATATTCTATGTATTTCTGTAATTAAAAAGGCAATAAAAGCCTTGTACTTGTACCTAACAATTCATTCATGAGACACTGACTTAAAAATCTATATTTCATACATATTTTTAAGTATAAAAAACTTGCGTGTTGCTATACTTATTGAAGTTTTGCAATAATGATAATGTACAACGAACACAACAAGGACTGGATACTAACAAGGTCAAGAGCTACTTGCCGCTAGTAGATATTTACTAAACAATAAATGATTACATCTTCACGCATCTCTCAATAATTATATATATTTTTAATTAAGTGTAATTGGTTAACAATACACAACTTAAATTAACAATATTTAAAAAAAATGTTCTCTTGTAGTATTTAATATATGTGAGATTACTTAGTATTTATAAAAGTTTTAAGTAAATTAGTTAAATTAGAAAGCATTGAACACTTTCATTTAAATTTACTTCTTAATTGTGTAACAAAGTTATTTGCGGATTGTAGTTCAAGGCGACAGCTTATAATATGATGTCACCGTGGAATATAGAGGCTCCTTGTTTCCCATCAATTAGATCATTTTATGTTTCTCAAGAACGTCTCATAAATTAGAGCAAATGATAAACCAAATAAATCGATACATGTAAAACGTGTAGTGAAATGATTTGATTTAAAAAAAATATCAAACATTTTGTACGTATTTACTAAAAGATATTATCGATATCAAGAAAAGATACCTACATATTTTTAAAGTGTTTTATAAGAGAATTAAAGTCAAACATAACATTGTTGCATTTGTATATAAATTTTTGATTATTAAATAACTTGTTAAATATTTCTGCAAATACATAATAAAACTTTCGATTTTCGCGATTTGCAAGTAGTCCATAGTAACAGTGACCACGGACTACTGCAAAGTATGAAACGTCGACATTACAAAAATGTATAAATACTTAAACAGCAATTAATGCATTTGAAATTGTTTTATTAAGATACACAAGATATTAAATATGAATTAAATGATTTATTCGTTTAATATCTATTAGTGATAATTCTAGTGCAACGGTAATTAAGTAGATACGTAGTGCAATCCACGTTAGTTCCACGTTAAATGACTCTTATTATTCTTAAAGGAATCATTTAAAAGAACTTCGTGGCTTCACGATTCATATAAGTTGCCTCAATTTTTAGGAAAGGAAATATAAATCATACAAATAAAACTGGAGTACAAATCAAAAAGTATAAATATTTTTATTGCTTTGCATCAAAGATAAACTTTTGGTATTTTATATGTAACTATTCCTAATTTGATATTAATTTTTGAATCGCATAAAATCAATTGTACAAGAGAGTTTTATCAAACGTACAATAACATTATTTTTATTATTTTTGTATTATTATTTGCCGTAATGATTAAATCACTACGGAGAATAATGGTTTTATTATATTTGGTATATCGACACAATCGAAAAAAATAATTAAAAAAGAAGTACTATTTTGTTTAGATAATTTTCTTATATATTAAGAAAAAAATATCACGAATGAAAATCATCAAACTACTTTTGAATCTCTTATATATTCTAAATATTATAGGTATAGATTACTAAAACACAAAAAATATTTATTATAATAACTAAAAACTATCTGTAGATGCTCCCTGAGTCCCATTCGTTGTAATTGTAATTTACTGAAGATCACTTATCGTCAGTACGACTGTGATATATTAAGCACCGCATCTCAATTCTCTCAATAAAGTCCAATTGTCTCATTAGAAGATTTGTACTGTTTGACGGACGCTCTATTGAACAGTTTTTAATACTTTTATAAATACTTACGTCCTGAGTGTTGACGGCTATGTACATATTTTTATGGATATTTGAAAATGAATGCATAGATTGATCTCATTGTTAATTTTAGATGAAATTCTATCTTAACTATATGCCGAACTGAAGTGTTTGTTTAATATAAAATATACAAAAAGTACAAATGAAAACTCAGAAGAGAAATTTGAAAAGTCGTATGAAAAAACAGAAATTTATATATTACTTAAACATAAGTAATATAATGTCTTGTCAATTTATAACTGCAAATAAGTTTATAACAATTAAGCAATTACAGTAATTTTGGTATTGCATCTTTACCACAAATTACTAAAATAGTTAAAAGCGTGTTGTATTGAATAAATTAGTTTTTAATTAATGTCTTCGAATTATGTACTTATAGCTTAACGTTACTAGATTTTTATACATTTTTCAAATTAATCGATTGTTATAAAAGATTATAGTTAATACTTACTGTTAAACTAATTAAATTATTGGTTGTTACAGAAAACGAGTGCAACTTTGAACCGCAGAATGCCGATCGCACCGCGCGGCCCTCCCTTAGTTTTGATACCACCTTACCGCCTGCGACTCCATAGGAGACCTATCACAACCATCAAGTGGCCTTAAATTATTTGAAGTGTACCTTTTATACACCTCTTTTTACACCGACCTAATAAATTATTATAAGTAGATACATAGAGAGTTAGTGTTAAGTGCCGCGCGAGTGTAAGTTTATGTGTGTCGATGGTGCGGCCGACATGGGAAAGTCCTCGGCGAGAACACATGGCCAAGGTGAGTACATTGCCTAATACTTATTTCTAAATGTACAACGTGTGCTATACACCTGTCCTCTTAAAGGTCACGGGGCTATCTTTATTTTGTAACAAGTGAGATAAACTCTACAAATATATATATTATACAAATATATATATATATATATATATATATATATATATATATATATATATATATATATATATATATATATATATATATATATATATATATATATATATATATATATATATATATATATATTGTTACATTTATACATTAGTTATAACTAGACAATACAAAACCCACGTAAGTTTATCTTGAGTGCCATACTACTTTCCTATTGTACATTTATATAATATTTTTTTAAATATTTGATTCATTTTTTTATTAGTCATTTTTGTTCTTAAGTTATAATCTAGGTTATTTATTAAATAAAGTATTATGTATGCCCTGGTGCGCCTTTCGTAATTATTATTGGCCGATAAAGTCACTAATTTATTTTGTATCATTCTACGTGTTGTGATGTTATAAGAGACTTTATAATGATAGTCAACATTAAAATAGTTTTCTTTTAAAAGTAAATATTTTACTTTGTTATAAAATGGAATAAGTTCGCATTATTGAAAAAGAATATTCTCGTCAGATTTTGTCATACGTTTAATATTTAAAGGACAAATGTTCTTTAATATCCATAGTTGTAATTGATAAACATATCGTAAATATGTCTTGTCAGCCACTACTATGTCCATAGGACATAATGGAGTCAGCTAGTGCGTTATAAAGCAATAGTTTCGTTTTATATATAAGAGTATTCTTTATAATATACATCCAAGCCAAAAATGCTCTCAACTTATCACATACATAACTAATATGTGCGTGCTAATTAAACTTATGATCTATTACTACGCCTAAATATCTAAGCTATTGGACAACCACATTGGTCATTAAGGTTGTGTAAGCAGCTGCGACTATGAGCTATAATATTGCAGTTAATATTGCTATTTAATTTTAAATTTGGTGAATGAATGTGTATCACTTTTGTTTTGAGGGGATTTATCACTAAATTGTTATCATGACACCACTTGATTAGGATGTCGAAATCTTCCTACAGTAATATAATTCCCTCATTCCCACCTTTAGCTGTCACAAGCATGCAAGTGTCATCTGCGTATTGATAATTTCGACAATGACTAAATAATTTACTCATGTTGTTCATATAGGCTATAAAGTGTAATGGGCCCAGTACTGAACCTTGAGCTGTGCCTTGCGAAACTTTCATGCTTGCGTTACATTCGTTACCTATTTTGACGTAGTAGTTTCGATTTGTAAAGTAATTTTCACACCATTTTAGTAGTGGGCCTCGGATCCTGGTAATTTCGAGTCTATTTAAGAGCTTATTATGATCTGAAGTATCGAACGCTCCAGAAAAGTCAATAAATAAGGCTAAAATATTAAGCTTTTGATCTAACCACGAATTTATTTGATCAGCGAATGCTGATAATAACATAGTAGTAATTTTACCTGGCGAATTCAGTTTTGGGTATCATTATATCATGAAATGAATTTGATTGGAAATATCATTTTCCTTGATTTTATTTACAACTGACGTTAATGTCATCGGTCTATAATTATTCATATCGTCTTGTTTTCCTTTTTTTAAAACAGGCCGAACACAACTAGCTTTTAATTCATCCTGATAAATCCCCATTTCAATGCTAGTATTTACGAATTTTGCAAGAGGTTTACAAATCCTTTTCAGAATAAGCTTAATTTCATATCCACTGATACCATCAAAACCTGGAGCATTTTACTATTTTTTTATATTTATGAGCATATCAACATTTAAATTATTAATTAATTTTAGAACGTCATCTTCCGATGCTTTTTAGAATTTAATACTACACAGTGATGAGTTTTTGTTTATTTTTCTACAATTTAATATATATTGCCTACAATTTGATACAATTTTATTTATTGCGTCAGAAAATCCTAATGCAAACATTTCTGCAATTTTACTCGGTGATACATTATAGGAATTAAAAGGCGACAGTACTATATCGCCGATTGATTAACATATTCTACCAGTAATTTTATTTAAAATGTTCCATATTTTTTAATATTTTTATAATTCAAACTTATTTTATTTTTATAATATAAATTTCAATTACTTGATAATATTCAATTACTTTGTGTTTTTGTCGTTTTATTATATAATAACCTTAAACGCGCATTATTCGGATCTCTTCTCCATTTATTAGACATATAGGTATATATAAAACATGACGTCGCTACTATTGCTTGATGTAATATCTTTTTCTATTCGCGTTAAATCTATTATATTATTTTTATGAGAATTATAAAAGATTATAATAATGTAATTTCAAAGTATCAAAAAAAACATTTATATTTTTATTATAGTCATCTTAAAAGTATAAATCAAATCATCATGATAAACTGATGACTCATTCTTTTGTATAAATCAGTCTTACATTCATATAAATAAACAAAAGTGATAAAATTCAGGCACGGTTCGTAATATTGTATTAATACTTTCCAATAACCGTTTTCTTACTAACTAAAAGACATTTGAACCTGTACCTATTTCATTGATTGATACTGGCACACACAAATGCATCATGGCGATGTACTTACTTAAACATTGATTACGAAGGACGGGTGGACCATGATTACTAGGTCGAGGCTAAGTAAAATGTATGTTATAATTTGGGGTCAAAGCGAAATTGTTACAAAACTTTTAAGTAACTTATGGATAACGAATACTGTTTATAATTTACCGTAAAGTGTTTTAAATTTTGTATATCATTAATAATAATATCTAAGGATATAATTTCTTTCCAACGATTGAGTTATAACTAAATTCGAAACCAAAATATATTTTTATTTTTCCCAGAATGTTTGAAATGATGTGTTAAATAATTCGTATGAATACAATTATACAAACAATAAATATAATACAATAAATTCGTATAAACACAAATTAATCTGTTTCAAATATAATATACAAAACAAATTGTATCTATATTTGAAAATCCTAAATGAGGGAGTACTTTATATTCTGCTATCAACCGATAGCAGTTGACCACCTAACTGCTGATCGTTTAAAAATTTATAATCACATATCGCTAGTTGGACAAAGTTACGTAAACAATTAAAAAATAATGTTAGGTTGTAAATTACCAATTTACCATACACGAATAAGATGCATATTTGTAAATGTTTAAACTATATATGTAGTAAGTACAATAATTTAAATGACGCCAAATTATATATAATAGGAGATCGTTGAATTAACTTAAATTTCATTGTAATGTATCCTATAAATAGTAAATTATACTCTTAATTGTGGGCGAAAATGTGTAGAATTTCTTATAACTATATCATACCCTACCGCCTATCGGTTTTTTTGTTTACAATAATGTTGCCTTTGACATTTTGAATACAGTAAAATTTTATATATATCAATAGTTTAAAATACCGTTGATGTTGTTTACTAACATGCCGCCGTTTTGGAATCTTTGATGATACTGTATGTGATAAATATTACGTAAGTTATCCTTTTTTGATATAAAATGTTCTAAAAACTGCACATCTTCTTATAAAAACAAACATTTTAGGAAAAGGATTTTTCTTGTTTCCATTGTGTATGTGTATCGTCTTCTATGTCATATTTGATTGTAACACGAATATCGTGTTACGTAAAAAGCATTGAATTACATCTGTTATTATTTCATTAAATATGAATTAATGTACGTTTCTCGTGCTGTTAACATTGGGTTGGAGGAGGCAACATTGTGCACGGCTCGTAGAGTGCGCGCGCCGTCGCGGGGGCGCTAGTGTTCGTTGTTGAGGAGTATCGGTTCCGCTCTGAGTTGAGACGCGCGTGTTAAATTAGTTAAGAGTTGCGTGGCGCGTCGGTGTACATCGCGCGTCGCTCGGGGTGGCCGGCGGAGTGGCCGCGCGTCATGGCGCGGCGGTAGCGGCGCGGATGTGCGCGCGTTCCGAGGCGGTCGAGCTGGAGGTGCTGGGCGCGGAAGGCGAAGCCCGCGTGCCCCCGCGCCCACTGCGCCTCTCACTCCTCGAGCTGCTGGGCAAGCTGATACGGGACCAGCCTGCCGCGCCGCGTCGACGTACCAGGCACAATCATCGTTTCCGCACCTTCGTATCTTGTGGTCCGTATTCACCTAACATTTGTGCTAAATATTGCATTTGTAATTATGTCATGATATGTTATATTGTATGTTTGTTCCATTAATGGTTTCTATAGCTCCTGAATTCTATATAGCAAGTAATCTTTCCTGAAAAGATTGCACAATGAGCAAGGTCGGAGTCGGCGCGCTACCACACGGTCAACGGCCTAGGCGGTGGCGCGTTTGCTTTTAGCGTAAGACCTAGCGTGCTTACTTGTTATTGATTATCTGTCAATATCTTGCTTTACTTTATAAACACAATCATAATTATCACAACGCAAAGAAGTGCAAAATAGTATTAAGTTGGTTAATGCAATTCTTAATAAAGCAAATTTAAATTATCAATAGTAAAAGATGTGAACAGCAACATCTCGTTATGCTAATATTTAATAGCAACGATTGACAATTATATCATCCCTAATAAGTCCTTTAAATATTATACTTATTAGGTATTATATTGGTAGGTAGGTAGGTTGGCAAAATCTTCATAATTTGTAAAATAAGATAAACAACGTCTTTAATAACCTAAGTAACGTTAGTTAATTAGGATAATCATTACCATATAATGATAATCGTATGATTATCTTTTATCTAATCGCTGTAATGTACAGATTCATTTTATTCCTAGATCAAACACTACGTCACACAAAGATATGTGTTGCTAATTTAAGGTTTTTTAAACCCTAGGCTTTGCCCGTTTTGATGACACTATTTTATTTACTAATCCCAATTACTTTCTTGTTATAATAACATTATAATTTTATAGACAATATATAGATATTGTTATTAGTGTAAAGACAATATATAGATATTGTTTTTAGTGTATAGACACTAAAAACTAAAATTGCAGCTAAATTCATTTTTAAAAAAGTATCAATTTTGTCGAATTTAATATTTTACATTAAAGTAATTTTAATTTTTTTACTGATTTAATTAATACAGACACTAAATATTGAGGAAAAGTTGCCAAAATATTAAAAATGCATTTAAATCTGGTGAGCCGCTTCTGAGATTAGCGCATACAAAAAAACATATAAACAGATAAAAATTTTAATAATCACTCTTACTCTTACCCTATTACATTAATAAATCCTTAGTAGTTTTCACACACAGATATTATCGACAGTATTATTTATATATTTTTGATCAAAAAGTACTTATATTTCTTACTTAAGATAAAGCGTAAATAGATAAAACAACATTGAATATATAAAATATCAAAGTGCCCCACAAATTTCTACTTTATAAAATTCTGTAAGAACATTTTTTTTTATGTATTTCATTGTCGTTATATAGAAATTGAAAAAAAAAAACCACGTAACCTGACTCTGACTTCATACCTAATTAAATTCTTAATTATTCAATGGAAGTATATACGGAACGAGTGTTCTCAAAGCGCGGACTTGAATTCCCCCAGTTAATACCTCATAATGCTTCAAATTCGGAAAAAAGTAGGAAACGAAAGCGAACGGAGTGTCTGAATACTAAGATCTCAAGTTTCCTTTGCTAGGTGTGAGCAGGTTACAGCGGGAAGTTAAAAAAATATTGAGTACAATACAGTAAAAATTGGTACTTACTGGGCTTATTAATGGTTTACTGTCACTTTCTTCAGAGAAGAAGAAAATAAGAATACTTTATAAGCAAATTGTTGAATACTATATGATTATATGTAACCTCAATTCAATCTAGACTATATTATAATTTGACTATTTCATATAAAACTTGATATTCATTATGAAGCTTTGGAGCCTTCAAATGCGGCGAATTTTTTGATCATTTATTTATTTATTTATTAAGGAAGACATACAGTTTTACAAGTATTTTAAATATAAACCAAATTTACATTCAATTAACCAATGAAGTACACATAAAATAGTACAAAAAAAGATAACTAGATGTATGTCGATAATATGTCGACAAAAAAATACAGGACTGAAATTGACATAAAATTACTTATAATAACTAAAATTTTGTAGAGAATGTTGAGCAGTGAGATACGTAAAAATATCATATTTTTGGGGTCATTAGGGTTAAGCAGAGTGTAGTATTAAAACTAGAGAAACTTATCATTATTGATTATCGTAACAACCATGCTTAATTGTTCTAAAACCAATGAATGATTTTTCTTAGGGTTGAGAGAGTAATCATTTGCAGGTTTCACCAGTAGAAAACAGGGCCAATAAACAATTTAAACAATAAACCATTCAGTTGGTCATTAATTTCATATACTTATATTAAGTAATTGTATACATTATATTAATGCGCCAATTCCACTAACTATCGTTAACTAATATTTATTTCAAAGTTTTTTGTTGTTTGCTTAAAACGAGATGGTAAATAACAGGGACAAGCTAACGATTTACGTTTTTAATAGTAGACGTTACTGAATGAAAAATTAGCGTGGGAGTTACATAGTACTTATTTCACCGCGATTCTTTTTAACCGTGCTAAATTTAACATAAAATTGGGCTTTGTATTTTTTATTGACGTAATCTATCTAGTCTGACGTGTATATAGTAAAAGTCATATTCTGCTAATAACAGTACACGAATCTTAGTAAAACTTCGTTTAAATATTATACGTCAAAAAAAATCACAAGATATGGATACATTTTAATATTTAATATTTATACCTATAATATTAGGTTAACTCTAAATTAATTAACTATTTTTAAAATGTTAGTTCAAAATATATTTTTTTAAATATGTTTTTGATGGAAATTCACTGTATATACATAGTTGCGTGACTGAATGCGATATTCAGATTCCGCTCGACGGAATGTTTATATTTATAAACGATATGGTTAATTGGTTAGTGAATCTTCTCACAGAGGAAGTCATATAACTACAGAACTTATCGTAATTTCAAGGTGTGAATGAATAATTTCATTAAATTAGTAAATATGCCATTCAAAAGACATAGGTTAAATGTTTTCTGCATATGAAATTTCAGTATGCGCAGACTTAAAAAAATACGAGGACAATAGAATCACATAAGTACGCACGTACATATTAAAATCAGACGGAATCACACTGTTTATTAAACATAAAGTAGGGTATCGATTAGACAACTTTTGATATTGTTAAAATGCAAAACGAAATTATTAAACATTTTTAACCCTGTAAAAGGCGTTGGTGACATAATTAAATACGAGAGATAATGAAGTAACGCTCGTTGGATTTACACGATGAGAATGACGGTTATTTTATTATTTAAGACAACAGATACAACATCAATTACAATAGATAATACAAAGGCAGTTTATAGGTAGTTAGAACATATAAATAGATGTCGCCACTATGTACTGATTTCGTTATAAATTTAACACACTCCCTTAACGAAATAACACTTAATTTTTAAATAATTAAGACATATTGATATTACATAACATCAAACAAATTCAACTTACAATTCAGTGATGCCAAATTGCCTAATAAATTTATAATGCTTCTGAGAACTCAAACTCTTTGTCAAAATGTCCGCAGGCATATCATTAGTGTTTAAATAATCTATTTTTACAATATTATTTTCAACAGCGGTTCTGACAAAGTGAAACCTCACATCAATATGTTTACTTCTCTTATGGAAAACACAATTCTTAGTTAATTTTTGAGCACTTTGATTATCATTTAATAAACATACAGGTGACTCATTCCTACACTTTAACTCTGATAACAAATTTTTTAAATATATGGCTTCCTTAGTTGCTTCACAAATTGCCATATATTCTGCCTCTGTGCTAGACAAGGCTATTGTCAATTGTTTCTTACATTCAAAAGAGATTACACTGCCGGACATCTTAAACATAAAACCAGTATATGATTTTCTATCTATACTATCTGATGCCCAGTCAGCATCTACAAATCCTATTAAATCTAAATCATCTTTTACATATTTCAAGGCAAAATGTTTAGTTTTTTTTTAAATACTTTAATATTCGTTTTACATGTTTCCAGTGAGTTTCACTGAAACAATTATTAAATTGACTAAGGTAACACACAGCATAAGATATATCTGGACGGGTAAGTATAGACAAATAAAGCAAACTTCCTATCAATTGCTGATAAGGATACTGATTCAAACAAACATTTTCCTTCTTAAGCTTCAAATTAACCTCCATAGGTGTACTTACTGGGTTACAATTATTCATATTAAATTTTTTTAACAATTGTTCAACAAACTGTTCTTGATCTACAATTAATACATTATTTTCTTTCCTAACCCTCATACCTAAACAATGTCGAATTTCTCCTAAATCTTTCAACTTAAATTTTGAACTTAACTCAGTCTTTAGGCATTCTGTTTCATTTTTACAGTCAGAAAAAATAAAAAAGTCATCAACAAACAGTGCAACAAATATTTTAACTTTATCATTCTGCTTAATAAACAAACAAGGCTCATACAGTGACTTTATAAACCCTAAGCTCTTTAAACAATCATCTACCCGCTTGTACCAAGCCCGAGCAGATTGCTTCAAGCCATAAATTGCTCTATTTAATTTTAGAACTTTATTTTCTCTATCATGACATACAAAATTTTCAGGTAGGTTCATATAAACAGTTTCATCTAAATGACCGTTTAAGAATGCTGTGGTAACATCAAGATGAGTTATATCTAAGTTATACTTAACACTTAGCGCAAACAAAAGTCTGAGAGTTGAGTAACGGAGCACTGGAGAAAAAGTTTCTTTGTAGTCTATACCTGCTTTTTGGGTGAAGCCCTTAGCCACCAGACGAGCACGATATCTCACTTTTTCACACTTGTCTAGTTTCTTTTTAAACACCCATTTGCACTTAACCACTGTTGCTTTATCAGGCTTATCCACTACTTCCCATGCTTTATTTTCCTCAAAGGATCCCAGCTCCTCCTCCATAGCTTTACTCCATTCTTGTGATTCTGGACCATTTACAGCCTCTTCATATGTCATCTGGTCTGCATACAGATTAAAATCTTCCACACACATATTACTGTAACCAAACCTTACTGGCTTCTTTCTTATTCTCGTTTCTGATGGTAGTTCAGACATCTCAGTAATATTCTTCAACTCCTTCGATGGTATAGCATCAAGAAACTCTTCTGAAGAACTGCTAGCATCTGCCTCTTCGTCTACATAGGTACTATCATGCTTTGATATTACTGTACTAGTAGATTGATCTAAGTCCGAGCTATCTAAGTCTGCTTCTTGCTCCATAGGACTTACTGGAGTCTCTGGATAGTCACAAACTACTGACTGCATCATTCCAGAGTTATCATCAGACTCCATGATGGTAACATCTCTGCTTGTAATCACTTTGTTGGTCACAGGGTTGTACAGTCTATAACCCTTCACATTATCAGCATATCCAACTAGATAATGTTTTTCAGCCTTTTTGTCCCATTTCAAACGTTTTTCCTTAGGGACATGTGCCATTACTGCACTCCCGAATACCCGCAAGTGACTGACATTTGGCTTTCTACCAGTCCATAGTTCAAAAGGTGTTTTCTGATTCAACCCCGAGGCCAGCGATCTATTCTTTAGATATACAGCTGTGTGAACTGCCTCTGCCCAGAACTTTTTCTCTAGTTTTGCATCATACAGCAGACATCTTGCTCTCTCAACTATAGTTCGGTTGAACCGTTCACACATCCCATTCTGTTCCGGACTATAAGTGTTTGTTCTCTGATGCACTATGCCACATTGTTTCAAATAATTCTTAATTTCATTTGAACAAAATTCTGTGCCATTATCAGTCCTTAAAGTCTTAATACTGGAACTCATCTGTTTTTCAACCATATTCTTGAACTCTTTAAAACAAGTAAACACTTCACTTTTACTTTTCAAAAAATGGACAAATGACATCCTGCTATAATCATCTACGAATAACAAGAAGTATCTCGATGAACCAATAGACCTGTTCTCCATAGGGCCACACACATCTGCATGTACAATCTCAAGAACCCTAGTACTTCTGTGACTGCTCCTTGGAAAAGGTAGTCGACTCTGCTTACCCTCACAGCACACTGTGCAATTGTATTTGCTGATATCGGCTTTGTTGTCATACACTAAACCTTCTACAGCACCATTCTTCATTGCATTCATATCTGCACTGTTGATGTGGCCCAGTCTTCTGTGCCACACCATATCTGAGGTTGTTCTAGTAGAAGCGGCTAACACACACATTGACCTGGTGTTAAGTCTGTACACTCCATTCACCAACTCTGCTATGCCAATCAACTCATTCTGCCGATTTCTTATGTAACAATGTTCCTTTTGGAAATTTACTTTGTTACCGTGCTTTATCAGCTGGCTGACAGACAAAAGGTTAGTTGTAAGATCTGGTATACATAACACATCCTTTACGACAACATCATATTCTAAGTCCTGAACAACAGTCGTAATCTGTGTATCTCCTGAGCACAACACAGGCATAGTTGTTTGATTTGCAACTATAATCTCCTTTGTTGTTAGGTTACGCGATGTATTCTTTACGTTTTCCTGGCGTATCATCATGTGATTGCTGGCTCCCGAGTCAATATACCACTCGTCTTTACTGAAACTTCCGTTAAGGAAGACTGCACTAAACGCATTAACTTGCTTTTCCTTTAATTGTGGGCACTGATTTTTATAGTGGCCGGTTTGTTTACATCTATAGCATTTAATCACTTTGACAGTGACAGGTCGATTTGACGTATCTGTTTTGCCAACCTTGCTAAACTTTTTCCGCCGCCAACCGTTCGATAAAAATGCGCTTTCCGTTTCAGTACTGCCAACATTGTCACTCATGTCCATTAGCTTTGTTTTTATGACGTCACTAGAAATGGCGATACCGGAGTGCTCGATAGCCATTATCATTGGCGAAAATTTGTCGGGTAGTCCTGCCAACAATAATGATCCTACCCACTCTTCGTTAATGTCGAAGCCGGTTCCTCTCAATTTATGCGCCGTATCTATTAGCTGAGTTATGTACGCCGTCATTGACTCACAATTATCCAGTCTAATTGAAATAAGACTCCGCAACAAACTGATTCTGCGTGTGAACCCGGAATCATCAAATAGCGATTTTAGCCTCGTCCAAACACCATGCACCGTTTTTTCACACTTGATATGCACGTACAATGATGAATCAATGGTCATTACTAACTTCGCTTTTGCCTTCTGATCTTCAACGCTAGTTGCTGTTTTGTCATCTTTCTTGTTGATATCGACACCTTCCAAAATTAAGAAATTTTCTACGGCGAACGCCCATTCGTCGTAATTCTCACGTCCCTTGAGCTTGGGAACATTTACGATATAACTACTCGCCATTTCAAAGCACAAAACTAATAACTTTTTATAAAATACGCGGGACTGGGCCCATAACCTAATGAAGTAACGCTCGTTGGATTTACACGATGAGAATGACGGTTATTTTATTATTTAAGACAACAGATACAACATCAATTACAATAGATAATACAAAGGCAGTTTATAGGTAGTTAGAACATATAAATAGATGTCGCCACTATGTACTGATTTCGTTATAAATTTAACGAGAGATTAGGTTGGTTATTCTTAGAATTCTCTATGACGTAACGCATCATGGTGGTGGATTCATTAATCTTTTATATTTGTATAATGACGATTCTGCTGTCATTATATAAGTGTGTAAATAAGTAGTAAGTATATTTTTACATTCGTCATACAGTAATATAAAAATAATGACATTAAAATAAATTTAAATTACATTTTATTATAAAAATAAAATAAAATAATAAATTGCTAAAAATACACTTCTTTCAAAGAAAAAAAAATAGGAGAAACTTAAAATTCTCGCGCTGATTCTTAAGCCACGTACACAATAAAAATATTAAATAAGTATTGCTACATTTATACAAATAAAGGAAACCATGCACTAATGCTCAAAACATGTGAACAAAACCTTCTGAACTATTGGCACATTGTGAAGTCACGTACTCGAATTGTATATACTTATATCTGGAAATATATATTTTATATTATTACTTTATGTGGCGGGAGGCAGAAAAAACCTACCGTAAAACACTCCGTTCCTCATTGTCCTTGCGATTTCTCAAGGCTTGTTCAGTGGCGGAGCTCAACGCCGCATACAACGATTTCATTATTCAAATTGAGACTAATAGCTGTCTATAAACATATATTAGATATGTGAGCTTTATAATGACTGTTCAAGGGAATTTGTATGAGAATGAGACATCAATGGAAGCGTTATAAGCCATAAACTCGAGAGCAGATCGATCGGCGCCTTTGCGACGCCCACCCTGCTAGACGGTTTAATGACCATCACTATTGTAATAGTAAACACATTTTGATCCTGTCCGTTTCCCTTTCGAATTTCTAAATTATTTTTTTCTTTATAATTATGTATATTAAAATTTATAGTTATACTAAGTTATATAGAATATTGAAAAATTTATACCAGAAAAACAATTATAGTATTATTTTCACCTTATATTAAAAATATACAGTAAAAAATATGAATATTATTTAAATAAAAACAATTACTAAGAAAGATCAAATTGCAATTAATAACAAGTAGTAGTAATTTGATGCACATTAAAATGCATACATATCATGGTTTTGTTTTTACCCAAAAGAGTCAATATTATAAGCATACAGCGTTCGTTCCATTTACGTAAAATTTTAGTGCAAGCTTTAAAAAAAATAAAATTACACATGTGATGTGTGTTGGTTATTCGACATTTTCAGATATTTCTTTCCGTCAATTAAAATAGTTATTGTTTATTATTATACAAAGTACAAAAGTACGAAAATGACAACTCGTTTAAAAAAAACGAGTTGTCATTTTCGTAGGATTCTTCGAGTTAACCAGAAAAGCTTTTGGTGCCTTTCTCTTAAATTTAATCCAGCATTTTGCATTTACTATGATTTATAGAAATATCGAATTCTTTAATTGTATTTTACTTAACCCCTGACGAAAACAAAGGGATGTTAAGAGTCTGACGTGTATGTATGTGATTAAATTTTTCTTACGATTTAATTTTTTATTAAAAGAAAATCTCTTTGATTATCACTTGATTTCTAGTTGTTTGTTTAATTTTCAAAATTGTTTGTGCTAGGAGGTTTTAGTAAGCATTTATTTCATGTTGTGTTGTACAAGTTAACAAATTGTAAGTTTTATAATGTTTCAGTTAATATATTCTCAATTTTATTATCTGTGGGCTTTAAATCTTTTCAAAGACTTGAAATTATGAATATTATATTAAATTATATATTGAACTCTAATTAAAATTATTGAAATAGTTTGTATGTTTAAACTTCTCAAAATTTAATTCTTAGCTTAGTAAAAATTTACTTACTGCTGTACCAATGTTTAAAAAAAACATAATTAAGTTGTAACAAGCGTTAAAGACAATTAACAGGTGTCATATTTTTCGCGAGAATATTTCACAACCTCCTCTTTAATTATTAAGACCCACTTTAATTATTAGTTAAAAAAAGAAGTATAATAAGGCCTATAGGAAAATTTAATAGCCCTTGGTATCAACTGACCATGTGCGCGCAGAAATTAAATTAAAGTAAGATTTTGATTTTGACACATCCTTTAGTATGATATATAGGGGCAAGCATACATTTATTACTAAACAGAAAACCAATACAGGAATTTAAATATGATTTTTATAAAATAAAATACGTTTTAGTGGGGTAAAAATGGTTTTATTATTCGTGACGTGTGAACTCTCCGCAGAATGTTTTTACCGACATTGGCGCAGCTTCTTTTTCAGCTTTTAACCTTATTAACCAACAGGCCTTAATATCCGCGGGTACCTTAGATGTTTTTCAGCTTCACGCTGTTTCCTGCATATCCGAATCCAAATTTTATAAACATTACTTGTTGCGTTGTGAAACTCAACGTTTGGCTTGTTGGCAGGGCGACGAAATACAAATATTAAACATTTCAATACCCCGAGTTGGTCGATACCTACTCGGAGTACTGAAACGCGACGTTTCCCAAGTTCCCTCTGCCTACCTTTCTATGTGCGGGATATAGCCGTTTTCTGCTATTCGCATATTTTACAGCTTAGAAATAGAAACAAATGCCAATATTATTGTATTCACAAATTGCACGACGAAGCGCTTTGCTCTATTTTAAAATAGTTCATTATTGGCATAAATTGCACCAAATTTGGCTCGAAACATTAAATTGACATGCCTTTTAAAGTTGTTAATTAGTCACATTAACAACATTATAAGTTAATACTAATGAGGCGTAACCACACAAATGAGACAGTTCAAATACTTTAAATGAATGTATCTTTTTTGTTATGTAGGTACCGCCCGTATATTCTATTTGCCGCGATCTCTTGTTACCCCTTATTAACACAATTTTATTAGCTTCGGTTGTATGTCTATCTACGTATGTTTGTAATGGAAACTTTTAACCTGATTTGCTTGACTTTGAAATTTAAATAATTATACTGAGGCCAGTCAGGGCATATGGGCACAAGTGTGCGCCTGTAAAGGCGACAGGTTCCCACCTGTTCGATCTCCACTCGAGGAGACAAAAACTTAATATTTTCAGTTTAGCTACTTAACACTCAATGCCTCAAATTTACTAGTAGGTTTGCAAGTTCCCTGTACCTACCCAGCCACATGCGGGATACACCGATATACCGTGCAGCTAATAAAAGTAAAATACACGCTTTAGTGAAAAAATAGATACGATGATGTAAAAAAGTAAGATGTGTATTTTGTAAATGGATCACTTAAAGAGCTCCCTATTTTATCTTTTTTTTATTTGGGCTTAAAGTTTAAGAATTATATGTACCATTTTTTAAAATCTAAACCAGTAATGAAAATAACTTAAGTTTACATCATGTCTATATATTTAATTGGATATAGACAAGTTTTTAATTTTTTTCATATTAATCTTTCTAATTCAATTTCTTATACGGTAATCCTGGACGATTGGTTGGACGACTATAAATTATCTTTATTGTAATTTACAGACATATTATGGTGCTATATGGATCGTTGACGACATACCATCTAGAAAAATTAATCTTAGCAAGAACTATAATACTTAATCTACAGTTTGTGAAAGTTAATGTAGTTCATTTTGATATATGTAAATGATTGTATTTAAGATTCTATTAAGTTTATGTTTGAGTGAAACAATTGAGCATCTTGGCGCGAATCAATTTCAATTTGCAACTGATCCATTATTGATTACACTCACTATTAACCTTGAGTTGCAGTCTATAGAGGTTCTGCTAAATTGTATGCCAGTTAGTCATACTATCTTATACATTTTTCCGAATTATGTGAGCATAGTATTTCTTTATATTTCTTCTTTATTATTTTTTTAGCTTCACGTTGTATTTCTAGCGGGGAAGCCATTGAGAACGGTGCATATTGGCATACCACTTTCGCCTCAGCCACTGTCACGATATATGCTATCCGCGCACCAACGCCACTGTCACTTTTCTCCAGTATCGTAGATCAGTATCTACGAAAACACAGTTGTTTTAGAAGGTCAAACGAGGTATCCCCTAACTCTTTTACCGCTCTTTTCCTGCATAAATCTTCTGTGCCATTCTTTCCTCCCCCATTCACTAGACATGACCAAACGACTTGAGCACGTTCTTCTTCATTCTCACCGTGATATCTTCGCCTTGCCTTTCATTCTGTGTATCTCTTCATTGAATCTGACCTCATCTTCAAAGCATACATTCTTCCTCCATTCTTCTTTTTCCTACATACCCACGTTTTGTTGCCATATAACAGCATCGGTACCAACGCTGAATTGTGTATGGTCAAACGAGCAGCTGTGTTGACGTTACGCCGTCTCATTAATGTAGTTAAAACAAACGTTAATTCTGTTTCAATATCCATTTCGTTTCTTCCGTCTATCCTTAATCATTCCTCCCAGATACATAACTTCTTTCACTTGTTCTAAAAGCATTTATGTTAGCCTTACTTTCTGTACTTCCTCCATTTCTTACCAATAATATTACATTCTTTTTATTTGCATTCTGACTTAGAACATTTGCCGTCTGATTCCGGCTTAGAATAGGATCATCCTGGTACTAATGGTGTCGTAAGAGGCGAATAAAGTATGAGATGTGGGAGAGTCATGCTGTCAGCAATGGCAACTTGACTTAACCATAAAAAAAGATCATAATTTTCACAAAATTATTTAAACTTTTCTTGTAAACCAAACCAATCCAACGTCTGTAAGTCGTTTTCTGATGATGTAATGATTTTGCATGATCTGCTTACAGCAGAAAATTTACATTAAAGTCACCTTCTTACACTTCCATGGCAGAGATAGCTGTCAAATACAAATTGAACAGCCAAGCTGATATAGCGCAGTCTTGTTTAACACGCGATTGGATGCCAAACGACGGCGATATAAAAACTCGTACTCGCACGTATGAAGAGTGATCTCTACGAGAAGATTTTACTGCCGTAAGGGTCCGCTCAGATTATAGTGGGGCATTATCTCTCATAATTAATTTTTTACAACACTGTCAAAGTCCAAGTTAAAAAAAGTGAACATCAGAAAACTGAGATCTGATCAATACCACTTCTTCTAGATCTAACGCCTCCTTGGGTCTTCCACAACAGCCCTTCGGATTTCGATTGCATTCTTCTCGCTAATATTTCAGCGTAAATTTTACTACCCAAGCTAATCAAAGTGATAGCCCTATGGCTTACGCAGTCTGTTTGTTACATTCGCCTTTATACAAATTTGTCTGCTTCATCTTTACAAGTACTTTCGTTTACCCCTTTTTTCCTTAACTTATACAATTCCTAAGGATCCACCAGCATACTTCAACATTTAACTTTTAGAATTTAGTCCTGACTTTAAGTCTTTCTTTATTGAGTGCAGTTATTTTATTTTTTAAGATGGAGCTCAAAGTAGAACAAATTAAATATTATGACTTGCTGTTAAGTGAGGAAGCCTTTTAAAATACGTTTACGTTGCGAGCATGCTCCCATTAAATGTATCATATTTATATTAATATACAACTGGACTTTTGAGCTATATTTTATTAATATAATATTTCTAATACTTTTTCAATATTATTTTAAAATCATTATTACTTTAAGTGTTCAATCAATAAACAATATATTTTTCTGTACTGTAGGAGACGGCTATAATAGAATAAATTTTGCTTTTTCAAATCATACATTTTATTTTGACATTAACTTGGAGACTTTAAGTAATAAAATATTTTGATAATTTACACGAAATTTCTAGTTTTAAGATGACATATATACATATTATATAGGTATAGATAAATGGAGTTTAACATTATCTTTCGTTTAATATTTTAAAATATGATTTACCTTAAAGCTGTCTTTACCTTTTCTTAAAAATGATTAGTATATTTTTGTCCATAAAATATGTAACTGTACTTTCACAGCTAGGAAAACAGTAAAGAAATAAATAATATAGACATTTTCCTTTTCATTTTTTTAATATACTCAGCTGACGCTGTATGCCACACACTGCAAGGTAGGCAGAGGCAACTTGGAAACCTAATGTTAAAATACTCCGTTCCACTCCGCCGAATTTGAGGCATTGCGTGTTAAGTGGCGAAACTCAAAGCCGCGCTTTGCCTTATTACCAGAGCGAAGAATTGAAAACAATTGAAAATATTAAGTATTTCATTTCCTCGAGTGGGGATCGAACCCACAACCTATCGTTTACAGTCACCCGTTTGTGCCGCTGCGCCACGACAGGCCTTTTTAATATACCTAAATTTATTATTAGAACATGTTATTTTTAACATATAGCAGCATACAGCTAGTAACAAGTGTTTAATTTAAAATTGTCCTTTGTTTCAGAGAATGAACGGAGAATCAGATCTAACAATCGAGAGTACAACGCGCAATTCCGTTACGCTGTAAGTAAATGATGCATAGATATCTAACATTTTATTTTTTGTTTTATTCAACGACTTATTCTCTTTAACTGCAATCATAGAAATGCTTGGTTTTCTATAGCAACGCATTGAGAAATCAACTACTTACTTGAATGTTTCAATCTGCCTAATTATACATCTTAATCAACGAAACTATATAACTGTGATTTTGTTTTAGAATAATTACATCAAAACATCAAAGTACTCGATTGTCACGTTCCTGCCATTGAACTTATTGGAGCAGTTTCAGCGGTTGGCAAACTTTTATTTTTTGTGCCTACTGGTCCTGCAGCTGATTCCAGCGATCTCGTCGTTGACGCCCATCACTACTGCTATACCACTTATTGGTGTACTTGCCCTCACTGCCGTAAAAGACGCTTATGACGATTTTGTAAGTTAAATATTTAAGTAGAACTATAAAGTTTTATGGCTTATCACATCATAATGACAAAGTTATGAAGAACATGATATATAATAACTTTTTGAAGTTCACTTGCTTGGAAGGCGAACAGTCTGTCATTACCGTGAATGTATAACGATAGTGTGCTCTTCACTTTGCTTGTTTCTGTTAAAGTCAGTATTTAAGGCATGAATAAAATATAAACTTATACGAAAAATATGACGCATCTGTGGACAGTATTCGTGACTAATACTACTCTACTTATTTTTTTTAATATCATACTCATATTTTATTACATATCATTAGTCAATAATTCATGTATACTTATAATTGTTTCTATTCACCTTCAAGCTTAAGGTCTCGTTGCTTTTTCGTTGCTCTCTGGAATTGTTTAAATATAATAGTTATTAATGGCAAATACAATACATTACATCGAATTTTAAATGAGTATGTGACATATATGAATGAAAATGGAGAGTTTAATAAAAAATATAAATTTAGAATGCGAAATAACTTTCAGCCATAAGGGTTGAATATAATGATGATTACTAGATAAAACCATTGAACATATATGTATGTATTATCAGACACTTAAATATATTATCACTTAGATAATCCCTTATTGTAAATTGCTTTCATTATGTATGGTTATTGTAATTCAGATGGTTTATGATAAAAGACGACAGAAATAATGATTTAATTATATATGTTTAATTAAAGCTTAAGATATGTATCTACACAATACTATGTTCATATTTTTTGTATAGTTGTATACGTACTTAAAATATATCTAATACATTAAACATAATTTGTATTCGATATTATAACAATTGAATGTCTTTTTTTTTTGCGGGTAGGCATCAAAGTGAACAGACGTGGTTTTGTTAGCTCTGTATTAATTTTAAAAGTAAAAGTAATTTAGTGTATATATGTGCTAAAATTTATATACCTGTGCTAAGTTGATTGTCACTAAACTCTCTCACACACTTTCAACACTAAATAATAAAGCAATACTGCAATGGATACACCAGTAAACCAGCTTCTCAAAAATATGGAGGAACTTTCTTCTATGTTTAACTCTAGAATGGGTGAGTTTGAGAAGAGCCTGTCACAATCTGGCCCTACAGCTCCTACACCCACAGTAAAATCCCTCTCAGCTGAATTTTACACTTTCAAGACTCTGGTATGGAAAAGTCTTGGATTACTTAAATCACAGGTTGAGTTAATTGCTTCTGGCATGGACCATTTGGAGACACACTCAAGAAGAAAGGTTCTTCTGATTCACGGCGTAAGGGAAGAAAAAGACGAAAATGTGCTGCAGCAAGTTACCAAAATATTATCCAGCCAGATGAAGTTGCCAGATGTAAGATCTTCAGCAATCGAATCGTGTCATAGATTGGGCACAAAAAAGGACAGTTCGCGGCCCATTTTAGTCAGATTTTGTAACTTACAGCTTCGTGCTTCAGTGTGGAAGGCTAAAACAACATTAAAGGGCAGTAAAATAACAATTACAGAATTTCTAACCAAAGCTCGTCAAGAGGTTTTCATAACAGCACGTAAACTTTATGGAATCAGGAAATGTTGGACAGCTGATGGAGTCATTATTATATTACTCCCTAACAAAGGTAAAACCAAAATTTCTTCGCTGTCCGAGCTCAAAAATTTAATAAAAGAACATCCTGCTATGAATTCTAATGACAAGAACTAAACGTAAACAGGTTCAGCTTTGTTTTTACCATTTTAATTTAGTCGGTTTTTACTTAAATATATGCTTTTCTATGTTTCATTTTTCGAAGGGTACATTTACATAGTTTTTGATTGTTAATGTATAATTTTTTTAACGTTTTTGTACTATATTTATAACCGTGACGACTTTAATATTTTGACAATTGACAGTAATGTGTTTACACATATATATGTCACAGACTATCTATCAATATAAATTTACTGTCATTGTCTTTGCACTGATAATTGTCTTTGGTTGGTTTCGTTCTATTTTATTGTATTCTTTTTATATAAAAATTAAAAAGTATTTTGTTATTAACGTAATGATAAATTATTTTTTCTTAGTGTGTTATTGTTATACAATCAACTTGTGCACGTGGATTTACTTAAATTTAGATTGTATTATTTATGTTGTTAGTTTAAATTAATTTTTAAATTTGTTATAATTTATTTTTTTATTATATTTTTTTTTTAATATTTATTTATTGTTATTTTTTTATTTATTTTTATTATTTATTGTTATAAGTTATGTATACCGATGATGAATATTTCACTTGTTCGTCTAGCGACAATGACATTGCCGATAGCAATATTTCGCTAATTTCAGACTCTGAACCACTTGTAGATAAGCTATCGAAAATTTTAACTAATCCGTCAAATTCTCTTTCCCTGGTACATATCAACGCTCAGAGCATTCCTGCTCACCTCACGGATCTTCTCACATCTTTTAGCTCCGGCGTAATTGACTGTATACTCGTATCTGAAACTTGGTTAAAACCATCCTTACCATCTATTAGTTACTCTATTCCAGGTTACCAGTTGTTCCGGAACGATCGTTACCTACAAGGCGGTGGAGGCGTGTGTATCTACCTCCGCAATAACATCCCTGCCAGTATTATTAAACACTCTCCTAATGATTCCATCGGAAACCTGGAATATCTTTTTTTAGAAATAGTTTTACACCATAAAAAAATGCTTCTGGGAGTACTGTACTCTCCGAATGATAAAATAAATTATTTTAATGATTTGGATGGAGTATTTGAATCTCTTTTGCCAATGTATGAGCATGTAATCTGTATGGGTGATCTAAATACTTGTATTTTAAAAAATGACACTAGATCCGACTTGTTGAAAGCGCTAAATGAAGCGTATAATTTGCATGTACTTCCAATGTCGCAACCCACTCATCACTTTCCTAATTGCAGGCCTTCCCTTATAGATTTAATCTTTGTCTCTAACCCTAATCTAGTTGCTTCCCATGGACAAACGACTGCTCCATTCTCCTTCCATGATCTAATTTTTCTTTCTTATAAGTTACGCACTCCCAAGCTTAGAGACAAAATATTTCTTCAGCGCGATTTTAAGCATATGGACCTGGAACGCTTGAGAGAGGATGTGAGGAACGTCAACTGGTTACCCATATTGTCATCAACTGATATTGACAGTATGGTAGACTCCTTAACAACTGAACTGATTTACATATATGACAAATACGCTCCAGTCAGACCTGTTCGTAGGAAGCATGCACCCGCCCCTTGGCTAACTCCGGTTATTAAACGTTTTATGAGTAAGCGTGACAGAGCAAAAGTTAAAAACAAAAAGTTTCCTTCTCTAGATCACCTAGCTGCATATAAAAAACTGCGAAACATTTGCAACAGAATGTGTAGGGATGCTAAACGCCGTTATATTCATAGCACCATTCAAGGTCTCTCTCAAGCGCAAGTTTGGAGATTCTTGGAGTCATTTGGGGTAGGTAATATCACTGATACGAATTGTGTATCAGTGAATCTGCATCACCTAAACTCTTTTTTTGCAACCCCACCTTTAAATATCAAACCTCAATTAAAATCAAAAACCCTTAGGCTTCTTTCTTTGATTAACCTACCTGACTCACCCCCCTTCACATTTCAAACAGTTACTGAGGATGATGTCAAGACGTGTATTAAATCCATCTCCACTAAAGCCATTGGTAGTGACTTTTTAAGCCTTGACATGATCCTTCCCGTGTTGGAAGACATTACTCCAGTGATCACCCACATAATTAATTTCTCACTGTCACGTAATGTTTTTCCGGTTCAGTGGAAAAAGGCTTATGTCATTCCTTTACCTAAAAATTCCAACCCAACCAACGCTTCTGAATATCGACCTATATCTATCCTTCCTATTCTTTCCAAAGTCCTTGAATCTATCGTGTATAACCAACTTTACTCTTTTCTTTCTTCCAATAACCTGCTCTGTCCTTACCAATCTGGCTTTCGTCCTTTTCACAGCACAGTTACTGCGCTGCTGAATATCACGGAGGACATACGATTTGCTATGGATAACACCAAGCTCACCGTAATGGTACTCCTGGATTTCAGCAGCGCTTTTAACTCGGTGGACTTTGATATACTTCTGGGCATTCTTCGTGCAGTTAACCTTTCTACCTCAGTGATTGAATGGTTTAACTCGTATCTCTTCGGTCGCCACCAATGTGTTAAAACTAATGACGAAATCTCGACGTGGTTAGAACTCACTGCTGGCGTGCCACAAGGCGGTATTCTTTCTCCACTTCTGTTCTCTATTTTTATCAATAATATCTCAAAAATCATTTCGTCTCCCTACCATCTGTATGCAGATGATTTACAATTATATCGTTCTTGTAACTTGAACGAATTGTCAGAAGTTATTGCAGCTATAAATAAAGACCTTTCTGCTATTCATTCTTGGGCCGAATCTTTTGGCTTGCTAGTGAATCCTAAAAAATCACAGGCAATTATTATTGGCAGAAACAGAATAATATCTAAAATAAATTGGGACACAACACCAAAAATTCTATATGCAGGAACTGACATTACATATTGTATGAAAATTAAGAATTTGGGTCTAACTTTTGACAGTAACATGTCCTGGGCAGCACATATTAATGATATCAGCAAACGCATGCATTTCTCCTTCCATTCTCTTAAGCGTCTCCAATATTTCCTCCCTCACAAAACCAAAATTATGCTTGCGCAATCTCTTCTCCTCCCAATTCTTGACTACGCCGACGTCTGCTATATAGATGTGACCGAGGAGCTACTCAATAAGCTAGAGCGACTTCAAAACCTTGCCATACGTTTTATTTTTGGTCTACGTAAGTATGATCGCGTTTCCCAATTTCGAGCTCAGCTTAATTGGCTCCCAATCCGACTTCGCCGAGATATGCACATCCTTTCACTCTTATATAAAATTCTTAATTATCAATATTTCCCTTCCTATTTGCGTTCCCGTTTTACCGTACTCCCCCTCCCCTTACGTTCTAGGCGGTCTTGTGTCATACCGACGCTTGACGTACCGAAATGTAATACTAAATACATGCTAAAATCATTTACAGTTCATGCCGCATCATTATGGAACCAACTACCTAAGTCCATCCAAAAAAGCCCGTCCATTATTTCCTTTAGATCCAAATTAAAAAAATATTTTCTGTCAACTTTAAGCACGTAAACTTTAGACGGTGGTTAAAATTTTTCTAGCTCTTTTTCCTGGTATTTATACTTATGTATATATATATATATATATATATATATATATATATATATATATATATATATATATATATATATATATATATATATATATATATATATATATATATATATATATATATATATATATATATATATATATATATATATATATATATATATATATATATATATATATATATATATATATATATATATATATATATATATATATATATATATATATATATATATATATATATATATATATATATATATATATATATATATATATATATATATATATATATATATATATATATATATATATATATATATATATATATATATATATATATATATATATATATATATATATATATATATATATATATATATATATATATATATATATATATATATATATATATATATATATATATATATATATATATATATATATATATATATATATATATATATATATATATATATATATATATATATATATATATGTGTGTATGTATGTGTATATATGTGTATGTGTATGTATGGATATATATTATATAACTTTTGTGTACAATTTAAGTTTATATTTATACTATGTATATTGTATAAATTATGTATGTATATGTATGTAATAGCTATGCTTATATATTTATTTATTCGTTGTTTATATTTGTTTTATATGGATTATATAAAATATATGACTACTTAATAATATCTAAATTAAAATTTCTGAAATTGTGCTTGCTTTACCCGCTTATTGTAATGTATCCACATACACTGGTTGACTGGCAGAGATCTCTTAAAGAGATAAGTCCGCCTTTGTACACTAACTGTTTTTTTTTATTTTTTCCTGTTTTTACATTTTTTGTAGTACAATAAAGAATATTATATTATAAATGATAAATATGTTTTTTGTTAAGTCGTATTATTGTATGACGTTATACATCCATATAGGTAGTTACCTCATTTTAAGCTAACGAGCAGTGTTAATTACAGCAACGTCATCAAAACGATTCTCAAGTGAACCACAGACGGGCGAAAACACTGCGTAATGGCAAGCTTGTGGAGGAGAAGTGGGCGTCTGTTCAGGTGGGAGACGTCATACGGCTGGAGAACGACCAGTTCGTGGCAGCTGATATATTGCTGCTGAGCAGTTCCGAGCCTAATGGGCTTTGCTATATAGAGACTGCTGAGCTAGATGGGTATGAAATTATATGTACATGTTTTGTTTATTACGGAATTTTTAACTAAAAAATATTATATGTATGTATAGGTGAACATATAGATAGTCTAATGATTTCCTAGTTAAGATATGATATGACTGGCCGTTTGTTTTAAATCTTACAAAAAATTAAAATTGATTGTTTTTGCAAACATTCTCAGTTCGTTAATATGTTTAAACTTCTAGACGTTTTATTTTAGCTTAGTAAATTTTTACTTACTGCTCTATGGAAGTTAAACAATAAACCTTGAACAACTTTCTTTTAATTGTAAATCTGAAAAAAATATTTCTGAAAGTAACTTTTAATAAAAAAGTAAAATTTTATTTGACTAAAAAAGATAATGGTTTACAATATAACATCTTATTCATAACTCATGTATTTCCTTTTCTTTGTAACGTAGGTATTTTTTAGTTTCACGCTATAGCCCACATATAGCAGGGCAGGTTTTTTATTGATCTGATTCTGAGTTTATTCTTTAAAATATCAATATTATATTACTTTATATATAATTATGAAATTCAATATCCAGAATCATATGAGCTACTAGCTTTTATGATGTGTAAATGACGCGGAAATCATTCGTTGATTGTTTAATTAGAAGTACTTACGTTATAATTCACAAACTACTTGCAAATAGGCATGATTATGTGCGATTTTAATGTACTAGAGAATACTTTTTTTATACTATAACTGAAAGTTTCAAGTAAGCTGAATTTTAGAAATTGAATGGAGCTTTGATATTTTTAAATTAATTTAATCGAATTAATAATTGTATTTTTTCTTAAGTTCTGCATGCAATACTTATCGTATTATAGACTTTATTGCTGAAATATAATTTGGGTATATAAATGAAACTTCACGCTGTGGCCAGCACGTGACAAAGTACGAAAAGGCAACTTGGCAACCTAGTGTCAAGACACTCAGTTTCAATTAAGACCGTTCCCGCCGCTTCTGTTCCTCACTTTCTGCTGAATTTGAGGCATTGCGAGTTGAACGATGGAACTCAATGTGTCGCCTTGTCTTCTTCAAAGAAATGAAAATGTTAAATATTTCATGTTCTTGAATGGGGATCGAATTTACAACTTGTAGCGTTTACATCTGTCGCCTGAGCCCCTCCGCCATGACAAGCCTCTGAAAAGATTGTAATAATCCTTTTTGACCATAAACATTTTTTGCATTTGTGCCGATTGATTATGATTTACGTTACGCGCTTTTTAGAAGTACATGAATTAAATTTGCATTAAAAATTATTGTTTGTGATTATTATAATAAATTGTCTGTACAGGGAGACGAATTTAAAATGTCGCCAGTGCCTTCTTGAGACGGCCGCAATGGGGCAGGACGACGCACAACTGGGTGCTTTCGATGGCGAAATTGTCTGTGAAACACCCAACAATCTACTTAATAAGTTTGAAGGTAAGAATGATCCACCCAACAATTTCCCATATTTAGAAATAATTACAAACTGTTATCTTAAGTAAGTCATTCATAGATATATGTAATGTCAAGTGACCTGATTAATTACTATTTAGTAATGCTATTTGAAAACATTTTTTGACTAAAAAGATGTTAAAATAAGTTTGGAAATTTTAAATTTGTCCAATAACAATTTGTACAATGATTCCGTAGGTCGCCATGTATCCATGCTATACTAATATAAATATTGCGTCAATGCTTCTCATATATGTGCTTGTGTTCCATACGTGTGCCATGAAAGTATTATATATACACATTACCATGATTTATTCATATAAATATAACCGTTATAATACCGCACACAGCCATATAATGTGTTTGCGTCTATAGTGTAATAGTGTTGCAGTATAGCTCGCTGCATTTTGTGGTTTCGCAACTAAACGATGATTTTGCTACAAAATTAAAGTCAATAATTACCGCGAGAATATTGCTTTTGTATTGTGTACGAGAAATCTCTGTAGTATTTCGATATTGTTGTTTGATATATCTATAGTTAGTTGTTGATTTTTTAGTATGATATATTCTTTTAATTTATTTGAATTAAGTTTAATTTTTACTAAATGACAATAGTAGCTTTACGTTAAATTTCATTTGTATAACAAAAAAACAAGTTGTATGATAATATTTGAAGTAGTAGATAAGTTTATTTGCAATTATTTATTTTAAAGCTATGTTATGTAGGTATTTATTTAGATTTGTCTGCCCAATTCTGTAGGCATTACGTGTCCTCGGTAACTCAGACCTCGGTACCAGAGCAAGGAAACCCACTACCTGTCGCGTTTACAGTCGCACGTTACGACTGACTCCAGTTAAATTTTATTAATGTGTATCTAAACGAATTAATTTATAATCGATTCTCAGTTACTTTAAAACAATACCGTACAATATAGGCAACGACTTGATTTTATAAAAAATACCTTTCCTTAGTACAAAATTTGGCAATGAATTTCAATTTACCTTTGTATAGTGTTATGACGTATAAAAGCCCGAATTTAGATGTTCCCATTATGTTAAAAGTAATGTAAAACAGATGTATACAAATTAATCCCATCCTTAAAGAAGTCAATTAAAAACTATGACACAGTAGTTAATTATCGTCATAATATTATTACGAAACACACTGGATTAGTATCAATCAGCTGTTAGTTTAACAGGCGTGGCCCGTATTCAACTAGGGCATGTTTGCCGAGTTTATTCTACTTAGGCTTATACTTATGCTAATATGAGCTTATATTGACTGCTTTTTCTATTGTTTAAAAGGTGTGTTTTAATATCTTATACTTAGAAATCTGTATACCATATATGGATAAGTAATTAAGTATTCAAGTACAGCTACATCATATAAGTATGTATAATCAAATACAATGCCTATATCATTATTTATATACGACAATGAAATTACTAATGACATCAACGTTGTTGACGCTAAACGAGGCTCAATGTGTTTTTGCAAGTGTTTTCCTTTTATTACAAGTAAATTGACTAAATATAACATAGATGTTAATTAAAATAATATATATGTGCAATTATTATTATTTTTTCTCTTGTATAAACATGATTGTACTGTGTAATTGCTATATTGTTTTTATATGTACCAATTTCAATCCACGTAGCACGTGGTTAACTGGCTTTTCAATGTGTACACTATACAAGTGTACTTGCGCTGCTATACGCTTTTAAAGTCATTCACTCATAAAGTATGAAAAGTATCAAAATATTTCACTGAGTTCGTTTTACAAAATGTTACTAATGTAATTTATTCTTAGATGTAGGTGTTAACTAGTTTAACAAAGAAAGTTTATTTCAAGTTCAGATAAAGTGGATTATACCACTCGTACCTACAATATTATACCGACACGAACAAATTCGTGAAATATGATTTTAACAGCGGTAGGTGAATTTATTGAGTTACAGAAATAATAAAAACGGTCGTTGACTTCTACACAAAGAAAGTCGACTTAAGTGGTGAACGAGCACTTGAAGTGTTACGTATTTGGGTCAAAAGTTTTTTTAAAGGTTATAAATATGTCTTAATTGATTTTGAAATACAGTAATACTTGTTGTTTAAATTTTTGTAGGAATAAAATATTACTTAAAAGACTGTTGTCCCATATAACACTATACATATAAATATTACTGTCGATTTCACAGGCGTACCATATATTGCGATTACATCTTACATAAAACAAAACTATAGAAAAAATATGCTAAAAAAGTACTCATATATATTATATAAAACATTGAGGCCTGTCGTGGCGCAGAGGCACAAGCGTGTGACAGGTTGTGGGTTCGATTCCTACTCAAATGAAATATTTAATATTTTCAAACTAAATAAGTTCCGCCTCATAACATGAAATGCCACAAATTCGGTAGAAAGTGGGCAACGGAAGTGAAACGGAGTGTCTTAACACTAGGTCCCCAAGTTTTTCCTGCACCTTGCCGTGTGCGGGATACAGCGTGAAGCTGAGAGAGAGAGAGAGAGAGCGAATTATATTTTAAACTATGAACCTATAATTAATTTCATATGATATATTAATTTCATACATAATACGTGTGAAATGTATGATATCTAAACTATAATTTTATTTAGAATAATAGACAGGAAAATAGGTAATATAAAATAAATACATTGTAAAGTGCCTATTAACTGTAACATGTTATCACTTCACAAGTCATTTTAGAATTATCTTTTCTAGTTCATGCACATTACGATAACTTTACTTAGTAGTTTAATATCTGTGTCCTAGACAGAAACAGATACTGAAAATGCTCACCTGTTGTAATTTTACCTTTATAAATTGGCTCTGGTCGAATTTAATCAGCGCCCCGTTGTTTTGGAATTATATTATACTATTCAACCCATACAAATGATTTATAGTTAACGTTGTAGATAGACGCTTTAAAACTACTGGGAAATAACAATAACTAGATTATGTATCGAAGCCGTTGTGATGTGGTTTCCTTGCGTTGGATAGAACTAGATTATAGTGGGTGCTATATCGTTCAATCAATTTAAAACACAGTGATTTATCTCTAAGTTGTACTCTAATACATCGTTCAATAAGTCTCGGGACTAACTATGAAAACAACGTTTAATCGGCAAAATTCTTTATTATTCATTAACATAATCTCATTTAAGTGCAATACAATCATTCTAACGCGTCTCCAACTTTTCAAAGCCATGTTTGCAGAACGATTTGTTTTTTGACTCCAAACTAAGACTAAGTAGCAGCGATCATCTCTTCATTCGAGCAAAAGCTTTTTCTCTGGAGCATCTTTTTGAGATCCGCAAAGAGCCAGTAGTCGCTGGCATATCCGGCGAGTACATAGGATGGGGACGCAGCTGGAAGTCTAATCCGTTGAATTTCATCGTTATGATTGACTTGTGGCACAGTGCATTGTCTTGATTAAAGATAACTTTCTTCTTCTTCATGTGTCGGCGTTTTTTCGATATTTCGGTCTTCGCGATCCAATAATACCAATGTAGTACTCGCTATTGATGGTTTTCTCATTTTCGAGGTAGCCATTGAAATTATACCTTTCACGTCCCAGAATACGGACGGCATTACTTTGCTGGCCGATTGTTGTGTTTTTTAAAGCTTCGGGCGGCTTTCATGGCTTGTAAGCCATTCTTCTGACTGCCGACTTGACTCCGGAGTGAAATAGTGAATCCATGTTTCGTCTACTGAAACATATTGACACAAAAAACCCTGTTTATGCTAGTAAACAGTGCCAAACAGCTCTCCGAATCATTGATACGTCGTTACTTTTGTTCCATTGTCAGCAAACGCGGCAGTTATTTGGAAAAAAACCTACCAGTTGATATGTTCATCTTCTTAGCTATCTCGTGCGCTTTCATTTCCCGGTCACCCATCACGATATCCAATACTTGCTTAGTGTTTTCGGAAGTCACTGCCTCATTTGGCCGCACCGAACGTTCCGCATTATTTGTATCAGCACGACCGTGTTTGAAGTTAGCATACCACCGACAAATGGTTGTTTTCGACAGAGTAGAGTCTGAATAATGTTTTGAAATCTATTGCTGAGCTTAAACTGTGTTATTTCCCATTAGAAAACAATGTTTCATCAACACACGAAACTAGTTTTGGTTTATTTTTTTACAATGGAAAATGCAAGTCAATTACAAACCACTATAGCTTTCTTCATAATGTTTCGAATTTCGTCAAATTTTGGTACATCTCATAAAGGTTGGTACTTCTGAACCTTAGTATATACATAGCACTATTAGCCCTATTTCTACGCTAGTCCAGGGACTTATTGAACGATGTGCTACATATATCTAGTTCCTAATTTGTAATTATATTCACACATAAGAACTGTTTGAATCAAATTTTCAATTTTGTAATTATTATTGCTGTCGAACGTGTACATATGATGTTTAATGTGTTATCGGGAAATCCGTCGTGGCTTTAGGATATGAGCAAACATCATGATTCACAAACGTTTCCTTTATTACATAATTATTAATGTTGGGCCTCTAATTTGTCATAATACACACACATAGTTAAAATTGATATTTAACACAGTTATGCCTAAAGAAGTAGATCTAATTGAGGTCTATCTTTATAAATTTCTAATAAAAAATCTTATCTACTCTTATTTGCACTTACACAATAAGGTATTGACAGGTTATGTCTTTGACTATCTTCTAATGATTTTAGTCGTATTTAAGACCAGAGAAACTATTCCAACAAAAATTGCAGATATTATCTTATTCTTCACCTTCCTCACTTATTCTTACATACACTTCCCTTATAAACAACCGTTAATTTTTTTTAATAAAATCTTGCATAATTTCTATTTCCTCTTTCGTGATAATAGTTATATTGATTTTAAATAAACAAAGTATTGACATAATATCTAAATATATATCGTTTAATATTACTTTTTTTTTTCAAATTTTAACTAATAACATAATTTTATCTTTTTAGGCACGTTAAGTTGGCGTGATCAACATTTTTCGTTAGACAACGACAAAATACTTCTACGCGGTTGCATATTACGGAATACGTCGTGGTGCTACGGCGTAGTCGTGTTTGCAGGGAAGGACACGAAACTTATGCAGAATTCCGGAAAAACAAAGTTTAAGCGCACCAGCATAGATAGACTACTTAATTTCCTTATAATAGGGGTAATTGCTGCAACTTACTCTACTTTCTGTCGATAACTAATGAGCTCTAAACTTCGTATATTACTTTTTAAGTGTTGAAAGATAGGTATTAAAAAGTCATTTATATGTTCCAGATTGTTCTGTTCTTGCTGTCTATGTGCGTGTTCTGCACGATAGCGTGCGGGGTGTGGGAATGGTTTGTGGGCAAGAACTTCCAGGTATACCTGCCGTGGGACAGCCTGGTGCCGGCCGAGCCCGCGTCCGGTGCAATTGTTATAGCCCTACTTGTGTTCTTCTCCTATGCTATTGTTATGAACACTGTCGTGCCCATATCGTTATACGTCTCAGTAGAGGTACGCTTACCAATAACTTAGACATTATTTCACGTAATCAACTGCTATATACAATTTACCATATTCTATAAATATTTATCGTATAATTTAATTTATTTATCATTTATGTATTTTTTTTGTTTATAGGTGATAAGATTTGCACAGAGTTTCTTAATAAATTGGGACGAAAAAATGTATTATGAAAAGACTGGAACAGCAGCAAAAGCACGGACTACTACTTTGAACGAGGAGTTAGGTACAAGCTCATTTTTAAATTACTTTCATCGACCCCTACTTGAATAAAATATGCGTATCGTACAAATTATAATTAAATTTTTACATATTTTTCAGGTCAAATTCAGTATATATTTTCTGATAAAACTGGTACATTAACCCAGAACATAATGACTTTCAATAAGTGTTCAATAGCTGGCGTCTGTTATGGCGATATTGTAGATGAAAACACAGGCGAAACCATCGAACTTACAGACGTAAGTTACAATAATTTATTTATATTATTTGATTACTCAAAGTAGATAAGCACTAAGTTTTTATTTTAGAAATCACAGCATTATTTGCATGTAGGCTGTTCTATAAGATGATCAGCACTTTTTTTTTAACATGCAATTATATTATTATACATAATGAAATAGCACGAATATAATAGACATTTTTTGGCATGTTTTTGATTTTATATAAAAAATTTGAATGATTGATTTTTTATTGTATATGACATATGTTTTAGTGTGAGAACTGACAGATGGTTGTATGCTAATTATTGCCTCATAAAAAATATTTTCATATTTAAAATATCTGTATTCCTCATGGGTTTTCTGTTACATGATTTGTTTATTGTTCTCATAGTGTTGTCTTCGTGGTTTGTTTGTTATACATGTATGTATAGTGTTCATTTGTTCATCAACAATTTAGATACAGCCTTATATTATGTTAGTCTTAGGTTTTAGAATATATGGAACACATTACATATGGCATTATGTCTACAGAATGTATTTTAAAATTATTTATAGTCAATATTTTGTTCTTATACATAATACTCAAGCCTTTAGAAATAAATGGACGCGATATTTTTTACTATAAAAGTTATTATGAAGTAACATGTACTACATAAACAAACATATACACACACAGACCGATTAAATATAAGAACCTAAACCGAAAATAGTGTTGCCAGATATAAAAAAAAACATTTAAAATATTTTTAAAATGAAATATAAAGTTAATATACATAAATATTTTTTAAAATTTACATTATTTAAAAGTTAAATAGTTTAAAAAGCTCAAAGTGCATCGTATCTGGCAACACTAGACGGGTAGGGCACAGTGTGATGCGTGTGTGGCGCAGCGGAGCAGGAGGCGCGGCGCGGCCGTCAGTGTGACGGCGCTGGCTGCCGGCGGTGCACGCGCTCGTCTGTTGGAGCTGGAGCACGAGCAGGGCCGCAGCACGCCCGGCGCCGCGCCCTCGCACGTACGGCGATAATACACTTACACGCTCAGCATGCTACGTCTTGAATTATGCGATTTAGTTTCTTGAGGCAGGTTCTACTTAAGTAAGTAAGGGCGTAGAGATGTCAAATAGAAAAAATAGAGGGAAGCATAAAAATATATGTATTAATTATTTGTAGTCCACGGAAATTCAACACCAGCAAATTTTTAACATCTAAGCCAACCAGCTCCAAATTATTATTTCAAGTAAAATTATTTGTGTTGTTACTTATTTTCTTTTCAATATCAGAAATTAAAGGCCTAGTCGCATAATTCAAGGCATTACAATTATTGCTTGGTCTCTTCTGTAATACAAATTCTTGCTAGAGCTAATAAACACTAAATAAATGCAGAACTATTGTCGACAGGAAAATGCTCTATAGTATAAACTTAATTTATGGTAAAGACTTATGGTACACTGATAGAATCTTTCATATACTAATATTATTGTAACAATTTTAATTATAAAACTATATCTTTAACGCTCTTACCTCTTATTAGAAGTAACAATCTTCTGTAGGAACTCTTAACAACTATACATTAACTTTTGTAGTCAAAGAAAAATTATATTGTAACTAATTTATATTAATATGTAAAATAAACCATTACTTTAATATCTTATGCTAATTGTCTTGTTAACCTGCATGTATGGGTGTCTGTATATAATTAACTCATTGACACATTTCACTGAGTGGCTTGGTGTGAAATGTTTTGCATGTTAGTGTGGCATGGATATTGCATGAAACTTTAGCTTATCGATTGTAGCCATGGTGTTTCTGGTAGAAATGTTTGTTTGTAATTTTCTTATTGTTCTTTAAGACAGCAAAATCTGTAAGTCAATGTTTAGTTATGTTTTTGTCAAACAACAATATTAAAACAATGTACTCATTTATTTCTTTTCTTCAAATAAATATTAAAGTTAAAGCCGTTCCAATTAATTTCCAATTAACTAAAACACAAGTAAATTCACCTATTTATAAAAGCTAATAAAATAATATTTATATATATTATTCATAAATATAATTCAATTTTTATACAGAGTACAGAACCGCTGGATTTCTCCGATAATCCCGAATACGAGCCGGAGTTCAAGTTTTTCGATTCCAAACTTTTAAAGGCAGTCCGTCAAGGAGACCGCCACGTGTACGATTTCTTTCGTCTGCTTGCTCTCTGCCACACGGTTATGCCTGAGCAAAAGAATGGCCGGCTTGAATATCAGGTGATTGTGATTATATACTAAATACGGTAATGATATCAAAAAGGACATTTTTCATGAATACATATAGTTAAAGATAAAAACTGTTGTGACTATTAATCAAGATGATAGAAGTTTCACACTGGTATCCTTATTCTAAATAAGGGACGTCACATGAGTAGGTAAATTGAAACAGATCGACCGCATTTATATCTGTACATTCCAATAATTAATAACTATTATGTCAATTATTGTATTATTGTTAGTATCAACGCCCACCTGCGTTAAAAGCGGCAGTTCAGTTTTATGTTAATGCCGTGCCGTGACGCTTGATTCCGGCTTAGAATAGGATCACCCTGGTACTGATGGTGTCGTAAGAGGCGACTAAAGTGCGTGTGGTAGAGTCACATTGCTAGTAATGACAACACGCATGGGCAGACTCGACCGGATTATTACCAACCCCGGCATTTAAGACCGGCGTTAAGTAGTGGCTTTGGCCACTGCGTTTCGCATTAGGTAATGCCGGGCCCCGGTGCCCTTCCAATTTAAAGGACGGCAACGCTCCTGTAGCTCCTCTGGAGTTACTCGGGGCCGTGGGCGACGGTGATCACTTACCACCAGGTGACCCGTACGCTCGTTTGCCGTCTTTTCCATAAAAAAAATAATGTTAATGCGATTATTACTGTACTGTATTTTTTTTGATAAGAGGCAGCCGTGGCGCATAGACGAGCTTGATAAGAAATGGGATTGTTTCCCATTCTGAAGAATAAGTAGAAATATTTTAAGTTCATCGCCTTTGTGACGAGACAAATAGTGGCATTGAGGCCCGCCACTCATCTCACAATGCCTCGACAGTTCGGCGGAGAGTAGGAAACGGATGTGTCTTAATGTACGAAGCGTCATAACACTAGATTCCCTCTCTGCCTATCCTACTATTTAAAATATTACAAATAAATAAATAAACGAATATTGAAACCAATAAGTTATTCTTTTAAATTACAGTCAAATAGCATATATATGCAACATGAATAGATATTATGTAGAGAAACAATGTATATTTATTTTAAATTAATAAAGGAAATTCATACCGAATAATTCGATAAATGTTAGTATTGTAGCGGAATTATTTATATATATATATATATAAACTTTACTTTTACAGGCGCAATCACCTGATGAGTCGGCACTAGTATCTGCAGCTAGAAATTTTGGATTTGTGTTCAGAGAACGATCCCCTAATACTATTACAATAGAAGTTATGGGTAAGACAGAGGTATGTTGAGTGAAATATTTTTGTTATAATAAATTAATTGTATCCACAACGAATTCAATTTTAAATACTTTATTTTCAGGTGTACGAGTTGTTATGTATATTAGATTTTAATAATGTTAGGAAAAGAATGTCCGTGATATTGAAGAAGGATGGTGAAATTAGGTTATATACTAAAGGTGCTGATAATGTAATATACGACAGATTAAAACGTAGCAGCCAAGATGAAGTTAAAACTAAAACACAGGAGCATTTAAATGTAAGGAATGCACATTTTATATTTTCAGTGTAGATAGTTAACTGTATAAATAATGATGAGTACTTTTTATCTTATCTTATCTTAGCAATATTTAAAACATAAAAATATGTGTAGTTCCAGATAATTTAAATATCTTTCAGGATTGTTGCCACTATTTTTAAATAATAAAGGGATAAAAATTGAGGACTTTCATGGCATGGGCACACACAGATTCCCACTTAGGAAAATTAAACAATCTATATTTTGATTTCCTCGTTCTGATACGGTGACGTGACCACGCTACCACGCCATTCAATAGGCAATCTCGAGATTGGTGCACTGTGTGGGAAAAGAAGCGTCAACGTTGCCAACAAGTGTTTTCTGCCAAGCTTGCCAAGCCTGGCATGTTGAACACAGAAACACATGTGGTGATTGGTATTTGTTTGTTTAATCAGAAATTCGCCGGAGAAGGTCTGCGCACGCTGGCGCTGGCGTGGCGGCCGCTGGAGGAGCGCGGCTTCGCGGAGTGGAAGCGCCGGCACCAGGCCGCCGCG
Organism: Eueides isabella; assembly: GCA_019049475.1. NCBI lineage: Eukaryota > Metazoa > Arthropoda > Insecta > Lepidoptera > Nymphalidae > Eueides > Eueides isabella. Next base: position 8,823,470 of record CM032401.1, read on the forward strand.
CTCGCGCTGCGCGACCGCGACGAGCGCCTCGACGCCATCTACGAGGAGATCGAGACCGACCTCATACTCATGGGTCGGTGACACTCGCTTATATTCGTTATATTACTTGTTACTTGTATTATGTATTTAAAATATTCATGGTATACTAGGATACAATATAAAGCTAAAACAATATCTTTTTCCGTTCAATCATTCGATTTGAGTTTAAAGAGGATAATGACGTGTCTTAATACTAGGATCACTTGGTTTTACCGCTGCCTGTATTTGTAGCCAATAAGGCCGTAGAACCCACGCAAACGAACCTTCGACACAATTTTGACACATTACGTTAACTTTACAGGCGTCACAGCTATTGAAGACAAATTACAAGATGGTGTACCAGAAACGATAGCAAATTTGAGTATGGCTGGAATGAAAATATGGGTTTTAACAGGAGATAAACAAGGTAAAACATTAATATATAAATAATATTTATATAAGGTTATATTTGTTCATCATAATCACTCAGTATGAATATAATCTTTTAACAATATTTAATATATATATATATATATATATATATATATATATATATATATATATATATATATATATATATATATATATATATATATATATATATATATATATATATATATATATATATATATATATATATATATATATATATATATATATATATATATATATATATATATATATATATATATATATATATATATATATATATATATATATATATATATATATATATATATATATATATATATATATATATATATATATATATATATATATATATATATATATATATATATATATATATATATATATATATATATATATATATATAAAAATATAACAATTTTGTATATTAATTTATAATATGATTTTCTAATGATTAGAAACACTTACGTCTTTTAATAATAATATAAGATGAATTCGAAAGAAACATTGTTATCAATAGAAATACCAGTCCAAAACAATAATCACAAGACTCAGTAACCAAATGTGGGCGCAGTAAGAAGAGTTCACTGCTTACGCGATGATTGTTCATTTGTTTTTTACTCGTGGGATTTTACTATTTTAATTTTCCCATTCTGATAAGACAAAATGCCTAACTAAATTTCACCATTCAACGCGCAATTTTTCGACTTTGGATGGAAACTAAAATAAAACATCAAAAAAGAAAATAGTGTAAAGGCACTCCCTTAAGTGTTTTATTCTGTCTGCCTATTTAATTCTATAACACACCCATTTATGCAAGAAAAAAAACTCTTGATTGTTTTTATGTTTAAGTAGTTCTTACAATTAATATATTTTTCTTTATTCAGAAACAGCGATCAACATCGGGTACTCGTGTCAACTACTAACGGACGACATGGCGGAAGTGTTCATAGTAGATGGCGTAACGCACGACGATGTAGATCGACAATTGGCTAAATGCAGGGACTCTATACGTGTTGTTAACACCTTTTTACCGCATGGTAGGTTTTCTTGTTGATTTAAAGTTAAATGCTTTGTATAAGTTATACTTTAGTTATTTTGTGTGTGGGATGAGTTTTAATTACTTAAGGTCATAAATTTCATCAAAATATATATAATATTTAATAAAAAATTAAAATTTTATTTTCATTATTTCAACATTTTCAGTGAAAGTTGTGTCTGTGATCCACAATAGATTATTTTTAGGGGAATTTTGTCATCATATATTGTTATATTATTAAATATTTTATGATACTTAGAAATGTATTTTTAATAATAATTAAATATATATTAAAATCGAATAAACACTGGGCTTATTGGGTTTATTTTTCAGCGAGTAAAAACATGATTAATCTCCCATATCCATCCGGATATCAAAGTCACAAGTGTGATTTGCCTCCAGGTTCGACGTCGGAAGCGAACAAGTCGAGCGCCGACGCGGCGGCGGCGGCGGCGGCGAACGGCGGGTCGGTGTCGGGCGCCGGGCGGCCGTCGCCCGCGCGCGCCGCCAACGTGAAGCTCAACGCGCCCGCCGTCTCCGTCGTCACATTTAGGTGGGAACATAGCGTAGCCACGCGCAGGTAGAGACATACACTACGCCTACACCGCACCGCTCACGCCTCGCACACCCGCACCTCCAACCCAGTGCCGCTCGCTCTACATGTCAATTGTGGAAATAAAGAAAGTTTTAAAGTATTATTCACATGCTAAAGAATGAAAAATATTTGAACAATAAACAAATAACGTAGCCGTATTCAAACTAATGCTTCTTGGTATGGTTTGATAAAAACTATAGCGCTTACTTGGTTTCGAAAATTCAATTTGGATCCTGTCTACTTTTAATTTTTATAGATTTCAAAATATATTTGAAATTGCGCTTTCTTAGGGAAATAAGGAAATAGGAAAATATTTTTATTGTTTTGACATTTAGAAGGAGGGCACTATTTCTATTTCTATTTACTTCCTTGCCTTGCGCAGTGTTGATTGTGTTGTGGCTAGTGTTACCAAGTGTTTTGATTTTTGCAGAAAGTGTCCAATTATAGTTGCACTATTGACAGCCACTCTACGTGGTTCTGGTTTTGCGACACTGCCTGTGCATTCAATTGTCATATTTTAGTTATTAAAATTTTAAATGTTATATTCTAATCTCATTAAGGTGAGTATATTTAACTTTTACAAATATCACATTAAATGTACTAAAAATAAATATTTATAAAATAAAAATATGTATAAATTTCAAAGTTTCAATTTAAGTAAAATTTATACATATGACAAACATAGATAATTTGTAATAAAAGCAAAAGATAAAATATTGGCATTGTTACACACAACCTAACTCTTTTTCTTTGAATTTTCTATACCATAAGTAACTAACCCATCAAAAATACACTGATCACACTTGACCCTTCAAAAGACACAGACAATTAATGTAGTAGAGTAGTTTCTTGTTGCGCTCACAAATGGTCATCATTTTAAAATACGTTTTTTATTAATAATTCATGGTTATCACAGTTTTTGTGAAGCTTACTTTTTAACTTTTTGTGAGCTCGCTACTGCTAATTTGCATTTATATGTGTGTACGTGTGAAATTTTAAGATATACATTTATTTTCAATTTCAATTGCAATATAATGGATTTCTGAATTTAATTGCAATATAATGGATTTCTGAATTTAATTTATGATTTTTTATTTAATTAACGTTAAATCGTAAAGTTCCTTAAATGTTGATGATAGCTTAGTATGTATTTAAAGTCTACCTACTTACCACGTATAATTCTGATAAAAAAAACCGCAGATTTAACTCGGCCTACCAAAGCTTTCTACTGTAACTTTATTACAAATTTAAATAATTGGCTTATTAAATATTTTATATCGTTTACAATTATAGGATATTAGTTATCTGACAAGTATGTTACAGCAACGAGTACGTGTCAGGGGGCGGTCCGTACGCGGAGCACGAGCATGCCAACGATGATTCCAACGGGTTTGCCATCGTCGTCAACGGACACTCGTTGGTCCACTGTCTACATCCGAAATTGGAAGAAAAGTTAGTATATTTGATTGGTAATATAAACTAATCGTTATATTGCACCCGAATTATACATAATATCTTTTTTATAAATTTTATTTGAAAAAAAGCCAGAGGAAAAGTATATATTAAATAAAAGCTAAAGTTAAAGTTAAAGTTTCAGTTCAGTAGTTTTTGCGTAAAAACATTCATAAAACATCACAATATTTCTATGTCTACACACTTTCAAAGTAAATATATTAGTAAAAATAGTGAGACAAGACTAGTACAATTTGTAAAAAAAATTGAATTTATCGCCCGCTTATAGTTTTGTGTTTTATGTACATGTTATTGAAACGTTTATATATAATAATCAAAATTAGTTTAAAATTGCTTAATTTGAAACTTATATTTATTAATACTATTAATTTATTTTTTCGCGATCATACATTTCTTTGAAACATGTTAATAAAATTGAACGGTGTATTAGGTTTTTAGACGTGGTCCTCCAGTGTCGGTCAGTGATATGCTGTAGAGTAACACCATTGCAGAAGGCAATGGTGGTTGAACTCATCAAGAAAAGCAGGAAAGCTGTTACGCTCGCGATAGGAGATGGTGCCAACGATGTTTCTATGATTAAAGGTACAACAACATACACTTTGTTATAAAGTTATATATTCTCACCCGGACCATAAGTTATCTAGCCTCGCTACCAGTACGTAGACAAAAGGCAGCGCTAACTTCCGCCACCAACGCACAATGGCTTAAACTGTGTGTGCACTCTGCCTACATTGCTTCTCCCATATAGCATGAGAAATGCAACGCGAGTTGTTAATACAAAATTTTAATGTCTAAGAGTGCATTTCACAGTTTTCCTATACATTACAACGTTTATTTATTTTTATCTCTACCTAAATTAAAATACTGGCAAGTATTTGACTTAATTGCCCACTTCCGTTTAAAGCAATGACAATTAATATGAAAATTTGTTCAGATTCACATACTCATAATGTTCGTTTGTTTATTTTCATCTCGTTTATTGTAAAGAACAAAATTTACTTTATTGTAAATGATCCGGATTGACTTACCTTCTTAACCTTTTTTAGTCATATCGGGCCAAGCTAATATTATTATATATAATTTAATATATTTTTAGCGGCACATATAGGCGTAGGCATATCAGGCCAGGAGGGCATGCAGGCAGTACTGGCGTCGGACTACTCCATAGCGCAGTTCCGTTTCCTACAACGACTGCTGCTGGTCCACGGCCGCTGGTCCTACTATCGAATGTGCAAGTTCCTCAGATACTTCTTCTACAAGAACTTCGCATTCACCGTGTGCCACTTCTGGTTCGCATTCTTCTGTGGTTTCAGTGCGCAAGTGAGTATACTAATAAACGCTTTGTAATAATATATTATTTACTATTTAACAATTTAAGATTTTCATTGGTGAAAAAGCTAAACTTTCAAAAATCGAATTTGAAAAAATGTCTCTAGATAATGGTAAAATAAATGTGATTAAAGTTTATATATCGTGGCTAAGGGGCACAACAAACGTGAGACTGTAAACGTTACAGTTTGTAGGTTCGATCCCTACTTGAGGAAATGAAATCCAATGAAATAAGTAATATTTTCAATTTGAATATCTAATGTTTTCATTTCTTTATTTTAGTAACAAGGTGAAGCACGGCGTTAAGTTACAAAAAATAAGACATAGATTGATGAAAACGTAGGGTTTTGTTGCACAGATCGTTTGGTCGGTGTGTAAGACGCGCGGATTCAAACTTCCGTTACTTTAAAATTGTTATACGTTTTTAAAATTACTATTTTTTTTTTCTGTGTGAAATAATACTAAAAATATGAAATAATTTGAATCCTCAAATAAATGTAAGTAGTAATACTAAAAATGGTCATCCACAGACTGTGTTCGACGAGATGTTCATCTCGGTGTACAACCTGTTCTACACGTCGCTGCCCGTGCTGGCGCTGGGCGTGTTCGAGCAGGACGTGTCGGACGCCACGTCGCTGCAGTTCCCCAAGCTGTACGCGCCGGGACACACCAGCCAGCTCTTCAATAAGAAGGAGTTCATCAAGTCCACGCTGCATGGCTGCTTCACGTCGCTCGTGCTGTTTCTTATACCTTATGGTTTGTGGGCTTTTTTTAATATTATTATTGATTGAGTGTTAAAGGCTATTACCATATTAACGATTTTATAAATGATAACACGCCTTGGAATTAAAATGCTCGCTCCGGGCTATTTCAAATATATCATTGTCACATAATTATATATATGATGTAAAATTTTGCTAAAAAATAGACATGTCCTGCTGAGTTTCTTTCGCCAGTTCTTCTCAGGTCTGAGGCAGTTACTTTAGTGAACTGGTGGTAAATTGATTGACGTTGAAAAAACGATGCTTGTAACTTTTAGTTTGATTAAAAATATTTGAATTTTGTATTTAATTTTGGGTTAGTCGTAAGTGAATTGTACATTTAATGTCTAATAGTTAGTTTTAATAAAATGGATATAACGAAATTTTAAGTCATATTTATACATAGGTACAAATATATGAGTAACGTTAGTATTGGAAGCATTTTCAATGTCATACAACACAATACCGTGTAAATGATTTTTTGTGCGATTATTTACGTTAATAATTTTATTATTTTTAAAGTGTTATTCTACAAAAAAAATTAAGTATATTCGCGTTAATCTCTCAAAAAGAGTTTAACTGATTTAAACACAGTTATCACGATAATTGGCAACCTCTCCTATAGATTTAGTGTTTGTTTTAATTGAATCAATTCATCAAATCAACAAAATTTGTATGGATATAAAGTATTTTGTTCGACAAATTTGCTACATTAGTAGATATATAATTGAGTTGCTTATGAAAACGAAGCCACGAGTGGGGGCAGCTAGTTGACAAAATTTGTATATTCAATTGTGTTAGCATGTGAAATTATTACATATAAACAATTTGAATTTTAATATATTTAGGAAGAGGGGAGATTTCCATATGATATGTCTCTAGTTTAATATTTGTTGTTCTCTCTAGTTTTATAATTGTTAAGAAAAATAAATATCCATTAATTAATGACACCGTTGCCAATGTCTGGAAAATGTTTTGTTTACTGGTCGATACCAGCTCGGAGAAGTAATTATTTCCTCCGATCTCAGTTCAGCAACTGTAAGCATAATATCGTAAAAATTTAACGGGGAGAGTGCTTTTATCTCTAGAATTCAACTACTTATGGGAAAAAGCGAGAAGCTGCTGTAAATTATAATAATATTAGAAAAAATAAGCTTCCATCATGTTTAGTAAAATAATTACGTGTTCCAGGTACTTACAAGGATGGTTTGGCGCCAGATGGCAAGATTCTGTCAGATCACATGTTGTTAGGGAGTGTTGTGGCCACTATATTGATAATAGACAACACTACACAGGTAAATATATTTTTTATATGTAACATTTATATTTTATATTAAAAATGGGTTTTTGCTATTATTTTCCTTTAACGTGAAATTAATTATTTAATTTTAGGAAAAACTAAGTATAATTATAAAATAGTATATTTAATGGCATTTTATAATTTGATATTTTTCATAAGAATTTACATTAAACAAGTTATACGATTATTTTTCTATTGGACACTAAAATGTTGTTTAATGAACTTGTTTTGTCTCTACACTCAGATCGCACTGGACACGACATACTGGACGGTGTTCAACCATATCACAATCTGGGGCTCGTTGGTGTCGTACTTTGTGCTGGACTACTTCTACAACTACGTGATAGGGGGCCCCTACGTGGGCTCGCTCACGGTCGCGCTCACGCAGGCCACGTTCTGGTTCACCGCCGTGCTTACTGTGAGTTCATATTTTTATTATACAATGGGTTTGTGGTTGGATTTTTTTTATTTTGGATGGTTGTGAACACGCTATATATTGATAAGTAACTTTGGTTATTATCAAATGTAAGAAAGAAATCTAAAATCAAATATATGTAGCCATCTTCAGTTAACTAACCAAGACGAGAATCCGCACTCGTGAGATTATGTGTGCCGAAAGGTATTAAAGTATTTAGTAACGCTATTTGTAAAGATGTTTAACAATTGAGCGTGTCTCTCTGCGTCAGATGATAATCCTGATGGTGCCGGTGGTGGCGTGGCGGCTGGCGTGGTCGCGGCGGCGGCCCACGCTGGCGGAGCGCCTGCGCGCGCGCACGCGCTGGCGCAACCGCTCGGCCGGCGTGGACGCGCCGCGCACGCCCTCCGCGCGCCGCGCGCGCCGCTCCGTGCGCTCCGGGTACGCCTTCGCGCACCAGGAGGGCTTCGGCCGCCTCATCACCTCCGGCAAGATCATGCGCCGCATCCCGCACGCCGACGCCGCGCTCTCCGCGCTCGCCTCGCTGCCCGGCAAGTTCCACGCGCGCGCGCCCTCGCCGCCCCCGTCGCCCCCGTCGCCCCCGTCGCCCCCGTCGCCCCGCGCGCCCCGCCAGGACCTCGACTCGGTGGACTTATGAGGCGAAGTGAGCGACGGACGCACTGTGTACGATTGTGTTTGTAAATAGTCGAGTGGTTACAAACGACCCGTAATTTTCTATAAGACGGCATAATGTCGTCGCAACTCGTATTGTGATAATGTTAATAGATTTAAAAAATTCGTATTATATTATTGCCTATATTATTAAATTATATTTGTTGATCGAGAGTATATATATTGATAGATATTTATTATGGTACGTACTAAGATTACTCTTTTATATTGGGAAAGCGTAGTTGTCTGATGTTCCTTTGTATGTGTAGACGACGTAGTTCGGTTCATCGAGCACGACCCATCGATTAGGTTCTTTTAGTTGTTGTCGACGTATCGTCAAACGATATTGGAGTATGTTACGGACTTACTTTGAAGGAGGGATGTTACGGAGCTCCGTAAAATAACCGAAACTATAAGATATCGAAATAAAAACTCTGTAAACGTAACCAAATAACCCTGTAAATACTTTATTAGTACGATTTAGCGATAAGTACGAAGAACTTTTGTAACGAAATAAATATATATCGTTATCAAAAAAAATCTCACAAATCTAATATTTGTAATCGAAATGATCTGTTATCGGCGAATAATTATTAATTCGTAACCGAAACCAATACGGTATTCTACTTATATCCACATGTAAAATGTTACGTCCGTAACATCCCTTCTTTGAAGTGTTCTTTTCAGTTCTGACATTTAGAAACAGAAATATTTTTTTTAAATTAATTAGTTATGAATATTTATTATTTTTGGTTTGTTATTTCACTTATAAAATAAATGTTTTATATGCTTTTTAATTGTCGTCTGTATCAGAGACCTTAGTGAAATGTGCATTTAAAGTTGTCAACACAGGGAGCAGTTAAAATATACAGATTTCTTTTTGAGATTTTTTTTTTCTTTTATCTACAATGGAAGTTTTTAGTTTAACGATCTTCCATTTTATATACGTCCATACATTCTTTAACTGACAAAATAAATTTAAACTCAAAGACCTTCTGATATTAAAAACATTTTGGTATATTTTAACTGTTCAATTAATACATTTGCTTTGGTATCAATTTTTTTTAATAAAAAAAATTACTCTCTTAAATGTAATTTTATTCGAACTGAAAATTATACCCGCCTATAAATACGTATAAATTGTCTTTTTTGTGACTGCACACATAAATGTAGCCAATGATTTTTATTGTAAACAAAATATATGTTGTTCTAGATTATTTATAGAGGTATCCGCCGAACTAAGCGATCTATCTACATTACTATAAATAAATAGATGAAAATGTTAGATATCAGTCAATTTTCTAACATCGTTCTAAGTTGACTTACGGCTGTTACTTAACGAATAATTTCAAATACAAATCCAAAATATTCTTTATTCAAAAAAATACCCCCTAATAATTAACTAACCCACTTCTATTCGCTCGTAATCTCGATGATTTGAAGAAGATACATTATTATACATATATACAAGAGAAAAATAGAAAAATGACAATTATGGCTTGCAGAGAGATTTTGGGAACCTAATGTTAAGACACTACTTACTGCTGAATTTGAAGCATTGCGTTGCATTGTTGATTGGCAAAACTCAGAAGCGTGACTTGCTATGTTACCAGAGCGAATAAAGGAAAACATTAAATATTTAATTTGAAAATTGATGAGGCCTGTCGTGGCGCAGCGGCACAAGAGTGTGACTGTAACCGACAGGTTCTGGGTTCGATCCCCAGTCGAGGAAATGAATATTTAATATTTTCAATTTAAATATTTAATGTTTCATTTCTTCGCTCTAGTAATAAGGCAAAGCGCGGCGTTGAGTTCCGCCACTCACGGAAACACGGAATGCCTCAAATTCGGCAGATATTGGGGAACGAAAGTGGAACGGAGTGTCATAACACTAGGTTTCACTTTCGTTCCCTCTGCCTACCCTGCCTAGTGCGGGATACAGCGTGAAGCTGAAAAAAAAAAAAGAAAATTATTAAATATTTCATACCATCATGTGGGGATCATGCCCACAATCTGTGACGTTTATAGTCACACACTTGTGCCCCAGCGCATACGATATATAAACTTTACAATAACGGTTATTTTACTGAATTTAAAAATGTATAAAAAATTGAATTAAGCAGGATTAGTACCCGCGCCTTTCGGAAACCATCCAAACGCTCTGATCAACTAAGCCATTCGTTCTCACCAAGCTACGTTGAAATTCTTATACGATGTTGAATAATGTGTCGCCCTCGACCTACAAAAGAATCAGATATCTATATGAGTACCGAGTTCTGTACTCATTCGTGATAAAATAAAAGCCCAAAATAATAGTGGAAGCACTGATTTGTAACTATTTATTCTATATCATAAATCTGTTTATTATTTCCTATAATAAATCTGTCCATATATGGGAGATATATACAAAAAATCTTATCAATGAAGAATAGAAACTTTTATTAATTTTAACCTAAAATAGTATTTTTTTTAATTTTGTCTGTTTGTACGCACTAATCTCAGAAACGGATAACCAGATTTAAATGCAGTTTTTACAATTATATTTGGGACCTTTCCTTCAATATTTAGTGTTTATTTGATTTAAATCTGTTAATAAAGAAAAGTTACATCAATTTAAGATATTTAGATCATCAAAATTACTGCATATTTTTTATTCATTTAGCTCAAATTTATTTTCATTGTATAGATATTGTCCTAAAAGTGATAATGTTATCAGAACAATGCAAGTGTACTGCAAGCGGGCGAAGCCTCGGGCGGCAATTGGAATGGCAACATTACACATATTTAAAATTAATCGAAATAACTGCTTACACACTTAAAGTTCATAATAATATATTAATAATATAAAACATCATTTGCCAGTGACTACGACGCGTCTCATTAATTGATAAGTCCTAAGTATTGATGTTAAAACAAAAAACACTGTTTAATTAAAAAAAACTAATAGCAGTCGTGGGACTGCCGATAGAAGTGAAAACGGAACTATTAAGTTGAGAGTAATTAAAACTATATGCAAAAATTATATGACATTTTTATGTTTTATTTATTAGTTACATATGATGGGTTAAACAAATCATGAACAAAATATAAATACAAAGTGGTTGAAAAAATAATTAATATACAATTATCTATCTTAATTATACATAGTATTTATATTTACACAAATTTCAATGAATTCAAGTTTGAACATTATTTACATTATTCACATCATTGTCGTGACTCACAAAATTATACTTATCCAAAAATCGTCCAACGCGCACATAATACAGTCAGAAATAGTCGATGTATTAGTAAATACGTGTACACAGGCTACTGCGCGTGCGCTAGTCTGGGTCTCCATAGCGATAGATATACTATTATCATTAGCATGTCGGTGACGCGAACCGAGGATTTTACCCTCTACCAAAACGCTCAACGCGCCTAAAGAAGTTTTGACTTCAAAAATATTGCTATAAGTAGCTAGAGGCTATGTTATAACATAACGCTGGACACATACATCGATCGAAGCTTATTATATACAGTTAGGTATACTAATGTTAAAGCTGAAACAAGTTATTCAAAATCAAAACAAATAAAAAATATTTAAGGACTTATCAGACTCCTCACTCTTGTCTATAGAGGTAGAAATTCTTGAAAAATTGAAAACGTCTTTAGATAAGTGATAAAAATTATCAGTTCACTGAAAAAGGCAAGAAATTGGTTATTGATTTTGAATTTAACACTAGAATATCTTTTACAAATTTTAAAGTCTAGGAAAGTAAAATATATATTTAGAAAAATCTTATTTTTTTTTTATAATAAAAGTTTGTTTTTTGAAACAACGCTTGTTGAGTAACAAACCTACACGCTGCGCTTCATTTTCTCACTTATTAGTGTAAATAATGTTTTAAAACTTGTTCATATATTTCTACATACAAGTAAAATTTGTTTGCGAAAACATTTAACTTAGAAACACAACTACATCGATGCGTTGGTAACAACAGTTAAAAGTATAGTAAATAATCATAGTTGGTACATTTTTAAAAATTACTATTGCTGTAGTCTTTTTCAGTTGCCTCATGCAATGCGCTTAAAAAGTGTGCTTAGCTTTGATTTATAGCCAAGATTCGCTATTCATAGCATCGTTTTACATCATTCGATTTTATGATATCGAATGCGTTAACATCTGTAATGACATCACGCAACAGTCAATGAAATGACATTTCAAATGTGACATTCCATGTTTTGAATATTAAAAAGTACACATGATGACATATTTTAGGTTAGCATTTGGGTTACATTGTTTTTATTATAATCAGTATTAAGTTGAAACTTGTTAACAATTTTAATTAGTGCAGTATTAAAAATGACCGCTACATTTCAAATAGTACCTTGGCACAATGTTGAAGAGTGGCATGAAGTTTATAATGAACTGTTTGGTTCCAATAGTACTCTGGAAACCAAGCAAAAGGGCTTAGAACATCTTTTAATTTGGAAAGCCCGCTGTCCAACTCTACCTACTGCCATTGAGTCTACTCTTATTTTACTGGAAGTACACGTACAAGATATAAATAATGTTCAAATAAATAGTGATTCTTTAATACGTTTGGCATATTCATCTGCTTTAATGCGATTTGTAAATCATATGCTTGATTCTGAAACGTCGAAAGGTCTCAATCTGTTCCGAGCAGCCAAGAATATCGGAATTCCAGATTGGATTATAGAGCTGCGTCATGATACGGCTCACAGTGAAAGACTCCCGTCTATTGAACAATTAAGAGAGGCATCTTTCACAAGTATAGAATGGTTACAAAAATATTATTGGGATAAACATAAAGAATGCATTGAAAATTATATTCTTGAAAAAGCTCAAGATGGGGAATTAGAAAACAAAATAGAAGGAATTATAAATTTTTATCTTTCTCTTAGTATATGTTCCCATTCTCAATGTAAAATACGAAAAGTTGGTGATATTGAAGATAGAATGATGAGGGACTCTTTAGTAAATGATGCAAAAGATATATTGGGAAACAGTATAAATTTTTCTAACATAGAATCCATAACTATACATTCTTTAATAGAGGCCATGAAAGTAAAGGCTAAGAAACTTCCCAATAATAGCAACTTATCTGAATATGTAAATAAGGTGCTAATATCAGAAGAATCTTTATTTTTGTCCTTAGAAGTACATAATTTATTAGATTACTATAATGTTGACTTCACAAAATGTTTAAGTAAGCAATATATTAAATGCTTTGTAAAATTATTAGAATTTCTTCAAATTAATGAATTACTGCAAGGTTTTGTTTTGGGACTAATTAAATTTACACAAAGTGAAGACTCTAATAAAAAACATAAGCTGGCATCCCGGTGGGTTTCCACAATATTACAAGCTTGGAGAAAACATCAACAATTTACAGAGCAATTAAAAAAGTATGTACTAAATTTCATTATATTTTTATAAATGGTAATATGGTGAATACATGTTATGAATAAATCAAATTATTTTTAAAGATTATTTCAGTGACAAACATTCTTTAAGGTGGAATTTGGTGATGATAAATTTGTCAATCTCTATAATTTTTGATTGCTTTATGTCTCAGTGATAGATTATAATTTTTAGAATGTAGTTGATTGTCACAGTTAGTGGAGGGATTTGTTAGCTTATTGCATATACCTGCTGATATCACGCCTCCACATTCCCACACACAGCTTTTCTTAAATGCCTTTGAAAATAAGATGGTTAAGTAAATAAAAAGTATATAAATAACTAAAAATATATTATGATTTCAGGACGGCTACTAATGAATCCATTTTAAAAGATGAAAAGAAAATCAAGTCATTATATTATCAGTGGTTTCCCAATGAAAAAGAAAATGTACTCTTTTTAGATTTACGCAAGTGTGTACCTAAGGACATGACAAGTATGACATTTATTCAACCAATAATATCAACATACAACCCAAATCTGTCATATTTTATAAAAGATTTATTGCATTTAATAAGGCCATGTTTGCCATCAGAGATTATAGATAAAATATGTAGGCTAGCAAAGGTTGTTGCATGTCCCGAGAAGTTTCCCATAAGTTCATCGAAGATATACACCGTTGATGATCTCAAGTCTGCAAATTCTATGTCATCTTCTTTCCCTAATAATGATAAAAATATAGTGAAGGTAGGTAATAAGGAATATAACGACAATATTGTTATCAAAACTCACAATCATATTTCTCTCAATAAAGAGGACCATCAGAAAGCTTTTGGAATTTGGCAAATGGCATCAGACAATGAGAAATGGGCTTCTTGTCCTATAGGTATACTACCGTGGCAACTACAAGCAGAACCAATGGAAATTTAAATGAATAAAAGACAATATTATCCACGGCAATTGTTTATTTGTTATCATAATTGGTATTTTAATAATTTGGTTACATTCCATTAAAATCATTATATTGACACATTATAGGACCCTTACAACAAAAGATTAATATAAATATCAATAATATATTACAAGTCATTGAATAAGCTAGTAATGGAAGAGATTGTATCAGTAAAACAAGTAAAACCACCATTGGTCCTTCATAGTAAACCAATATGTTAACAATTTTGAATTTATAAAAAAATATGGCTTTTTTTGTTAAAAACATAAAAAACAAAATATCAAATTAATATCATTTAAAAACTTATCATCATGCATTAACTTTTAAGAAAGTATTGGTATACTTTCATACATTTAACAGAAAAAATCAATTTAAATTCAACATTCATAATTTACAAGATGTTTAGAACAATCATTTACAAAAATGAATTTTGAAGCTACACTTGCTAAATCAAATATTCAGGCACCAGGTTCAAATTTAAACACCATAACGATAAAATATGAAATATCCTACACTTTAATAAACTTAAGTGATCCTCATTTGTATATTATGTATAATATAGAAGTAACTTAAAAGGTTTTACATTAAGAATTATTTACATAAACTATACAAGGAAATTTCATTTTATCTACATGGACTTGTAATTTCTTATCCTAATATGAAGCCACAATGCATGTTATTAAAAAACCTACAACATACACTAGTAGAAAGCAATATATGGATTCACAGTAAAAACACTTCAAAGGTATACTGTATATAAAATATTGTTATTTTTTTGAGATTTCATCAGTATGTGGCTAATGAAATATTTCACTCTAAAACTTTAATATACATACATATAAGAGTTAACATTTAGTAAAAGACAACAATATCTAAACACTTACAGACGTGAACTGCTGCTTAATGAAAGCAAATTAGTCGAAGGCACAGAAAGTACAGATAACTGCGACACAACCTCTAATGAATATGGGGCCATCAAACATCACGTCACACGTACACTTAGGGGCGTGGAGTGGTTCTCCGAAGTGTGACATCGCATTCCTTATTTTATACTTTCTATATGTCAAATTACAAAATGTGTAAGATAACTCTAGATAGGGGTTGTCACATACTGTCACAAGGGGGGAAGAGGGTCAATAATGAATTGCGTGTGACGTAATTTACGGAGGAAAGAGTTTGATCGGCACCTGAGCAAATAACTATAACATAAGTAGCAGTAGTTTACGTAACGGTCACCGTATCCCCGATACTTGAGATTCGAACAAATATAATACAGATTCGGCAAGTTAAACTACCTAGCCATCACTTAACATAGTATAATTTTAGTAAAGTAAATTAACAGACATTCGTTGTTTGAAGGCAAGTACTACTAATAAAATCAGATAAAACGTTTGTGACTTAACAATAAATTCAATAGCTTAACAATAGACAGTCTTTTAGATTATGTACTGAATAAAATACAAGCAAGGTACAATTTATAACACAAACAGATTACAATATAATATATGTAAAATAATTAAATGTTTCTAACATTTAATATTATAAACAAACTGTATATAAATACATACTTACTAAGCGTTAAGAAATATTTGTTGATGTTTTGTAAAAATAGTGTCTTTATATTAATCTCATATAATTGTTGTGGTAAAATAATCACAACTTCAAATCTCGGTTGTAACATAAGTTATGGCCGCTCTCGAGATTAATTACATTCATTTTGTTAGCAGGTATTGCTATTTTTATTTATCACAATATTGCTCTTTTTTTTAAGAAGTAATAATTAGTTGTTAATTTTTGTTAAACTAATTTCAGAATGTTAAAATTTTTGATCTAAATAAAAAAAAAACTAAGCTCTTATTTAAAACCTTAAAATTACTTTTAATATTTGTACAGAATAAATTGTGTTGCCTGCCTCGTTTATTTGTTGTTTTATGTGAGGAAGTACCTAAAATGATTCTGTATGTGTAGAATACATTGTTCATATATGGTAAAGATATACGACTTACTTTAAAAAAATACGTTTTACAATTTGTTGAAAACCATTCTATTTGCTTTGACCCACAATAACCATATATTAACATTTTCATGACAAAGTATATAATTCTCATTTTATTCAACATACAAACATATAATACCAATTGACTAATGGAACATTTTGAAATAGTTACAAAAATAGCAATAGAAAACATCATATATCAAATGATTTATAATTACATAAATATGTAAGCCGTAACAACTATAGTACTATTTAGTTATTTGTAAATCGATACTAGCCATGGTCCTAGAATCGGATACATTTTGTTTATTCAAAAAGCTCTTGAGTAAAAGCGTTTTAAAGAAATAAAGATGTAACAAATTGAAGAAGTTGTATGGTTTAACTTTATAACAATTTATATGTAAATGTGCAGTACACAGATCTTACTATTTACGTATTGTGTACAGATAGATATTCATAAAATAATTATTATTTCGTATTAGATCTCCTATTGTCGCTGTTAAGAAGATATTTAACATGCATTGTATACATTTAATATCAGAAGTATGTATGTTTATTATCAAGTAGTGTTTAAGAAATTGGCCAGTTTTGTGATATTGATACCGACAAATTATCCACAAACTTCGACATAATAATATTTCTTTCAATTACTTAAAGTATAGAAAAAAGTTTAAGAGTAGTTCTTTGATATCAATTTGTATAATAAAATACTCAACATACATTTCACTAGTTGTGTAATATAACATGAAGAAAGGACTTTCAAAGATATTTTGTCACAGACGAATTTTTATAGCAATGCAATTCTGTAACTAGCAGAGAAGGCAGAGGGATTCTAATGTAAGATTGTCTGACCAAATTTTCGCCATATTACGTGTAGAGTGACGTAACACAACGCCGAGTGTCGTCTACGGATGAATGGAGTTGATACAAGTCTATAGTGTATTATTTCACGTTTACACCATAATGGGGTCGTCTGAGGACAGTTGTCTGTGTAATAAGCGTTGAGAGCGTAGTGACGAGCCCGCGCTGAGGTCGTCGGTACTACCGAATTCACCGTCGTGGTCAGTTGTTGACAGTAAGTCGTCGTCTGATGTCGCTCTGGAAAAAAAATATATATATCTTATAATTTTTTACGTTGATGTATTCCCTAATTCCCTTAAAAAGTGAATAAGTTGAACATTATTCATAATTTAATTTTTTTAATAGATAAAACATAAAATCATTAATTCTTTGTATGGTCAAGAAAAATATAATAATAAAATTTTGACATCGTAAAAAATTCTACAGCAACTATTGTAAGATACAGAATATTAATTATTAAAAAGACTTCTTTATGGTTGATTTTTATACTATTTTCTTACCATTAATCAATCTTACCTCATAAGCGACGGCAAATGTAATGTAAGATTAGCTTTCTCCTTCTCTATCTCGTGTATGTGCCCCTCAAGAATCTGTTCCTCGGGTCGCGGCGCTAAGCTACGCGCGCGTATGTTGGATAGACGCTTGGACGCCGTTTCGGATGCGCGTTCTAGCGTAGCTATGTCCGCGAGGGTGCCGCGTGTCTATAGAAGGAAAACGTTATTATATAACAAATATTGATAGTTACATTAAAAGTTCATTGAGCATTTTATACTTTCAAGAAATTAGCGGGTTACGTATTTGGACTAAATTACTAAAGATCAGATCCAGAAGAAAAATGAGAAATAGAATTTATTTCAAAGATATTTATGCAAAACAAACAAGAATTTAGCCTAATATTGTTAGTAGATTCAATACACACACAAAGCAATATCTATAGTAATATTAGTTATAATATTACTATAGATATTGCCAACCCATCTCATTAGCGTTAGCTAATGAGATGGGTTGTTCGATTGAATATTGAAATAGGGGCTTATTGGTTCGAAAAAGATTTTTATTTGTGCTGTACATTCATAACCACTAGTAGCAGTAAAGTCATAATAAAACCGTTGTACAAATGGAACAGCTGGTAAACTTCCAAGAGCATAACTCATGGTGTTAGTCCACATGTGACCAAATGGACAGAATCTTTGGCAAAGTAAACATAAGATATTCTCTTTCATAGACGTGTCGTGGCGTAGGGGCACAAGCGTGTGACTGTAAAAACGACAGATTGTGGGTTCGATACTCTATTCGGTAGTGAGGAAATTAAATATTTTATATCTTCAATTTAAATATTTAATATTCTCATATCATCGCTCTGGCAAATAGGCAAAGCACGGCGTTTAGAGTAGGGCGCGGCGACAGTGTCCTAACATTACGTTCCCAAGTTCCCTCTGCCTGCCCTGCCATGATACAGTGTGAAGTTGAGTGAATGAACAAAACATTCTCACATTGCTCATCTTATCAACAAGTATGGCCTCTAAGCAGGCGGTCTGTCGCGCGATGTCGTGCAGCGAGTCCTGCGCCGGCTGCACCTTGTGTGTTCGCAGGATGCACGGAGCGAATACGATGGCCAGCGCGTTGGGGCCCATTCTGGAATTGTTGCATGCTTTTATTTTGTATGTAGATTTCAGAGTGTATTTTTTTGAAGTGAAAACTTCTTTAGGCGCGTTGAGCGTTTTGGAAGAGGGTAAAATCCTCGATACGCGTCACCGACATGCTAATGATAATAGTATATCTATCGCTATGGAGACCCAGACTAGCGCACGCGCAGTAGCCTGTGTACACGTATACACTAATACATCAACTATTTCTGACTGTATTATGTGCGCGTTGGACGCTTTTTGGATAAGTATAATTTTGTGAGTCACGTTTTCATTATTTACATCATTGGTAAATAATGAAAATAATGTTCAAACTTGAATTCATTGAAATTCGTGTAAATATAAATACTATGTATAATTAAGATAATTGTATATTAATTATTTTTTCAACCACTTTGTATTTATATTTTGTTCATGACTTGTTTAACCCATCATATGTAACTAATAAATAAAACATAAAAAAAGTCATATAATTTTTGCATATAGTTTTAATTACTCTCAACTTAATAGTTCCGTTTTCACTTCTATCGGCAGTCCCACGACTGCTATTAGTTTTTTTTAGTTTGTTATTGGTCATAGTGATTGAGTGCGTGTCTGGTCCGGTAATCTGGTTGTTAGCCCAATGAATTTTGGTTACGTGTGCTCACTCACCCCTCACTCAGGTGAATGATGATTATACATAAATTACTTTTCTCTCTTTACTAGAAAAGGCGATACTGTATTTCTAATTTCTCTTTTAACATTTTATTTTAAAAGTATTTTATTTAAGTGGGGGAAGGACGACAATTCATGTCTATTTCCTAAAAAGTATTTTTGTTTTTCCAAAGCATAATAATTGCACTAACCTAAAAAAAAAACGATATATAACAAAATATTGAATATTCACCTGTTATGATTTTCTCCTAAAGCCACCCTCGCAAGGTGAAATATGAGTCTTTCCACCAGATCATAGTTTGGTTTTGGTAGCTTTTTCAGTATTGTGAATATACTAGACACTCGTTCCTGAAAAATTGTAAAATTTATTTTAACACATTTTTACATTTACTGAAGGCAGTAATTGTGTGTTAACTGTGATATTTGACACAACAACTAATATCTAATATTTTTACTATTTTTTTAAAGTGTTATTCCACACTTAAGACAGAAAATACCAAAGCATATAAAAAATTAATTTTCAAGAGGCGCGGGCTCTAATACTGCTTCGTTCAAAATTTTTATACGCTTTTTAAATATAAGTTTATTAAATTTAAACTAACACCTAGTTTATCTATTATTATGACACTACCGACATTATCATATTTTACTCAAAAAAATGTTTTTATTACGCACACATCTGAATAGAGTTATAAAGATCACAATAAACTTTGCCCAAGTTTTTTTCACAAATGAACAAATAAGCACACCTGAGGATCAGTTATCTCAGCGGCCAGAATGAAGTCATCGTACAGATCAAAGGTAAGCAACGGTTCAGGCAGTTCTCTGAAGAACGTCTTGAGTACGGAGGCGCGGACGTGTACTGCGTATGCATCGAGTTTGTCCACACCTTCTTCTGGCCGCTCGTCTAGCAATCGCCGGAGTTCACGTACCTATAATACATACATAAATGATTAATATTTGAAATTTTCACATGTTATCAATTTTGTTTTGAAGCCTGAGACTGTAAAAGCGATGGTTGGGGGGTTCAATTTTCACTTAGGGCATTTAATTATCTACTTTCTATCACTCTGTCATATTTATCACAACACAGTGCGACGGTAACATTTTGTTGGCATTTCTGGCAAGAAATTCAACAACAGTTTCTTTCGCCAAACCTATTTCATAACGGGTACAGCGTAAAGCGAAAAAAAATAAAATAATTTTTATTATAATAATATATTTTTTAGCTTGTACTAGTGTCAAAATATTCTATTCCCAAAAGTAAGAAAACGTCAAATGTATGTAAGATAATTTAAACCAATGGTGAAAATAATATCATATTAAATTTAAGTATGCTGGCAACATAACCACTAACAATTCCTAAAAGTCACACACCACAAATCAATTCCCATCTTGATTTAATAACAGTTGTCTTTCCTAAAGGCGTTCCCATATAATTTACTTATTTATTTAGACTACTAAAAATGAAGATGAACAGTAAATGTTACATACCTTAGAACTAAGCCCACTCTTCCTGTATAACCCTTCTACATACAATCCAGTCATTTCTATAGTAGTTATAAGCCTGTCCACTACGACAGGTATGTTGCCCTCACCAGTGGGCAATTCACTTAGCGGTACACTGAACACCTGATAAAAATGGCAAATTATATTGGAAAATATAGAAGTAGCTAAAACGTTTTAATTTTTATAATAAGTAATTACCATTAAAAAGTTTCTTTCTTTAAAAATCTTTTTCATAATACTTTATCTTATAGTAAAAAAATAACTTGTGTTTTTTGTTGTTCTTACCATGTCTAAAAATGACAACGGTTTTTTTATTTTCCCATAAAGATAATAAGTGCAATGAATAACAACAAACGCAAAATATACTTTTAAAATAACTTAATTAGTATAAAAATGTAAATTTATAACAACACAAAAAAACGTAATGTAAAATTACCTTTCCACGTTTAAGTACTCCAAATTGTTCGCGGCCGCCCGCGTCCACTGCACCTACTATGGCCGCTGACGACGCACCAGACTCCGCTCGGCATTGCGTTGATACCTATTAAAAATATGACATAAGAGGAATGTAAACATAATTCTAATAATAATTACCAATAGCAAAATATCTCTTAAATATATGCTTAATTACTATACTATTATATACTAACCTTCATATAACATTTTTTGTGAGACGCAAGCTTGCAAGTCTGGCATATAAGTGATCTCTCGATGGGCCACATGAAGAAGGTCTTGCAAATTTCACATTCCGTTGGAATATTGATCATAGAGAGTATGAACGTGTGACCCTTGTACTGGATGGGGTCGTCCACCTGGAAACGAAGCGACAACTGACCACACGAATAAGTTGACCATGCACTAAGTTACTGCGTGTTATTTTATTTGCTGCACTATTAATGTGATAATTAGTGATTTCAGAAAAAAAAAGTGAAATTATTCGTTACATATATATATTATTTTAAAATACTATCTCGAATATATAAAAAAAACAATATAAAAAAAAATAAACCACAAAATAAAAACTTCCACCACCACTAAAAAAAACTGCTAAAAACACGGAAACAATACTTACTTTCCTCTTTTTATCTTTTTTCCGCTTGGTCCTGGCCTTATCAGTCTCATGTTGACTCATGAACTCGTCCATGAACCCTCTGAAGGCATTCACTCCCATTGTAATAGAGAGGGTAGAGCCCTCTCTGGCACACACAGTTTCCATTACATGTAGGAAATTTCCTATTAAGTCCTTATATTTGAGAGCTGATCCTCTCGTTTCTACCACACTGTACGTTGCTACCAAGTTGTCTTTGAATTCCCGTAGCGCATGTTTGAAAACTCTGTCAACCTGAATTTATAAAAAAAAAACAGAAATTTCATTTTTTTGCCAAAATAGAATTTTAATAGTACTCAGCTTCACGCTGTATACCGCACATGGCAAGGTAGACATAGGGAACTTGGGAACCTAGTGTTAAACCACTCTGTTCCGTTCCTCACTTTCCGCTGAATTTGAGGCATTATGTGTTGTGTTTGAATTTAAGAGTGAATAAATAAATATAAAACGAAAACAAATTAAAAATTTATCATTAAGCACTATTTAAAATATTTTTAGATAACTCTGTTTTTAGGGCATAAGTTCAAAAAAAAAACAGTAAATATAATATTATATATTATATATATTAATATATATATATATATATATATATATATATATATATATATATATATATATATATATGTATATATATATATATATATATATATATATATATATATATATATATATATATATATATATATATATATACATATATATATATATATATATATATATATATATATATATATATATATATATATATATATATATATATATATATGTATATATATATATATATATATATATATATCTCTATCTCTATCTCTGAATTAGGCCACTCAACACGTAATGTCTGGGATATAAGTGGAAAGTGGAGAACCGACTGTTTTACCAGTAGTTTTCTTCTGCTTACTTACTACCTTTTTCTTCCTATCTTTTTCTTCGTGATATTATAAAAAATACTTACTTCAGATTGCTTAGTGTTCTCCGACGACTCCATAAGATATATCTTCTTCGTAATAAAATTCTGCATAGCTTGCAACTCGGTCGCGTCCGATATTATCTTATCAGTCCTGTCCATAAACTCCGACGTTCCCGTCAAACTGAAGTTGGAACTCGCGGGACCTTTGGAGTGGTCAGTGGTAAGGCTGTATGGGGAGTCCTTATTGAGCATAATTCGTTTTCTGTTTTTATGTCGCCCTCTGGCTGCGACAGTCACTGGACTCGGACACGGCATAGTTATCACACCCTTGTTTTGTATACATTTAGTATGGTACAATTGTTTGCAGTCGATACACCGCTGGCCTTGTGTGATGAACGCGTCGATAGCGTTGTGGCAGTATACGCATTTATCACCTTTAGCGAATCTTGTGCCTTTGCGAAACCTGAGGGGCAACATTTTATTAAAGAGAAAAATAACATTTACTGTAAAAAATATGACTGGAATTCCTTAAAGCTTCATTTATAGCTTTTGCCGCTTGATATCAACGATCTGGTAAGACGACAGGGTGCGGCGTTGAAATCCGCCACGCTACAAGTAATACTGGTGCATGGAGAACAGAGGTAGTTAGGCTCAAGGTTATCCACCTTGAGCCTACCAAGGTCCTAGCAAGTTTAAGTTGTTTAAAATAAATAATTATTTTTTCGTTTTATTTATGTTTACAAAACTTACCTATGACCAGCAATACCAAATAGTCCATTTCCAGTGTGTCCGATATAGTCTGGAGCCGGAGTACGAGGGTCGGGCGCGGGGTCGGAGTTACGCCGGCGTAGAGCCTCACCACTACCACCCACTGTCACTTCTGATACCGCCCTGGTTATGAAATTGAATATTTTTATTATTGTAAAATTAAAATTATTAATTAAAATTTAAATTTTTTACCATATTCAAATTTCGATTAATAAACTAAACTTTAAATTATAAAGTAAAATGTTTAAATGTATAAAGTAAAATGTTTAAATATTAAAAAAAAACATCGTGCTATAATTTATTAAATGTAATTTCAATAATATGAAGTATCTACATATACTACTACTACTACTACTACTACTATATGATGTTACTACATATACTATGCTTATGCACACAACGTTATCCTCAAACACTATTTAGAAATTACGTAAGAATTGAAAAATATTAAATGGACATATTATTTTATTGTTTATTTTGTGAAACCCAAAAACATTCTAAAAATGGTCATCCAATACAAAATGTTAACTACGACGAAACTGAAGTGTTACCTATTTAGGTATCCTAAGAACGTTAAAGCACACAAATACCGTTTAATATCCAAATGGTCAGCAGGCAGCGGCAGCGCGGCGTGCGGCGCGTCGTCGGGGCGGTCGGGGCGGTCGGGGCGGTCGGGGCGGTCGGGCGGCAGGCGCCGGGGCGAGCGCCGCGCCACCCGCACCGGCGGCGCCGGGGGACCTTCGCAACGCGGGACGCTGCCTATTAACAAAACTACATTTTTAGCTTGACGCTGTTGCTGAATCTATTTAAAGACTAGATGCTTTATACGATCTAAACTATATCTCCTATTACTATCACATACCACAAAACCTGAAATTAATATGACATGGATTAAAGAGGATAAATATACATTTCCTTTAACCTATTACGTAAAAAAAACTTACCATGATATAGAACAAGAATAGGTACCAAGAGTGCACAGTATTTAATAAAAAGCAACGAAATAGACACTCCTATGATTGACAAAAAATATATTTCATCAAAATTTAAATACAATTCTAAATTAACTGGCAAGAAACACATGGTGTTGGTTGTAGTTCCATAATAATCACTCTAATGCCGCCTCATAGACAATAGACAAGTTAATTAGGATAGTTTACTGTAGTAACTGATGTAAACGACTTTGCTGGACAAACAAATTAGCGGCTACAGAGAAGAAAATAACAGTACTGTTTTATGAATAGCTGTAAATGATGTGTGTAACATAATTAAGTTATATGTAATGCATATTTAATCTTCGTCAATTATAATAAGCTATTGTTGTATAGAGTTGTAACATCGTAAATTAAAATATATATAATAAAAAAATTTGATCGCGCTGTTGGGACGCATTATTTATAAGAAAGTTTAAAACTACACTTGGTACTCGCAATCATGGATAAATAATAATTAAATAAATAAAAACAAATGAATATCAAACACAAAAAAATAAACTTGTATCTCGCATACAAGAGCGAACAAAAAGAAATGGGAACCTGGTGTTTAGATACTCTGTCCCCATGAAAAGTGAACTTCTGTTCATCCAACACACCACATTAAGACGAATTTAAGTTTTATTAAAAAAATAAGACATTTTTTTTTTAATAAATTTAGTTTTCCATTCAAAATAATTTATTAATTCACTTTATTCTTCACGTTAATTATAAAAATCTCAAAAATTGTAATGTATTAATAGGTAGAGAACCCCTGAATATCTCTATTCTTACATTTTAACGTGAGAAATGCACGCACTGCAATGAATGTCATTAATAAGCAGAAGAGACAGTGCGGGGGAGGATACCACTGAAACTTTGCAGTGGTCCAGAATTAATACTTGGTTTTTGATAATACACAGTCGACATAGACCTTTACGCTCTGTCCATTAAAAAACCGATAACCTACGATATATCAAAAGTGCACCAGCGATGCGACAGTGATGAAAACCGTAATACCGATCGATAACTAAATCGCTACTGGACGGGGCTATATAAAAGCGTACGTCACGCAAACCTACTATGTTACCTAGGTAGATGGTGGTATTTTTCCTAAGTCATTGAGGATTGAATTTGAGACAAAACGAAGATATCCGCCTTTCCTTTTGCTGATCAAGCCAGAGGTTTATTCGGATTGGAATGAGTTAGATGGCTGCTAGAGCTTACAAAAATACCTTCAACAAATTGGCAAAGGTTCCAAAAGGCACAAGTTCAGGATGGAAAGTTTGTTAAGCTCTTATCGATTCTTTTTTTGTTTTTTTTTTATGGGATTCTGCTAAATGTGCTAAAATTTCACCGTTTTTGGTCTGCATGTATGGACTTTTTCTTTAATTTATTAGTTTGTGGGTCCTTCGCAGCTAATGCCAAAATCCAAAATTTATAAATTACTCGCTGTACAATATTGTCCAAGAGAGCAATTGCGCAGTTAGAAGGTTCACCCTATGGATACGGAGTGAACAATTTGCATAGACTATTCTAATCTGATGATTTATTATAACACCAGATTAACCACGATTTTGACGTTCGTGTATGCGCCGCAGGTTAACAGCGTAGACAAAAGATCGAAAGATCGATCGTTTAAGGTTAGGCTCCTATTTTATTATAACACTTGACAACACTATTTAAATATTTTATTCGTTTTAATATAAAACATACGTTACTTAAGAGGATACGTTTCATAATAGCTGTACAAAAATTTCAATCAATACCTGCATCAATATTATCACTCCGATGTATCGCGGGGTCCCGGAGGTCCCTCGACTCCCTGGGGTCGCGAGGGTCGCGGGGGTCGCGGGGGTCGCGGGGGTCGCGGGGGTCACGGGGGTCCCGCCTCACTGGAGGCAGACTTTGTAATGCTCGCGTCGGGGGCTCTAGCGTGGTACTGGAGAGACTACGCTGGTATACTTGTGGGGATGTTCGTCTGTAATACGTTATTTTAGTAATAATGTGATTTAATGTTTATGTTTAGTTTAATTTTAACTATTAAATATATTTTATTTTCTATACATAATGATAAGTATGTCAATTTCTTTATATAGTACTACTACTGCAAATTTATATTGGAAAAATTAAAAATAAATCTTTTAAAATATACGAAGTAGTTATTACCTCGAACTACTTTTAGTAGTGTCAGAACTCTCTGCAGGGCTCCAATCGCCTACTTGCCTAAGATATTCTTCACTACTGCTCGCTATAGATTCTGCCAATTCTCGCTCTCGCACCTAATACATACGAAACACAAATTTATGTATCAATTTTTGAATTAATAGATATAAATTTTATAAAGAAACCGACGGTTGCGGATTCGATTCTCAATTGGAAGGAATAGTTCTCACAAGACCGAGTTGGAAGTTAATTTCCGCCACTAAACACGCAATGTTTTGAAAAATGGTAGATCGGCATTTCCTCTGCTTACCCTGCAATGTGCTATATACACTGTCAAGCTAAAAAAAGTAAATTACAATAAATACTAACTTTGTTCTTTTCAGCCATCAAATAATTCTGATCTATCCGCAGCCATAACAATTCATTAGCTAAGTCTTCGGCCGTTATTTTATTAGGCCACGCCACAATACCCTGTGGATATTTTGTTGAATTCACATTCCAACTTTCATCTGGAGACGATTCATTACCCTCTTGATGTATCAAGCTGTAAAAAAACATTAAATAATTATAACAAAAATAGTTCACTTTACATAAAAATATACAATAAAAAAATTTAAGAAATAACAGAGGCCTGTCGTGCCGCAGTGGTACAAGCGTGTGACTGTAAACTATAGGTTGTGGGTTCGATCCCCACTCGAGGAAATGAAATAATATGTTCAATTTAAATATTTAATGTTCTCATTTCTTCGCTCTGGTAACAAGGCAAAGCGCGGCGTTGAGTTCCGCCACTCAACACGCAATGCCTCAAATTCGGCGGAAAATGGGGAACGGAGAGTCTTAACACTATGTTCCCAAGTTCCGTCCGTCGCCGTGTGCGGGATACAGCGTGATGCTAAGTAACAAATACGTACCAGAAGGACCCAATGTACAATCGACGGACTTTAACTTCGAAAAAGTAACAAAAAACAATATGTAATAGCTCAAATAATATAATCTTCATTTTAACTATGGTATACTTTAAGAGAAATTGTAATCGCAATTATCCATATAAGGATAAACATAGAAAAATTTTTGATATGAAAGTAGCTTTAGAACTTTTTAGTCGCCTAGTTTTACAAGAACGCTTGTAATTGATTCAAGGAGTGTTGCAAAAAAACAAAATCCTTAACCTTTCATCACACAATAATATTGCGATATACTTGAGAGTTCAACGATGGAATTCAATACCACATATTGTATACCAGAGCAGAAAAAAGTTTAAATATAATTATTCCACCCAGCAAGGGGCAAAGTCAGAAATACCACATTTACAATTATATCGTTTTTCAAGGCGCCGTAAATACTCAGCTTCACGCACAACTTATGATTTACAGCCACATTTATGTGCCGCTGCGGCGCCATAACAAGACTGCCTTAAAATAACTATTAATAATAGTGAATATATTAAGATAAAATAACTATTAATAATTGTGAATATAGTAAGAAATCTTACCTTGGATTGGACTGTTTAAGAGGTAATTCTGTGATGTTCTGTGTTTTAGACACTCTTCTTTTATTGTAAGTCTGGGCAGTTGAACTTTCTAGTAAGCTATCTCGTTTTATCTCCAGGCTTAAATTAAAAAAAAACACAAATTAAGAGTGTTTTAATGCATATAAGATTCTCCGCGGTTCTTCCACATGGGTACCATTCATTAGGGGCTTTACCAATTTGAAGAAAATGTTTATTACAGTTTATTCATTAAGTTTGTTTTAAAAAAATATTAGAATAAAATATTAATTTAGTTAATCATTTCCAGTAATGGTAATCTCAATATTTTTATACATACATATTTTCTGTTTTTATATTTTATAATTATTAATAAACGTTAGTGTTGTTACCTCGCTAAAGGCAAAGACTGAGTGGCACGTAACTGTCGCGTTTTCTCCGCCTCCTCTTGTATGAGCATGTTCCTGAAATACGCAATTACATATTTGTACATCATAATGTATTGGCACATAGTGGCACATTTCTGATTGCTTATGTTAAAAAGTACAGTATTAAAATAAAAAATTAAAAATTCTTTTGCGTAAACAGAAATAATTTTAGTATAAAAAAAAGTGTGTCTGAACATGTTGTGAAACAATTGCATATGTGTATGAAATTATCACATTGAATGAAACATGCAACAAATAAGTCCTCCAACTGTAAATCATCACTTTGTCAAATATTCGTAATAACTAATGAATACAAACATTTACTTACAATTGTATATCAATGATATTCTTAAGTTGTTCAATATTGGGCTTCCTGATCTTGTACGCGTCGTCGGTGGGCGGCGCTTTGCTCTCATGCTGTCAACACACATGGACAACTATATGTATATACACAGGTGTGTCTCACAACACTTTGTTTTATTAATTACATTCATTAGCACATTGCTAGATTATAAGGGAAAAAATGGTATTAGTTTGTTAACCATGCGTGTAACAATAGTGTAGTGTGTGTATGTGTAATAAACTATTTGATAAAAAAAGCATTAATAATATTTGATTTGACATGAAATATTTTAAGATATGTGTAATTTAATTTCATTGGTATTGTAATATGCATAATTAATTAAACTAAATTCATTAACGTTTGAGATAGTTTTTCTGTATTAAAATATTTTTTCGAAAAAGACATTTTTAAAAATATTTCTTTACGTACAAAAAATATAATTCATATAGCGCAGCGGTACACCATACCCAATATTAGAAATAGAACCAACATTACAAAAGCGACAGTTGGCAGTTGTGTCTAATAGAAGATAAAATATTTTCACCTCTTGCTCTGGTAACAATCCAACAGTGTGTGATAACGTCATACCTTAGCTTTAACCGGCACTCGTTTCCTAATCTCAGGCAAGGCTTTCCTCAGCAAATACCCGCGGGCCGCCGCTTGAAAGCGCATTGTAGCGTCCTTCAGGCGTACATACCAGCGGCGCACGCGACTGCCCCGGAACCACGCTTGCACTTTGATGGCGGCTTCACACTTGATAGCTTGTCGCATTATTAACCATTGCCTGTAAATTAATAATGTCTTGATATTACCTAGACAATGTATTATCGAAAATGATATATACCAATTATTTAATCATCAGTTATTGTAACTATTATCAAATATAAGTAATAAAATGAATAATAATTAAAAAGTCAATCTGCGACCGACGTCTGCGATGTAGCACCCTCAAAATGTTTTATTTTGTTTATTTTTTAATTTTATAAGTTTAGCGCAGTAACATATAAATAAACACTATAATGAGTGGAGAAGGGGTTAATTAATTATATGCATTAGATATGTATACCTGCAATAACCCTGAAGTACAAGCGACGCCCTTCGCAATGCTAAGAAGCGCCGCCTTTCCAAAACCGCCCTGAACCATCTTTGGATAGTAATAATTGACGCCATTATTTGCTGATGCAGTCTGTACTCTAATTTGGTCTGTTCACTTTCACGCATGAAGATTTTTGTGGCTCCTGGAATATATTTTAATTATTTTTTTTAACGTCATATAATAGTGTAGAGTAGGGGAATTTCTTCTACCCAATGTCAAAGTCATGTTGACGGCGGAACTGATCGCCGAGCTTTCTTTTGATATCACAGTAAGAAAAATAAAAATATTTCATCACGTGAGTTAAAATCGACACCAAAGGTCCCCATTCAGATCATTTTTATACTACATGTATTAAATAAATATTAAATATATTGAACGTTAATTACGTTTGGACATAAATGCGTGTTTTTCGGTGAACGTGCAGTTTAATTGCCTAGGATACTAAAACAGTATACATTAATATTTTTTTATAAGTCTCATAAAAAATTCACACTATACTAACCTACTTGATAATTATCTCTATCGAGATTTAAAGTGGCTAGAAAGTGTCGAACATCCGTCTGTGAACTCAAGAGTCCTTTAGGCAGCAGTATCCTGTATAGCTGAATGAACTCCTCATACGTGAGCCGCACGTTGTACCCGGCCTGTCGGATGCGCACAGTTTCCAACATCCCCGTATAACGAAGTTGGCGTTGAACTGTTTCTTCGTCGAATACATTTGGCACTTTATCACTGTTTGATTTTATACACCTGAAAATTTTAACGATATGTTACTTTCTTTTCCAATTGTAATTATTAGTAAATACTGTATATATTTTTAATATACTGAATGTAAATTTTAGTCGAACAAATAATTATATCTAAACTTAACAGCATATTGAATTTCGCCACTCATTCCATTATATGCAATGTGACCAATTATATTTGAAATGAGAATGGTAAATACGTAAAACTCTCTTCACCTGTCAATAGTTTGCAAAAATAATATGGAGTGTTTGATCGTTAAGACAAATATACCTTATAAAGAAAGGATTGGCTTGATTGAGAGTCTCCATGAGCGCCGCAAGCGAGTGCTGGAACTGCGCCGCGACCGTCAGCGGCTGCTTGCGCTTGCCCGCGGGCGCGGCCGTGCGCCCCGCCAGCGTCTTCACACTCTGCAAGTTCTTTAAACCTTTCTTAGCGCGCTCTCTCGGCCTGAACGATTTGTTTTTCCTGCGAATCCGTTCATTCTTTTTAGATTTATAACCCGTGTTTATATAAAACCCCCACCGCAAAACATGCAAAAAGTAAAAAAAATAATTTGGTATTTTCTGAATAAAAAAGCTGCGAGATATTAGTATAATATTTTTTTTCTTCTTTTATTTAAATAATACAAAATAATCAAAAAACAGATTCCCACATAAAAGTAATGATTAGAAAACTATATGAGGAAAATTATAAACAAAGATCCGTCACCACAGAATGCCCAACAACTGATTAAACCCAAAATTTATAAAACAAAATGTTTATAAACGAAATCATACGATAGCGCAATACACATCAGCACCAAGCATGAGTAAGTTAAGATAAGCCGATTTACATATATGTTTTTTTTTTTTTTGGTCATAATTACGATTAGGAGATTTTATTTAAAGGTTAAATAAAGGACTAAATTGACAGTTCTGTTTTTCCGCTGAATAAGAAGAATCGAACATGTAATTTTTTATCTGTGCTTACTTTCTTTATTTGTCACTTACTTAAGTATACTAAAGCTAATTATGACCTTTAAATAAAATATATCTATGCAAGTTGACTTTCCAAATAATTCCCGCCTGGTACGGATATATGAGTGTGTGTGTGTCGACATGCGTGAAGCTCAAGGCGGATAATGAAAGGTGTCGAGCGTAAACGGCGAAGTGGCTGGCGCTGCAGTACGTCGGCGTCGTCGTTAGAAAACAATGCGAGGAAAATTATAAAGAGAACCACCACCGTAACAGAACCCATCGACCGACCAAAGTGAAGCACAAGGCGGACAGTGAGAGGCGTACATGACGATCTGGCTGGCGCGCTGCAGCACGTCGGCGTCGTCGAAGCGCTCGTGCTCGCGCTCGGCGCGGCGCGCGCGCGTGTCCGCCGCGCGGTACGCCCGCTGCCCGCGCGCGCGGCCCGCCCTAGCGGCCACACTGCGCTATAGTCCCACAGCCCTACCGGCTTGTGTCACACGATCACCCGTTTACCATCCTAACTGCGGCACTTATGGTGCTTATTCACTTTGTGTCACATCATCTTACTATATTACCCATACATATTTAAGGAATGTGGCTCGATGAGAATGTGATATTAAAATTTTGGAGCCAAACGCGCCTATCGCGCTTTGTGGCTATCTTCCTAGTGGCTATAATGTATACTGTATAGTCATATCCGACTGTCATGAGACGCGTATAAACTTTGTCACACGATTTCCCTATACATATACAGTAACATCCCATAATGTTTTATTTATTAATCTGAAGTATAGCACGACAAAACTTATGGAATGTGCATTTAACGTCTTTACAGTGGGCCTAGCGTGCTAATGTCTGGCTCTAATGAGAAAGAACCCAATTACTGTCTAGAATAATCAGGACCACGTCACTGGGTGGAGAGGATCGAAGGCCTTAAGAAATGGGCATACAAATGGTATCTGGGTCAGCAAAGGCACTTAGTGTTATACAATCATTCCTTTTTTTAGTAGAACCACTTTCGTGGATTCTCTAATAATATAAAATTAGCGACTATTGAGAAATATAGCTAAACGATGAGATAGATAAAATGTGTATGTAAATTGTTTATAGTGCACTTTACAAATCTAATTTACGTAAGTTTTCTATATGATTGCCGGGCTGGGTACGCCCGTATTCATAATACTTACCGCTTGACTAGCCTAGATTATCTAGACTAGATATTCTGCTAGTGAAGCGGTAATGAGCCAATAGCATAGCGCTATGAGAAATTTGATAAATAGAAATTAAATTTATGAATACAGGCGTAAAAAAAAACCACATAAATAAATAAAAACATAGTAACAAAAAATAAAACAATATTGATTATGTGCCGCCATCAAAATACATGCATGACCGTGTGACATGAGACTATAACGATTAGTTACAACAACACTAACAGTGACACGTTTGAACTGAAATGTTAGGCTGTATTTACGTGTGCTTAAACATTGTTTTACTAATTTCGTTTCCTGTTAAAATTGAATATTTTCTCACAATTGTAAACAGTTAAACACAGCCTTATAACTAACACTGATGACAATAAAATTGATAGTATAAAAAACATCGACATGCGTGTGCACATATAACTGAAGCATGCCATAAACGGTGACTTACGCAATTCGGTTGATTGCGAGATTGATTGACGATACTGTCACCAGTTGGCTGAGCAGAGACATATCATTACGTCACAATACAATATTAGCGAAGCTTATATTATATAGTGTAAACTCTATCTAACGACCAACGAAATCCTTTAGCTTTGGTATGTTTAACTTGTTTTTTAATATCATAATAATTCTTAATAAGGCCCAAAATCATCTTTTTAAGGTAGTTCAAAACACTAAAGTATAAAAAACACACATAATAAATATGTTAAAAATATATACGCTATGCTTAGTTTCCTTTTAATATAAATGTTTCTATGAATTCGTAAAATGACTAAGGCTATTCATTTTTTTTTTATCTTCTTTGATCATAACATCATAAACCGCGCAGATAATTCATTGTCGTTATATAAAGTTTACACTGTAATATCAAATTCAATATAAATCTTTAGGGAGTGACAAATTCATATAGTTTTTATTCATGCTTCATATATTATGTTAACAAGTCACATGTTCGGAATTGGTTAACTGTAGACAGAAGCAAATTTATGTTTATTGTCGATGCAATTTGGATACAATCACGTTTAACATAAGGTTCATTATCATTTGGAGACTGTCGTTACCTGATAATGCTGTCATTTGGTGCGTGTATCGAAGCCCTTTGTACCCTAGATGCTCCATCCACTCTATTGACTCTATGACGTCTACCAGCTTCTAAGAAAGCGAAGTACCCTCTGAAAAGAAAAACACATTGAAATATTAATTTTCACGACGTGTAGCTGTAAATAAGCACTTGTGGGTGTTGACACCTCAATTGTACTTAGCAATTATTTTTAATTTTCTCAGCAAGTGTGATGTTACAGCATCAGCAGAAGCATCACACGAAGAAGGAAGGGTATTAAACACCAGGTTCATTACTTTTCTAGATAGACTTCCTTAGATTTTTCCTAAATTGAAATACTTTTTTTTATAAACATCTTTATTGTAACTTTACCAACACATAATTATAAAATAGTTTGGTTTGCTAAAATGTAAATATGTAGGCCAAACACAGTAGGATTTTTTGACTGTAAACGCAATACGATCATCTCTCGGAGGAACTAATGATTTTTATATATTCCGCTATGGCAACACACACTACGGCGTTGCCATCAGCCACCCAACGTAAAATCCGGGCAATGAATTAAGC
Organism: Eueides isabella; assembly: GCA_019049475.1. NCBI lineage: Eukaryota > Metazoa > Arthropoda > Insecta > Lepidoptera > Nymphalidae > Eueides > Eueides isabella. The sequence continues at coordinate 8,858,334 of CM032401.1, forward strand.
AATGTTCGAAATGTCTTTTCACTAGTCTCTTATGACGTACAGCGTAATGTTAAAAAAAGATAGGTTAATAGTCATGTCCTTAGTATCTATTTTAATTGTAGTATATAAGAAAATGTCTAAAAATTACCTAAAGAAGGCACGCACTATGGCCCATCTGAATACAGCAACAGGGTCGACGCCAACCAGCTCCCTTACAAACGCTAGCGAGGAGTTCTTCAACACGCTCACAATGTCCTGACGCATTAGATCTAGATTTTTCTCCCTCATTGCGGTCACCTGAAACATATGTATGTAATAAATGTAAATTAAATGTTGTTTGTTCATCAAAATTATCTAAGAAAACAAAAATTAACAAAATATTTTTATTTGAATTTTGAAATATTAATATACCTGTTATACAGTGTATATAAAAATACACTGTATAACAGCCGATATTTAACATGAGATTAGCCTATATCTCCTGTAAGTTTCGATTGAATTGTAATAACGTAATGTGCACCTGATATTTCACTTTGCCCGCGTAATGTTTGACGACGAACGCAGGTTCTCGTCGCTGAGGTTTCTCGTAGAACGGACTGTCTTCGTGCACTGAGTTGAATTTTTGCAGTAACGTCTCGTTTGTCGCCCAGGGGAAACTGAAATTGAATAATGTTCGGATCAGTCAGAGATAACTTCTAAAATATCAATAATTTACAATTTCTAAGTAAATATAAACAGACAATATTTTTTTTATATAACAAGACGACTAATTTATATATATATATATATATATATATATATATATATGTATATATATATATATATATATATATATATATATATATATATATATATATATATATATATATATATATATATTATAAAGTTTAAAGATCTTTATTCTCACTTCGATAAAGTCATTTACATGAGAAATTAATTAAAAAGAAACAATAACAATATACCATATTAAAAGGCCATATTGAACAAAGACTACACAAATTAAATATAAAACTGCAAAAACGAAATGATTACTCATTACTTATTAAATATATCATACATTTGTACTTGCATTGATCTTCCAACAAGCACTGTACAACTGCCTCACAAAAATGCACTAGACATACTCGATTCTCTTATAAATATTTGTATATAATATATAACTTACTTGCACTGATCATCCAATAAGCACAGCAGACCACCAGGCTTGCCCTCTATAAGCTGTAAACACCCTGTATTATCGGAGAAGCCAATATCCGTCCATCTGATGCCCTCCCGCCGGTACTCCTCTTGCTCGTATTTGAACACGTGCTGGTTGAAGTAGTACTGGAGGTGTTCGTTGGCGTAGTTGATGCAGAGCTGCTCGAAGCTGTTGCTCGGACCGAAGTCCTCGAAACCGAATATGTCGAGGACGCCTGCGTATTGAGAGATGGTATTTTATTTCTTTTTTTATCACTTACGCGAATCAGCTTATAAGTCGTTTAGGTGTCTGTTATAAGTCTAAGACCAGGTCTGTCGCACCGTAACTCCTGAACGAATTACACGATTTGACAGCGATTGTTTTTAATCACAAGCCTTAGTCATCGCGGTAGAATTTTTTACAAAATTTTATGAAAATCTGTATAGCAGTTTAAGTGCAATAAACACAGCCAAAGTGAGTTAGGTTGTATTTATTTAATTTTTTTTTGTTTGCTTGCTATAGTGAAGATAGTAGTTATGTCAATTAAACAATAAATATTTAATTATTTACATATTATGAAAAAGCAAATTTCATATATTTACATGTTATGAAAAAGCAAATTTATATTTGAAGTAATATAAAAAAATAATATATAAAAAGTGATCAATATTTTTAATAAATAACAATTGAAGTGAGGATAGAGGGCATAGGAATATAAATAACAGTGCAAGCAATAGTGGCAGTTAAAAAAAAGTAATGCTGATTTTTCGTCCAATATTCACATATAACAAAGTATATTTATTTTGTTATACGTGAATATTAAATGGATATAACATATAAATAAGTTTAATTCTTTAAACTGATTTCCATCAATTCAATTTTCTCACCTTTTTATTTTGACATTAATAAAAACATTTTTATATGCGAGTTTTAAATCTTGAGATGTTAAAGGTACCGAATAAAATGTAAACACTATATAAGTCTAAGTGAAATTACCTATACTATGTCCCTGATGCTCCCTTAGAGTGTCCTTTTTAGAGAGCAACGCATGATTGACCTGCATTACGATCCAGTCGAACAGAGCTCCGTACAAACACTTAGCCATCGCGTCCCTTGTTGCTATTGCTTCCGGTAACCTAGAATTATTCATTAAAAAAAACTTCATATTGTATACCATTATGTAGCAGGGTTTAAGATCGTTCCCCACGCACCACCCAATTTTGACAACAAAACAAAAACAGCAACAACAAGTGTGGAACGGAACAACGCCGCGGTTTTTCTTCTCAATGTGGAAATCGAAACCACAATCGTCGTATATACAGTTACTAATAGTGCCATTTTAATGTTCAATAAAATCAAAAATTTTTCTATGTGTATATTGGGGGAATGGAACGGAGTGTCATAACACTAGGATTCCAAGTTCTCTCTGCCTACCCTTCCATGTGCAGGATAGAAGAAAGAAGAAGCGCGAAGCTGTGAATAGTCACAAATAATAATCTTTCTGTATAACTAAGCAGTAATTAGCATTAGAAAACTGTTTTTAATTTATGTATAAATGGACAAAGCACATAAAATGATTATTTTAATACAGTCAAAGTAATAATACATTGGTTTATTGATATAAAACATAAGAACTGTACCTATAATTAATAACTAAAGTTTCGCCAGACGCCCTCGCCCTCTTCGAGGTAAGAGCAGCTAGAAGAGTTTCTTGTTTCACTCGTAAAAGTGATGATATAAGTGAAACCACTTCCGGATTGCGAACACCAACTGCTTCGTCGTGATGATATGATTTTCGTTGGGGCTGAAACTCAACATTACCTGTGAAATATATTTATTTTATTATAATCTTTATATAGTTTTAACAATTTATTAAATAACTCTTTCTGTAAGGACTGGACTAATTTATATGTTTTGATGGGTAAGGTGACGATGAAGTGTTGAAGTGTATCCAAGTAAATATATATATATATATATATATATATATATATATATATATATATATATATATATATATATATATATACATATTATACATATATATATATATATATATATATATATATATATATACATATATATACATATATATATATATATATATATATATATATATATATATATATATATATATATATATATATATATATATATATATATATATATATATTTATAATTTTATAATTACTTTGATTTAAATACCTATGTTATTCAAAATTAACAATGTTTTTGAACAGGAAAAACAAAACTTTTGCCTTTATTGAACAAAACTACTACAAAAACAAAATTATAAGTCTATGAAAAAAAAAATATTACACAATCTTTATATAAATTAGTTTTATTAAATGATTTTTTAGGGTCATTTAACTTTACCAATATCATGTTGTTTCTTATCACAGAATATTGTGTGTAATCAGATAATGCAAACAAATTATATAAAAAGTTAACAAGAATGATTATCATAATATTATTTTTAATTTTGTTCATGTAAAAAATTTTAATTTTGTTCATGTAAAAAATATTATCTTTTTGCAATTATTATAGATAATAATAATTGCAAAAAGATATTTTTGCCTAAGGTGACTCTCTTTAATAGAGACTAAATAAAGCAAGGAAATAAAATATTTAACTCCCTCGAGTGGAAATCAACATACTCGGTGCCACTATAACAAGATTGTCCATTTTTACTTCTTACAGAGCTATAACAACTTACCCAAAAGGAGAACTGCAGATAGAACAGCAAACAGCCTCCGCTGTTTATCCAACGTAAAACCAACCATGTCCATAGACTGTTTTAAACGAGAAAACTCATATTGTTCATCAACACCAGGCACTACACTACAACCAGTTTTCGATAAATAATTATATTTATCAACACTTAACAAATGTAACTGTTCTTTTTCTTGTTCGGAGGCACCGGCCAGTAGATAGTAAAACACATGATAGTTCCTCTCGTTGCGGCCTTGACTGCATATTCTAGATTTTTCCAATAAATATTTCTGTACGACCGCACCATGGACCATACCATTTTCCTTGTAATTGACTTGGATGAATTTGCCAAAACGACTGGAATTGTTGTTGTGAGCCGTCTTCGCATTCCCAAACGCTTCTAACACGGGCCCTGCACTTAATATTGTTTGCTCCACGCCGCTACCATGAGATCCTTTTTGACTAAGCGCTGTAAGGTGATGTAGAAGAAAATTTGTACTCTCTGTCTTTCCTGAACCACTTTCACCGCTTATCACGATACATTGGTTTGTCCTCTCCCGCAGCATACAATGGTACGCCGCGTCTGCCACCGCGAATATGTGAGGAGGGAGGCTGGACCCAATACGCTTGTTTTGATACAACTTTACGTATTTTGGATTGTAAATTGGGTAAAACTTGAATGGATTGAGGGCTATTAATATAGAACCCACATATGTGTATATGTATCCAGCGGCAAATCGGGCTCTCAAATTGTCTAATAAAGTTTGTTCGTTTAATTCTGGAAGTTGGCAGAGGTCTGGATATTCCCGATCTTTCGGTTGATATAGGAATCTTTGAAAATAATCCTTAATTAGTTGCGGGTCAACTGAAAAGTTTTCCATCCATGGGTCGTCGGGAATTTTCTCGCGTAAATAAAACCTGTCAACAAAATACGTTATATAATTAACCAAACCATAAGTATGTTACCTGTAATATTTGATTATTGGAAATTTACCAAAAGAAGCTTTCGGAATTCATCTGTACTCTGAGCGGCAGACTTTTAGTTTGAATTTGATTGGCAGGATGGTTGTTATCACACGACCATGGCAGGAAGAATGACTCATTTGCATCAACAATATACTTTGGCCAGTGGTAATACTGCCCTTCATTTAATTAAAATTATTTTAAATATTCCATAACTATTTCAACGTATTTAATAAACAATAATTATTTTGTAGTGCTACAATTATTTATGCAAAATGATACGTATTAACACTATTAAGGATACGAGAGCAAAAATGCCACAACTGTTATTTTACACGTAAATAATTATGTATGAATCACTGTGCAGTTATTATAAGACTATTGTCGTCTACAAATACTTGTCCAGTGACAGGATAATTTAATGGACCAAAAGATACCATCAGTCATCCTTATAATAAATATTATAAATAAATAAATAAATAAATATACATAATGCGAAATAAATCTATAGTTTTCAACTACATATATCATTAGGTTTTTTTTAAATTTGAATGAAATTTTATATTATGTAGAAAGTAAGTAATTATAGGTAATATAAATTTATCGATATCGAATACATTAACTTGCATAGTTCAATATACATGAATTACATTCACTAATGTAATAATACATCAGGATCTAGTGCTCTTAAGACGTTCGCGTGATCATTACCGTATATGCATATTATAAGCGAGATATCGTTAACGCATTGAATGTAAATAAATATGTTGGCAAGGTTAAGCCCGCTGTTGTACTTCGATAATTATACAACAGACTGGATACTGCATTGTTGTTAATTAAGTCGTAGAGGAAAAACATTTGCGAAACATTAATATTATTTACCTTTTAATTTAAAACGTAAATTAATCATTATAATACTACTACTATCACGTCAAATATATTTATTTATTTTTTTTAAGATCACGCTGTATCCCGCCCGATGCACGGTAGGCAGAGGGACCCGGGAACCTAGTTTTAAGACACTCCGTTCCACTTCCGTTCCCCACTTTCCGCTGAGTTTGAGGCACTGCGTGTTGAGTGGCGGAACTTAACGCCGCGTTTTGCCTTGTACCAGAGCGAAGAAATGAAATATTAAATATTTAAATTGAAGATATTAAATATTTCATTTCCTCGACTGGAAAGGACAGGCCTCATATTAATATATTATTAAATTTTATTAATTTTAGAAGGATTGTAATTTGATATTGAATAAATGAGATTAATAAATCATATACACTTTATACAAAGAAATGAGTAATTTTTACAAAAGGAACGTAAAGTAGGGCTGTTAAAATGGGGACGAGCAGTCTATTAGAACACGTCATGTAAATTCCAAATATATTGAAAATATTGTACGTGAATAATCTTATTCTGGTCGTACTTATCAATAAAAAGTATTGAGTCAGTTATGTGTACAGCGCGGTCCGTCATCGCGGCTAAAGCTATGTATGTTTGTTTTCAAAGTACGACGGGAAATAAATGCCAACGCACCGGCTGCTCTCTTTACAAATTGTGGAATATTTTAATGGCATAATAGTTTATATAAATAATAATGAAATGAATGTTTGTGTATAATAAGTTCTGTCTGTTTCCCTAATAAAAAATAAAATAAAAAAAATAAAATAGTTTATATAAATAATAATGAAATGAAAGATCTATGAATTTTTAAGTTTCCTAAAATCGTAGTAGTAAAAAATTACATAATACAATATGTTACTTGATCTTTTTTATGCTATATATATTTTACCCGAAGTATTGATTTGTATGTACAAAAATAATAATATATAAAAAAATTGTTAACCTGTAATATTGGCCAGAGTTGTTATTCGGCCAAAGCATCATGACGGCGACAGGCGACTCGTTTGGACCAAGTCGCCTTTCTTTACATTCCCCGCTGACCATATCTCCCACAACCTGCACATATATGAATTATATTTTTTAAAGAAAGTTTTAAAACATATAAAGAAATGTATCTGTCTGTCATTAGAAAAATGGTTTCAACATTACCTAGTAGATAGGTATATCTTATACTGGAAATTAATCACTGGGAATATAAGGCATTCGCAGTGAATAACATGAAATATTCAGTTATAGTATGCATTTTAAGGATGTTAAAGGCAGTTAAAATTAGTGTATAATATTCTTTAAATATTTATTCACATATTTGAATTATGTTTCTATTATTTTTATCAATTTTATTGTTTATGTTAATGTCCTGCTTCCATCTTAGTTTTAGTTTAAAATAATTCATTTTTAAATATAGGAAAATTTCAATTACTTAATAATACTACTTACATATGAAACAATAAAACACTTAAATAGAAACCGATTTTTTTAGTATTGTATAGAAGTAATGAGTGTATGGAATTCACACAAGTAGCTGCTAGCTGCTAGTAATGTAGCAAAAAATTAATTGATGATATTTATCATCAGTGACTAATCTTGTCTTATAGACTTATACTAAGGTTGTATTACTATTGTTTGTAACAAAACATGTTTTTTACAATCAGTTTTTTACTGTAATTAAAAAATATTATCAAAGGAAAAGCCTTGTAATGTCTCCTTGCATAGTCAAGGTCCCAAAAATTATAGACCTTTTCACTCAAGTGTTTAAATAAATACAAAATGGTGAAGTAATTTAACCATTTAAAATGGGTTTCATAATTTAAAAATGTATTATAAATAACTAACGAGTAAGGCAATTATGTGTATAATTTTGATATATAAAAAATGACACAGTAAGTAATATATTATTATTATTTCTGTGTGCATTTTTAACTTCACATTGTATCCTTCACATTATATATATAGGACAAACCATTGCCATTAAGACACTACCATTACATAAATTCAAGGAATTGCATGTTAATTCATAGAACTCACAGACTCTTTCTTTATAATAAAAATATATATTCTTTTAAAACAATTAATATGAATGATATAATATTAAACTAAAATGTAACTAAAACAAAATAACGATAATATAGATTTAAACTACAAAATCAAGAAATTGAAATAATTAAATACCTCTGCCAATTCATATGGCCCTCCTGAACCATCATTTAAGCTGAGTTTGTCAGCTATACAGCACACTATTTCCTCTGAGCTTGTCTGCTTTGAGGCTTCCACGGACAAGGCTTCATATTGTGCAGAAAGTGCTCCCACAAAAACCTAAAATTACAATATTTATTATATATATGTGGGTGTGTGTGTGCAAAAAAAATTAGAAAAAACTCAACATTAAGACACTCAAAACTCGAGTAGAATTTGGCACCTCTCTGCGGTAAGGATATGAAAAGATCTCGCTTCTCCGAGTGGGAGTTAATCCAAAAGAGTCACATTTACGTTGCAACACTGTACTTATGAATTACAACAGTAACGCAACATTTTAATTCACCTCCACATAGCTTATTAAAATAATAACCATTTATCTAGCAGATGAAATGCATAATATGCATCTGAATTGTAATATATTATAGCTTTTTAAGCTATTATTGTTCCTCTCATAAAAAATATTAACACTTATTTTACTTGTTATATTGAACCATCCAATTTAGATATTAGTGTGTCCTTATAATTTAAATTTGTTGTGTAGTTAAAGTTCAAGTTTTTAATCTACATATGTACCTAGCTGGACAGTAACTTAGTTTAGATGAACTTTGTTAGTAAAATAATTAATTTTATTTCTTTGTTCTTTGTTAAAAACAGTATAAGATGGCAAATAAAATATTTTTAATATATTCCAGCTTACTAAGTTGTTAATACAACATAAACAAGTAATAATTTAGCTTTTATCATTCAAATAATTTATTTTTTTATCAATAATCATTATTATCACATGATTAAAGATAGTCAATTAATTTATTAAGAAATTGTAAATGTTAATAAAATACTTTACTCTGATATTTAAATAAGCAAAATGGCATTGTGCACTTGTAATTTAATAGATAGATGAATATTATATATAAATCTATTTTCCCTACTCTATTTTTATATAATTGACAACAAACATAATATTATATTTTCATGCTCTTTAGCAAGTTAAAAAAAATCAAGTATTTACTCAATGAGGCTTTATTTGATATTAATTTGAACACAAAGCATTATTAAATAGTATTTCAAAAGCTGTGATAAAAAGAGGAACAAAGGTCACATTTAAATTGTATTATCAACAAAAAGTTCATTCAAATAGAACAGTTATTAAAATTATATATTATTATTTACTTCACATGTACAATCAGATTTACTTAAATCGACATTGTTATTATATATTTTTTTTTACTAATAAACGTATTTTTGTATGATGAGATAACAATACACTAAGTGATTTTTGATCAAAGTAAACTATAACAAACCTGCACAATATATCTATGATTTTCAGCATGAGCCATCCTGCTTCATTGTATACTTTCTTGAATCATTAAATAAAATTTCTTAATCTCATTTTGATTCACCACATCACATCACATTAAAATCTTTTAAGATCACTTTTAAAAACATTTTCCTAAACAATGTATTGTTGGTTAGACAACCGCTGATAACGGATTTTCAAGATTATTTTAATAAATACAATGATTTCAATGCAAGCGACATTTGCAAGATCCCTGCATAATATATCTGACCCCCCAAGAGCTGCACAGGTTGTAGTCAACCGTGACAACTTTCCTAAATGTCATGTCCAGAAAGGTGATAAACAAATGAAATATATTGAAAACTGAAGCCGGTGCGTAGATGGTGTTTGTGAATGTAGAGTTTACTTTTAATAACAATCTAAGAGGAAGAGAAATCTCAGATGTGGGTCACATGCTGATTGTAAATGAAGTTGTTCCAGCTTGAAGTATTTAAAATAACGTCACTTTAGATAAAATTTGATTAAGAACTAAATATATATTGCAATTCACTACTTAAAATGCTTTCACCACTTATCGAAAACAACACTGTAGTAATTGTATAAAATCTCAACCAAGTCGGTATATTCAACAACCTGTTATTTGTCAAACACAACTCTCGCTTAGGCACCACGTAATCGCACCAGATGCACAATTACAATGTGATACTATTAAATAATAAAAATAACATTTAATAAACTTATGTTGCCTTTATAACATAATTCAATTTTCTTAATGTTTTATAGAAATTGAACCACCATTTTTATTTGTATGTAGAGTTGAATTGAATCGTGTATCTATTCATAAAACGACCACTACAAAAATATAGAGTCCTCATATAAAATATAACCAAAGAGCTACCATTGTAATTTGGACGTATTATAAGTGACCATAGAGTAATATTTTTATTTCACCGTAGACGTTATATATTTTTTAGTTATCTAGAAACATTTCCTTTTTTTTTAGAATTATTCTGTTTATTACAATAAAATCATATACATTTTTAAAATGTTCCTTAACATAATTGCGCTGTTCAAAGTTTTTTTACTTTGATTCAAAAGTGATAATCTTTAGAAGATTATTATATATATGAAAATAAATGAAATAAATAAAACTAAATTATATTCATATCAAAAACACATAAATGAGGTGTCTTAGAATAATTAATAATAATTGTACAATTATGATACTTTATACAGATAACATCAATATTTTTTGTATGAAATGATCCATACTTATTGTTTGCGCAGAGTAAATAATAAAATGGAAAAACGTATATATATATACGTATATATATATATATATATATATATATATATATATATATATATATATATATATATATATATATATATATATATATATATATATATATATATATATATATATATATATATATATATATATATATAATATTACATATGAATATATCTTTATCTTTATTTTTAGCTCTTTACCTCTACGCTCTATAAGTAACACCAACGTTACCATCAAAACAGGAAACATATATGTTTCCTGTTTAACCCATATATGGGTGGTGATAATTTCACTGAGCAAATATTGACAATTGAACTATTTTCGAAATAAAAAAAAATGAACGATTCAAACAATTCGTTTAAAAACCAATATACTTTACTTAGTTTTCTATAAGTGCTCAGTTCATATCATATCTTTCCTAATATTAGCGCCATTTCGATCGAGTTTTAAACTATAATTCATTATTTACTAGCGGACACTTTTTCAGCTGAATCCTCATGTGAAGAGGTTAATGCTCTTTACCCTTCATAATTATAAAGAAATCAGAATTTTTAAATTTAGTACAGATTGAGATCAAGAAGCGCTGCAATAAGCTGCAGGTAGGAATCAATTTTAGGATTTTTAGACTTTTGGTTGGATATCAATAAAAACTCATTAGATAAAAATAAATAGTGAATCATTATAATCATGAACTTCTATTAAAAAATGACAATAGCGTAATCAGCTCTGATCAAGAAATTGCTTGTGAAATTGAATAATTCTTTGCTGATATTCCAGTTTCCACAACCAAAACTATTGTAGCTACCACCACCGTTGATGAATCATTACTTACGCTCTTCATAGAGCGTTCACAACTTTAATATAGGTTTCCAATTTAATCTACTCAACTCAAGACATTGTTAAGACGACATTTAAGACCCTAAATATAAAAAAAAACATCAGATGTGGGATATCTCCTTCAAGTTGATTCGTCATATAATAGATGCTGTTGCTCCTCATCTTGCTAATTGATTTAATATTTGTAAAGAGTATGGTGTGTTTTCTGACCTAATAAAATTTAGTAAAAATCATACTTTTATTTAAATCGGGTAGTACATCAGATCCTAACAATTTTCGACCTGTGTCTGTGCTACCATCATATAGTATTTTTTTTCATACTAGGTTCGTGCACGTGCACTCAACCTTCTGACCTCTTATTTAACTAATAGGGTTCAGAAGGTTCATATAAATCAGTAATCAGTATGGAGGTCCCACAGGGGTCTATTCATGGTCCTTTTTCTCTTTTTATTACATATACATAATTTACCTTATTTAGTTGAAATATATGTGTATATGACGATGTAAACAATGTTCTCTCTAAAATAGTACATAGATTTAGTGCTAATAACTTATTATTGAATAGTAAAAAAAACAAAATGTATGATATTTAAAACAACTAATACGAAAATCGTCAGAGCCGATTACTCTTAAATGGTGAAGCCGTGGATTCTACGGTATTTCTCAGTATCAACATTAATTAAAAAAATAGAAATATCCCGCTGAGTTTCTTGCGCAGATTTTTTTCAGGTTTAACTTTAGTGAATCAGTGGTAAATTGTTTGACATTAAAAAAATAAAGCTTGTAACTGTTTATTTTGAATAAAATATTTGAATTTGGAAGTTTCTTCCCGAGTTTGCGCATCGATTCATAAAAGTCTACCTTCAGCGTTCAAGATTCGCTGACCATATTTTATACGATAAGTAAGTATAACTATCACATGCAGTTACAGACAGCATTCTTGATGTTGATAGTAGCCCGTCATCAAAGATTTTATTATATTTCGGAGAGCACATCCAGAGCCGCCGCTAGAAGTTTGAGCGCCCGCATGCTTTACCGCCTGTGTCGCCCCGTAACTACATATGCTGAGAGAAAAACATCTTAACTAAATATAAAATATTTATTTTGATTGCTTTTATAGAAATGTAAAATCATATCAATACATTTGATATAGTCATTTTGGCGGCCGGCAGGCGGCGGTTAAGTGACCCATTAAACTGGCCATCGGAGACTATAAGTGTCCAAATTTCTTCAAAAACTTCAAGGGCGGGTGCTCGGGAAACATTTGCTGCTATCCTCCCACCTTCTTTTTTTTATGAAATTATGAATAATAAGGAAAATGATTTATCATGCAATCCGGCCAACCCCCGGTGTGTGTCATGAGGTATCCGGGCCTTGTGGTGTGAAATCTGCTACTGAAGACTGCAGAAATGAGTAACCAGGCTCCTGTACGACTGTACTGCTACTGGAAAACGATTTCAACTGGCATTCCACCCTAACCTGTTCACAAGATCGAGAAGGTCGTCGCTGGGGAGCATACCCCAGGCAGCGACAGTAAATACAATGCTACAGATTAAATATCGTGAAGTCCGATCAATAAGTCTTATTTCTCAGAATTTGGACCAGGAGTTTTTAGACCTGCCTCACCTTTTTTTGTTAACATCGAAACCAGAGCTAGCAATACAAAAATGAAAAAAAGCTACCACCATTCTATCACAATCGAAGATCCAAACAAAAAGGAAAACATTACCGCAATTTTAATGATGCCAACAATAAGACCACACCAAGAATTACTGTATGAGACCCTATCACGTAGTAGCAAAATGCGCCCAGGGACATGATACAACAGACTGCCCAAAGAAAGAACGTAACACACACGCTCAATATGTTCTCTGCAAAGGAGCACATTCGGCCAACTATAAAGGCTGTGAACTCTACAAGGAAATCAATACCGTCAATGCCTGATTCACTTCTTGAATCGTCCTTAAACTTTAGATGCCGTACGCTGACGGCACACTGTTTTTCCATGCAATGACATTTCTTATGCTGTAAGTGGGATAACTATTTATTATGAAAAGAACGTTGAATATTATGTGACGATGACGAATCGCTCGGTTTCCCGCCCTCATGGACGTGCACGCCTTGCACGCCCGCTTGCGGCGGGCCTGCCCACATCCTATCATCTCATCGTAGATACCTTTAAGCAAATATTTGGTCTATTCACTAATTATGCAAGTGTGTTTCTTTTTTATCTACACTCTGAATTGCACCCTGCATTTTTATCTCTTTTATCTTCGCGATTGTTATACATTTTGAATGAAACACTTTTAAACGGATTAATCGCGTATATTGAATGGTAAACATTTTTGGGAAACCCGACGTTTCGAACACTTTACAGTAGTCCGTGGTCACGGGTAGACTGAGGTGGCATTTGTCTGTCAGTTGATATAATTATTATATCAAACTACCACCAACGATTCCTTAATTACCTCGCGTACTGCCCTGGATTCTGGCAGAATGAGCTAACTGTATCTGGTCCTCTAGTGTGGTGTGCTGGGGATTTTAATTTTTTTTAATAGTGGGTCCCAGGTGGTGGAAAGTTTCCAACCATCTTCTCTATTGAAATTAGGATGTTTTTGTATTTCAATAGCCTCGCGGATCATTCTAGGGATATATCGCTAGGGAGAATAGATATATCCCTAGAATGATCCGCGAGGCTATTGAAATACAAAAACATCCTAATTTCAATAGAGAAGATGGTTGGAAACTTCCCATGTAAAATATTTTATTTAGCTTCATTACTTTACCCTGTGCAGAGAGAACTTTAAGTTAATGCAGTCAATTTCCCCAGCGCTGCCAATTTTCGAGGCATTGCTTGTAGAGTGAGAACGAAAAATAAAATAAAAATATCCCTATTAAGAATCGAAGCTACAACCGTCACGATGTAACGGCCTCATAAAACACCTCTTTGGACATCGTTACAAAAACATTGAAAACTAATCGAAGCATCTTATTGATTTGCAGGCGTTTCTATAATGCAGTTGTTTCCTTACATGCATTTGATACATTTATTTGTACAAGCAATGTAGTGGTCATATAAAAAGATGAGTATGAGGTAAAGAAGAGACCAGGAGGAAGTTTGTTATGTACTCGTATATTGAGGAAGTATGTTTAATGGAGAATACTTCTAATTTACATTAGCATTCATTGCTTTGTTTCTAAGTTTTATTCATTTGTATCTCAACCAACGTTGTCTTATATTATTTAGGGAAAAAGAAATATATATATATATATATATATATATATATATATAGAGAAAAAAATATATATGTTATAAGTTTTATGTAAAAACGTTACAGTATTTAAATTAATATTTTAGTTAATAAATAAATCGATAGTTTTTATTACTTGTCATTTATTTCATTTATAAATAAAGTTGCCAATGGTGAAAGATAGCATTATAATTATTGTTTATGTAAAAACATCATTACACTTAAAAATAACGTACGTTCACACTATTATGCTAATCTCATATTCTTGTTTGAGAAATATTCTTATATACGAACGAACCGTAACAGGCACTATGGTGTGAATCCAGCCTAAATATTTTGATTTACCCTGTAAGGTAAGTGTTTAGAGCAGTTATACTTACATAACTTAGGAATATTTATACTTATTTATATTTCCATGAAATAATAATGATATGGAATATTCCATGAAAAGCTACGCATGCCTGTCTCGTTTGTCAAAAAAACACAAATTACAATCTAACTTAAAAGGATCATATTATTTAATAAGTAGATACATTTAAAAAAAACGTTACAGGTACTTTTAAAAAAAATCATATGCAATCATATCATAATCATATGTACAATGTGTATAGAATATTGATGAGCAAAATATGAATACACTACAAACAATGTAAAATCGAAAGATTACAAAATAGATAGCAAAGTAGTGAATCAGAGAGCCCAAAGTGACACATTATATTTATTAGTGTATCCGGCTCAGAGCCACTCATAGTAATATTATTATCCTTTTGTAGCACTTTTAAAGATTGAATTATTGAAAAGAGAATTGAATATGTTACATAGCACCTCCATAATCAAAGCTTAAAAATGTACGATTTGTGGGATATCACCATGTCTGTGTAAGTTATTAAGTTAATATATTTAAATTATATATATAAAAAATATTGCCATTTAAATAAAATCTAAAGTTATACAAAAAGTATGTAGGCTAAATGTCTACATATTCATTCATACTATTTCATATATATAGACGTGTTAATATCATTAGTTTTATTAGTTCAATCATCAGTCATTTTTGCATATTTTTATGTTTTATATAATTATTTTTATAATTTTTCTTTTAATCAAGTTAAATTTATAAAAAAATATTATATTTTATTTTATTCGGAATATTTGTATGTACTGCAGTAAATATCTACAAAGTAAAATCGAACATACTTTTGTTATGGCTGTACTTATCTAAAAAGCCATTAATATATAATGTATATTTATATTTTTTTGCTATCCTGCTTACAAAGTGCTAGTTCAGATATCTGTTGCACATTACAAATGTAAACAAAAATATTCAATCACTAAGTATGTACTAATAACCCATTGTCCACAACGAGATCCCTAAGGTGGATATAAAAATATCTATCTATTCCGCTCGCAATATTATTATTTAACTTATCTATACACTAAATAACATTTTGGCACATAACAATAAATTATAATATCCGTAGTTTTAGTTTACATAATTTTTTTAATGGTACATTTAACACAGAACATTGTCTATGATATGCCTAAGTACCTAGTTAAGTTTTATAAGCACTTTTTAAATATTTTATAATAACTAAAATAAAAAGTTCTGAGAAAACCACAATAAATAATTAGCATTTAAAATGTGTTTTAAAATTTGAAACTTAACGGTAAAAATTAAATTAGCTACGCGCCAGCGCGATCTTTGGTTGTGTTGAAAAATTATTATATGATTTTAAAGTAGATATCACAAATTTAAAACAGTCTTCTTGTTCGATAAGAATGCGTAGCTCTCTTAGCAGCGGCGGCGGCTGCCGCGGCACGTCGCGCGTGCACGCGGCCATGCTTGGCGAGGTGGTCGGAGCGCGCGAACCTCTTGCCGCACTCGGTGCATCGGTAAGGCTTGTCACCTGAATGGCTTCGTCGATGTCGCGCCAGCTCGTCCGAGCGCGCAAACCGCCAATTGCAGCCTCCCCACGTGCACGGGTAAGGCTTCTCCCCGCTGTGACGTCGCAGATGCGCGCGAACGTGCGACGCTTTCGCGTAAAGTTTACCGCACTCTTCCACTGGACATCGGAAAGCTCCTAGTTCTGGGCAAAATGTAGGCTCACCCCATGTTCTTATTTTCGTTTCTTGCACTTTTGTACATTGCACTTTTTGACAATTTTTGTTTATATTAGCCATTCTGTGGGTTCGCGGAATGTTCTGAACTGATGTTGTTTCAAGATCTATTCCAAGAACTGAAAGCCTTCCGAAAGAATTATCATCGCCATTGCGTAAAGGATTTTCTTGTGGCACATCCTTGGATTTTTCACTGTTTAAGGCTTCTAGAAGATAATCGTCCAAGTCAATATTTTTGTCAAAATCATCGAAATCAAAGAGTATCGGTGAACTATCGTCAAAACTAGGATCCCTGCTTGAACCATCCAAACCATGAATAAAAGCATCACAATTAAAGTCCAAATCACTTAGTTGCCAATCTACATCACACTCAGTATTCACAGACGATGGTAATTCGAAGTTTATTAAGCTTTCGGCAGGCGAATACTCAAACATAAGTTGATCATTCAGTAGAGCGTCCTCCAGGAGCAAACCGCCAGTTTCGCGGTACATTTTAATCCTGAAATTTGAATATATAACATTTAAAATATTGATTGAATAATAAACAATTATTACTTGTTATAAATCTCTTAACACTTACAATACAAGTAAGCTGGATTGAAAAACAAAATATTTTTTAGAAAGAAATCAAAGCTAAAATATTTAGGCAAGACCGGCACATTCAGTGCGCAGTGCAGACCGAATGAGTGGTCGTGGCCGCTCCGGGCTCCGGACAGCGCAACGGACGCGCGATAACAGCGATCGACGATTATCGGCCGCTGCGCCATGCGCGGGAGTAGCACCGACCGGCGACCGGCCCGGCGCCCGCATCTGCGTCTCATGCCGCGAGATCAACGGCATATTCTAAATAACCAGTGATACTACAACGCAGGCTATCTAACAACACAAACACGCCATCAGAGAAACGAGACCAAACAATGTTACAAGTATTATTTTACAAAGTACTCGCTTAATTCAATTTATGCAAACGATCACTTGCAAATAACAACGATAAGCGCATTTATATGAAGTCAATATCAATAAAAAGTTATTTACTGGACGAGATAAATATATGGTTTACGGATCATTCACTCTTTCACTGTTATCGCTTATTTGTCCGACCTACCCAACAGTTTTTTTACCTATAGATTATAATTTACTTTCTATTAAATTAATTGCAAGAAAATCAATAACCTTCACTTAAATTATAAATATAATATTAAATGTTTTTTAGCAATAACCTTATAGACTATGTAATTAATATTGAATTCGTATTGCTGACTTCAGTTTTTTCAATTATTATTAAAGACAATTGAATTAATATATTAGATACAAAAAGGCTAAAAGAATGAAATCACATAACATGACGTGGCGGAAATTCCGTTAGTGGCGGAATTGATATTATTTTTGCACCGCTTACATCCCTTGATAAGGAGATGATAAAACTCTTCGGAAGTTTTCGTGGACGTTGGGACAACAACAAAACTTACGGATATGTTACAATCGTCGGCCTCACCATATGATTTCAATGTCAATGCTACATAGTATTGGTACGTTATAGATACAGGTGTTTAAGAATATACAATAGTGTTGAATTTAGCATCATTTAAGTAGCTTTATTATTAATTTGTTTTATTCATAAATATTATTCTCAATACTATCTATATGTGTTAGGATGGACGGTTAATAAATGGGCTTGGTATTGTATAAAAAGATTAGATAATAATATATCTTTAATAGATTAATGTAACGTTTTTTGTTTACCGCGTAAATCTAGCTGAGTGAATGGGAGAAACGCGTACCGCCATCAGTGGCTGGCACTGCCGGCATCTGGTGTGCGTACGTTACTTCTCAGGTTACAACGCTCATTTATACATCACAAACTTTGGTGAGGGGTTCATTAATTTAGATTTTAAAATTAATTACAAATGAATGTTGAGGCCTGTCGTGGCGCAGCGGCACAAGAGTGTGACTGTAACCGACAGGCTCTGGGTTCGATCCCCAGTCGAGGAAATGAAATATTTAATATTTTCAATTTAAATATTTAATGTTTCATTTCTTCGCTCTGGTAATAAGGCAAAGCGCGGCGTTGAGTTCCGCCACTCAACACGCAATGCCTCAAATTCGGCGGAAAGTGGGGAACGGAAGTGGAACGGAGTGTCATAACACTAGGTTTCACTTCCGTTCCCTCTGCCTACCCTGCCTAGTGCGGGATACAGCGTGAAGCTGAAAAAAAAAAAAGAAAAAAAGAATGTTGAATACAATGTAAGTTAAATTTCTAGATATTTTTCTCGACTCTTGCCATATAAACACGTGTCTCATATATAAGTAAATATACAAATGGACACATGTAATATAATAATTAATGTTAACGGCATAATAATCAGATGAATGTTGCATAATGGACTGCCATTACGCGTTTTCATAAAGGACCGCAACAACTACGTTATACTCGTACGTGTACGGTGTAACTCGTGTAGGTAAGTGGTAATCGCAAACCTGTGTTCACAATTCACATGCAGGCGATAACGTTCGGTGGCTGGCGGTGCCAGCGTCTGTCCGATGACTCTGTATCGATTTCACACTAATACATTTTCTACAATGGAAAATATTTTAATAATAAATAATAACGTTTGTGGAGATGTACCCACTTATCGTATTCTTAGTAGAATAATGTAAACACAATTAACATTTTTTTACAATATAAACTTATTTATTATTTTTACTATTGGCTAACACAATACATACTCTGACTTAATTTAGTTTGGAAACTACTTTTAGGCATATCGATAGGACGTTGTGCTGCAAGAAAGATCTGAAAGATATTTTTGTGATAAAGCAGTTAAATGAAATTGGAAAATATTCACATATTGTTTTATCATAAATAGAAACGATAAAAGCCAAAAAAAATATTGTTTAATTGAACAGTATTTGTGTTTAAACTGATAATTTTTAAATACTAACTAACTTAATTTTTAAATACTACTTTTAGGTACTGTAATAAAATTACACTTTTAATTTAATGTACAATTTCAATATAAGCATTTTATAAATAGTGCCAGTAAAAACCCATAATCAGCGCAGTGTTTCGATCCTCTAAGCACGTGCAGAGCGACGTTACTAAAACGATTTTTTTAAATATGTAGACAATGCCAAAGGACATAAGTTTTGTACCTCCCAACGTTTATTGTTCGTTATCTATAATATTTTATATTATTATAGTTTTATTAATAGTCACGTCACTCTATTTTATTGAAAGTAAGCTAATTATATAAACATTGCCAACCATAAACATATGTATATAAATATCGTTTCGATGGAAATTATTTATAAGTATGATAACTTTTTTTATTTAGAGACTTAATAAATCTAATTACAGATTTATTAAGTCGATACATGTAAAATATATTAAAAAAATATTTTAAACGAAGTTTATTAATGCAATAGGGCACAAATTGTATTTTTTTGTCTGAGCTAATTTCAAAAACCACTAATTAGATTTAAAATTAGTTTTCACTATTATATATTGACAACCGTCCTTTAATATTTAATGTTTATTTTATTTAAATCGGCAAATAAATAAAAAAATACGTCAATTTATATTTATTTAACTGATTTTTTTAATATATAGATATTGTCTATAATATTTGATCATCGAATAAACATATAGATATTATACTGATTGAAAATAATAGTTACATGTAAAACATTAAAAACAAGAATTATTAGAACAAGAAAGTAGTTGTAATTAGTAAATAAAATAGATCAATTGAAGCGGGCGAAACCGCGGGCGGGTTGCTAGTATGTATCTTAATATCGCTATTTATATTATAATATAAATACTTTTATTATTCATGTTATATTCTCTTATAAATAATAATGTTTTTAAAAAAACTCAGCGGCCTAGTGTTTACAATTTTATACGAGTAGTATAAAAATGTAGTATATAAACGAGTAGTAGGTATATAAATATCAAAACACAAGAACTTACTTGTTAATTAGTATTTAATTTGTTATTTAAGCACACTTTTGTGATAAAATAAAATTTCGATAAATAAGACTCTGAGGAATAAATAAACAAAATTTCCAATACAACCCAATGCTTTGGCACGAGATAAAATCCTCGTTAAGCGACCATATGGCTAATGTGAGACTTATTTACGGCGAAATCCATTGATAAACGTAGTTTCATATTACAACTTTTGGAATTTTGTAGCCTGTTAATTGACACACAGCTGATACCAATTATTACGTACGTCATTAACTATGTGTTTTTCTTTTAATATCTACGCAACATAAACATTTATCAGGAGAGGCAAATAAAACCAAATGACACAACGTGGCGCTATTTTCCATTTTCCGTCCATTCACAGTATCTGTGCTCTTGTTGGCATAATAAATTGTCGCCTTATTTCATTTAGCTTCACGCTGTAACCAGCACAGGTAGGGTAGGCAGAGGAGACTTGAGAACCTGGTGTAAAGTCACTCTATTTCATTACGAACTTTCCACTGAATTTAAGGTATTTTGTGTTGAGTTGCGTTGCGAGCGTGGTTACCTTGTTGCCAAAGTAAAGAAATAAAAATATTTATTCTTTCATTTACTCAAGTGGGGTTCGAACCCACAACCAGTCGCGTTGCACAACATCCACAACTACAACAGGTTGTCAAACGCTTGTGCCCCAGCGCCACGATAGGCCCTACTGGCATAATATAATTTTAATGCCCGACGTTATTTATTTTAGATTACCTTTATGAGTAGAATTCTGTCCATACTTATCATCCATTTTTATAAGGAATTCGACGATTGAATCTAAAAAGTTATATCGCTTTCCTCGTGTAGAGGTATCTCCGCCTATATAATAGCCAATTACATACGAAAATTACATACTAGCTTATACATGCATGATGGATTTTCACCCGTTTGTTCAAATGGAACTAAGTATTGTGTATGACTCTTGAAACGACCGACCGGGCACAAGTGTTACAAAGCACTTGTGCTCCTGCGCCGCTTAAATTCTTCGCTCTGGTACAACTCACTCAACAAACACACCTTTACCTACACTGTACTTTTCTCACATCACTGGGAAACACATTTTCGCAGACCGCCCATGCGGATGAGGCGTATTGTGGCACAGGCGCACAAAAATGTGACTTGAATCTTAACAAATTTTGGGTTCCATCCCCATTAGAGCAAATGAAATATTTTATCTGTTCAATTTAAATATATTTTTTTCATTCCTTCGCTCTCCTAATAAGGCAAAGCGCAGTTTCGTCACTCAACAGGCAATGCCTCAAATTCGGCGGATAGTGAGGAGCGGAATGTCGGGACTAAATACTAGGTTCCCAAGTTCTCTCTGTCCACCCTGCCATGAGCGGGACAGCAAGACGCCCGTGCGGATTGCATAAAAGTTTTTTACGGACAAGCGGACAACGGTGGCACTCACATTTTGAATTCGATCCTACCGACTCCCTCGCAGGACCGCCCGCTATATCGATAGCGGATTTTAGTCAGTCCACAGAGACGATTCTCCGTGGAAGATTGGGGGCCACCGCTGTCAGTGTGCCCCGGCTTTTTTCCTAGAGCACGACATAGATTCGATGACTTGCAAGAGAAAGTAGTTGCGCTTAAAAAAATCTCCTATTTTCTTTTTTAGGCTAAGGACTCGCGGGCCCGCACCACGCCCTACTACACACACAATAGATAGGGAGAGGTCTGTCTAACTCACCATCAACGTTTTGGGACCTAAACGGAGCATTATACCAGAGCTCTGAACTTAAGGAAGCATCGCCCTCTTGGAACACTGGCTACATCTTCCAATGAGAAATCTGGTGAAGTATTTTTCGAAGTAACTGTGCCCCGTCAGTACCTGCACCAGCCTGAACGTTAAGACACTGAAACCTTTTCCCAACCAGCGCTTTAGGAGGTGTGAATCTTCAATGTCACTAGTTCCGTCCTCTATCCTTTGCCGTCATCCTCCTTTCATCACCGAATATTAATAGTATAGTTGTGTAAATATATGGCCTGTCGACGTGCATACGCACAAGCGTGTAATTGTGGAGAGCATGATACAGCGTGAAGCATTAAGAAGAGCCATAGTGTATTTTGTATCGTATGTACTATTAAAAAACTATTACGAATGGCATAGCTGTAAACATTCATCAGTAGAAAACGTTAATTAACATAAAAGTACCTACATGAGAGGAGTAGAATTTTTCAAACATGTCTATATAAATCAAACCCGCGTGCAAGAAATGATCCAAAAGTAATAATATTGGTTATTTTTACTCTTTTATAAAGTGTTATTTTATACTTAGGAAAGAAAATACAACATTTGAATTTAAAAACGTATAACATTTCTTTAACGTAGCAGGCTTTGAACCCGTGCCTTTTGGAAACCATTCAAGCGCTATGACCAATTAAGCCATATGTTCTTATCAAGAAATACATCGAAATTTTCTTTTACATCGAATTTATACGCTTGTTACAACTTATTGCTGCTCATCACCTTAGATTATAAAGTATTCAAAGAATGATAGCGAGCACATAAAAACGTCTATTGGGTTCTAACAGTGTTATTAACTGACGAGCAAAAGATCCAAGTCAAAATCTCGAAAAGTTACAAGGAGATAAAAAGAAGAACCTAAACAACAATCGATTATATAGAAACGTGCCGAAGAACATGCCGAGAAAATCTGTACCCCAGGCGTATAAATATTGCGCCGCGTATGAAGAGGGAGAACAGGCGATGCGGACCGTTTACCGAAAAAAATAGCCGAATTTAATTTATCTCCAGTGAACTAAAAACTTCTATACTTCCCATATTTTTTTTCTTTACTTAATTTGACGTAGGCCCCATTTCACGTTTATGTTTCTGATGAGATGCATTTCAGATGGATGAAGTAAAAGATTCGTAAAAGACACAACCAATGCGCAAAAAAATCATGGGGAAAAATATAACAACTTCCTATCATGAGCTTTTTATAAAATTATAGACAACCCCAAAAGGCCGGAAGAGTGAGAACTGAATGTAAAAGTTAAGATCGCTCTAATCTCTCTAACAATAAAATCAAATGGTATGGTCCCTATTAGATAAAGGAAAAGCTATAGAAGGATTAAAATCCGATCACATTAATAATACGTAGTTTAACCACATGACGAAATAATTTACAGTATTTTTAATACAAATTTAAATTAGTTTATAGATTAATAGTTCAAATGCTTGATTTAAAAGATTTTTTTCCTAGTTTCACGTTTTATCCCACTAATGGCAGGGTAGGCAAAGGAAACTTGGGACTTTCGCTCGTTACTTCCCCCCGAATTTCGTTTTTTTTATTATTATTACATACTGGCTAGCGGAACTCAACGTCGCGCTGTGCCACGTTTACAATATTTAATTTCCTCGTCCTAAGTCCTACGCTTGTGACTGGCCTCAATAGTCTCTGGATGAGAAATTATAAAATAATTATTGTAAATAAATATCAACAGATCTTACACACAAACATTTAACTCGGATTTTATCCCAATTCTTTTTATAGATTTAGAGAAAAACTTTATACTTACCCGCATTAAAACAATAAAGGATACAAAATAAAACCACAGAAATATAATTTGCGCATATTTCTCTTTAATATGAGCATTTTACAACAATATTGAAACGAAATCATCATTTTGAGATCTGCTGCCAACATACACTACGGGCGCTCAACAAATAAACATAAACCGCGCACACTAATCTATATAAACAAGTCGCATAAGTACATACAGGCTTCCCAATATACTATACACTAAAGCTATATCACTTGCCACGCTACAACCGATAACGTCACCACCACTAGCACGCCACTAGCACGTCACTAGCACGTCACTAGCACGTCACTAGCACGCCACTAGCACGTCACTTTGATCCGTTTTGTTAGAGTCCGTAGATCTAGTAGATCACTTCGTACACAGTGGCCTTCTTGTCGCCGGAGCCCGTCACTATGTACTTGTCGTCCGACGAGATGTCGCAACTGAGCACCGATGAGGATTCCTTTGACTGGAAGCAAATATTACGTATAAGTTAATATCAGATACTTATAGTATACAAGAGGGTGAGGGTAGATTCAATTCCTTCTGGAGGAAATAAAATATCTTCATAATAAGATCTTTGATTGTGAGATCATTACACACATTTGAAATGAAGCAAATTTTACCAGAATAATCATTTTTGTTGCTTTCTATACATTTTTGTAAATTAAGAGTTTCAAACACTTTGCAATAGTCCGTGATCACAGGTAGACTGCCCGCTGTACAGGTAAGTTGTTTAAACAGTATAAATGATTAATCCGGTTAAATTGGTTTCATTTAAAATTATTTTAAATTTTCGGTCTAGTAATATGACAATATCTTAAAATATTGAAAGTTGGGAACGGAGTAGTTTAACACGAATGCGTCTGTTTTTCCTGTCATATGTGGAATACGATGGCGCCTGCTAGCCTGAAGTTGAAAAGTATACTTTTTTGTGTGTACTTATGAAAAATAGGTTTTTCAAATTCCAGTTGCAAATATATTGTAATTAGGTATGGAGTTGTATTGAGTGGAATTATCTAAATAAACTTTAGTTTTGTAATTGCAAAATATATTAAACAATGACGTATTGTACCAATTATTGTTTAAAAGTAAGCAAGTAAGGCAAGAAAAACCGTCTAAAAGAATTTGAATCATATATAATTAATGAAACTTTGTTAGAACAATATTCCATGCAAGTTCACAAATTTTAAAATACTATTAACATATTATGGTACTACATAAGTAAACGGAATATTACGTCTTTCTTTAGTTAGCTACAAGACCAAATAATAAAATATTCGTAATCAAAAATTATGATGTGAAACTGCACCTTTAAAAAATCCTTCTACTGCTCTGTGCACTAAGCCATACGTTTACGTAACTAAACCACTACGATAAATTTTTCTTTCTCAAGTGTGAAATAAAACATTAAAATGTTAATAATAATAATACTACTTACTTGGAATATGCTAGCTCCATACGGCGTGCGCCACGCGTTCAGCAGATTATCTTTTCCTGTAGAAACAAACCACTTGCCGCAGGAGGCGAAGCGAAGCGAAAGTACACAAGATTCGTGTAGATGCAGCTGATATTTGTCCGGCTTTACCGCGTGTAGAACTTCCACGTTACTGTTCTCCATACCAACCGCTAGCCATTCGCCTGTAAATTGTTTATTTAAATTTATTATTATTATTATTTTTTGATGGAAGCTTCCTACATGACTGACACTACTGATTCTTTTCATATAATTTAATGATGCTAAATTAATATTAACTGGATAAACAATATTTTGATTACAATTACAAAAGTCATTCCATATTTCATTAAATAAAAGAAAGACATGAGTTTTTCTATGAAATAACCATGATTTTCATTTTCGGATGTTTTCCTTTTTCTGTATTGTAAGTATATTCTTACTTCGTGCCAAATTTCGTAACTAGGTCCACTTTAGTAACCTATAATTTTAGATTACGCGGCGAATTTTAAACAAAATGATCGTAGCTTTTAATTATAATGATTTACAAGCATGATTTTTTCTGTGCTCCAAGGGACCGTAGACTTGAATATCTGATAGTAATGTCGGCTTAATACCTTAGTAAAGTGATCGTATATAGGTTCCGTTTTTACCTTTTGAGGTAAGGAGTCCGAAAGTATATACATATTTAAATTATTTTTTATAAAATTTAATTAAAAACGTCCGATGACAAATTTCGTTCATTTTGTTCTGGTTTAAATTAAGATGATATTAAAAAATGTTTCGTACCTGTTGGACAATATCCTAATGAAAATATTTGTGAACTAAAGTCATGTTGTTGTAGTTGTCTCCCTTCTCTTAAGTCCCAAGATCTGAAAAGAATGAAAAGAAATGTAAAAACATTAGATATATATTTATTTGTTTAAATTAGAGGGGTTATAAGAAATGTTCGAAGTTACTTTAGCTATGGAATTGGTATCTATTATTATTTTATACACAACATTTAAAAAAAAGGTAAATAAAGGCGGACAATATTACAGAATTTTGTACCTTTGTTTGATTATTATTGGTAAAATTTAAATTTGGTTAAGCGATGGTGTATTTTATTTAAATGAATGATAATTTAATCAATCTAACCAGCTATTTAGTATGACGTTGACAATTGGCATGTGGGAATATTACCTATTGTATTTCACATTATATATTTTTTATTCTACTAATTGAGTCAATGCTTTTTAACTTTTTCTTCGTAAATGGGAGTAAAAGAAATTTATTTAATTGAAAAAATATGATTACCTGACAGTGTTGTCAAGTCCACCAGTCCACAGTTTAGTGCCGTCTGCAGATATATCGATGCAAGAGGCGCCGTCTGTGTGTCCTTGGAACTGTCGTACAAGGGTTTGATTGTGGAGGTCCCATACTGCTATGTTACCGTCAGAACAGCAACTAAAGCAGACCTGTAATGAGAGATAAAACATTAATTTATAATTTAAATAACTTATATAGCTTCAACTCTATAGATAGTGTTAATATATATGCTATTTTAGAAAAAAAAAAAATTTTTATTTCGGATATATATTCCAATGGCAACATATATTATTAGTATGTAGGAATATATAAGGTAACCTGTGTCGATTCCTATAATTATGTTCAAAATTAATAACTATTTAATTTTTTTTAAATGAAATTAAATATTGTTTTTCTTTTTAAGTTAAATATTGAATTTACTTTTAAGAATTTATTTAAAAAAAAATGTTATTTATAAGAGATATATTTTTAACGTATTTTATTTCAAGGTTTATCATTTCTTAAGAGATTTATCTAGGAGATGTCATCGGTACAGGAAGAACAATTACATATTAAAAAAAAATTAAAAATATGATATTAGTTTACCTTTGAGTCTGGACTTATAGCTAAGGCGTAACAAGCGGGTGCGGACGAAGTGAGTTCAGCTTTGATACGCGGCGTCGGCGACGCCAAGTCCCATATGGACAGGTTGGACGCCTCGCCGCCGACAATCAGCGTACGCCCGTCAGGGAGCAGCTTTACTGATCGTATGTAGTTGTCTCTTTGCTGGAAAAAAATATATACAATTACTGTTAGAGAGATTTAGCTTTAAAAAAGATTTATTATAGATGTACCTACTATACTTCAATTATTTTTTAGACGATTTAAAGAAAATAAATTATTTATCCCGAGTGGGTGATGCAAAAACCCGTATATAGCAAAAGCTGTCCTATTGCCCACTAGGACCCACCTGCATATATAGTTAGTTTTAAAAGAGCTTATTGATTTCTCCATCTTGTCAAGAATATTTCATTTGTAAGCATTAACATTGGTAGTGTATTGATTACATTAATTACTTATTAAATTTTAATTTTATTACTAATCTTTTCTTTTTTCTTTTGAAAGCATGGCGCAAAAAGTCTAAGGTTTCATAATAAAAAATATATATTTTCAACATTTAAATCTACACATATTATAAATCTGTAACTAATCGTTGACGGTACATAAGAGATATATGAGAAAAAATATTGAGAGCATTTATTAATTGAATAGAATCCAAAACAATGATATTTTATTTTTTTTGTCTATGCTCTCGTTCGCAATTTAGTAAATAAATAATAAGCTAATTTAAACAGGTGAGCGGCCGGTCGATAATAACATTAAGTATACATAAATAGAAGATGAATCGCAGACAGTTACCCACTCACCAAGCAATCCAGCTGACTGACTGGCGCCTTGCTGGGCTGACTGATGTCCCAAACCTTCACACAACCCTTGCCTCCAGTGTACACGTACTTAGTGGGAGACGACACTGTAACCGCGCAGACTACTTCACCGTGCGCTAAAGCGGACACCTGTCGTGCGTGTCGGGGAATCCCCGGGCCCATGAGGGCATCGGGGGGAAAGGGCACGGGCTGCATCTGTCCTTCCGCTGATACGTGAAAGGAATACGCTCTGTAAACAAATAAATACATTTCATTAGAATATTTAAAGCAGTAATTAGGTAAGGAAGCAAGCTATATATAAAACATATTCTACTAATGTTAATAAATTATGTAAGTATAACTAATATAATAAGCCCATATACAAATAAGCCCATTTTTAAATAGCCAACTTACGGTTTTCCACCAGGTATAGGCGCTAACGCAGCAGGTCCAATCGGTGGACGCAATGGTTCATACGCCAGCGCCGCCCTAGCGGAGTAACCCGCAAGACCGTACGCATCATGAGCACCGTTCCCCAAATATGGGTACTGAAGTGCTGGAGGTTTAACCGCGGCTTTTAAAGGTGCACCCGCCGCACCAACCCCACTGGCCCCAGATGTTGGAGTCACAGGCTTTGAGATGGGCGTACTTGGTTTCTCATCTATTTTTTTTGCTGAAGGTGTTGACGCGTTACTTGAGGTACCTGATCTGTAATTAAATGTTTTTCATACTATGAGTTAAGATATTTCTAACATTGCGTTGAAGTAAACAATATTTTTTCTAAACGAATGTTTCGTGTTAATACTTATATTTATGTAAATAATTACTAAGTTATAAAGTCAATCTAAACCCGCGTTAATAGATAGGTACCTCACACATGTATCTCCGACGTAACAAATTAGCAATCATGTAGGTGCACATACAGTATAATTATAATGTGCTTTATACCTATAAAAAGTTGATTGTTAAATATAAAGTTCTAATGTGCTTTTACATAAAACGAACAAAATTCACTAAACTTTATTAAAATACATGATGTAATAAAATATTAATATTAAACGTATAACGCTTACATATTTATTTTATCACTAATGAGATCGTTTCAAGTTGTTAATGATCAAATGATACCCCCGGGGTTTGGAGTTAGTAAGCGTAAACGTAAGTTTGGCAAAAGATTATTATCATCGGCTACACGTCAAGCGTGTCTAATCTTGTTGTCGTAACAGGACTATCGCGCCGCGTTGGTAATTGATTTAAATACTCAGCACTCCTGCAATGGCGTTCACTCATGTGTGTTGAGATCATTACACTGCCTGACTTAAATTGCATTCAATATTTTTATTTACTATTTAAATCGTACCGAATATGTATGTTGTTTTCACAAGAACGGATGGCATATTATTGAAATTTACCGCAAAAGCGTGCAGCAACATGTGGTAATAAAATCTAGTGATTTTAGAAAATATTGGGACTATTATTAATAGTTCAATAAGTTACTATTATATTTTGAGATGTCATATATTTTACGTCTCGATTATAAAATACGGCAATAAATGTACATATATAAATTGATTATCAGTTTGACTGAACGCTTAAATCATTCCTAAAACGCACATAAGTAAGATAAAAGAAACGAAATATAATTTGTAAATTGATATTTTAATATAAATACAACAGTCCATAAATTAGATCGCCGATCACAATTCATAGTGGTCAAGCTTAACCGCGGTTTGTAAATTAACTTTCGACTGTTCAATCGTTGTACGAACATTGAACCTTCCACAACAAATGTAACGGATAGTTTACAAACTACGGCTTCCCTTAAATGGATGGAGCGATTATCATGAATTTACACAACATCGGGCTAAGGCGCGACTGGGCGACTGGCCCCGATACATGTTTGTTATACAGATTATCTTGCGCTATAAATGTTTTACGACCTTTTGTGATTATTCATCTGGAAACATTAGACTTTCGAGTTTCATTTTATTGGACGATCGTGTTTTGATTTCTTTTCTTTTTTTGTCTTTTTAGCGTAGTTTTGTCTTATGCTTTGCTTTTTATTCCAAACCATAATACATACAGTAAAAAATAATAATAAAAGTTAACTAACTTACCTAGGACTATGTGGTGGGTGTTCTTTCTTAGGTTGTAGTTTATCTAATCCGTTTTCTCTAGGTGAAGGAGCGCCGTTATGAGGAGATGTCGGTTCTTCACTCGCGTCGTCAACTACTAACTCCTAAAAGACAAAAAATAACTGTTAGTATATATTAATGTAAGGAAGTATAAGTATATAATTAGTGGCATAAAAAACTACAACTGACTATTAGTCCGTAGATAAGTTCGTCTTTTCCGATTAATAATTATATAGATGTACTTGGTTATACTGTATTTTTTTATCAAATAATTTTAAAAAGTTCTATAGTAGAAATTGTAATAGACTAAGTAGTTACATCATTATTTCTAAATATAATAGCACAAACTATACTTACATGACCCATATCCTTTTCTTCCTTTTTCATTTTTTTATGATCAGGTTCTGCTGGACTTCGCGTTCGATATTTTTCTCTTTCACCAGGAGATATGGAATTTCTCTGAAACAAAAATTTATACTGTTTAATTTATTACAAACCCGTGAAAAGTTTTATTTTATATGCATGCGGTATCCGGTCTTGTTGATATAGCAAATAAGAGTGGGTAAACATAATCAAAGCGTTTACGGGCGAGCTTACGTACCTACGTATAGCAATCAATCGATCATTGTTCGCAAATAAATCGGTGCGCAGCGATGCGAGCGCTACAGTCAATATCAATATCAAAACACGCTGAGGCAGAACAAACTGACCGCATGATTAGCTCCGGGAGTGGTCATCGCCCCCCTCGCGGCTTGTCAGGAGAGTGGGGTAGAGCGGGTGCTACTTTCGGATGGACGCGCAAATACGATCTAATGAAATAATCATATACGTGTCGAGCGATGCCGATCACAGTGTCTGCTGAGCGCTGACTCCGTCCGTGTTGACATTGATACACAAAGCCTAATAATATATTAGACTTCTATTAAGTTTATAAATAAATAATCGACTTTCATTCACTCACTCGGATTGTATATATAAAATATACGACAACGTCTAAGTTATAACCGAATAACATTAAATGGACATAATAGTAGGCCTTGTTGGAACTCCGTAGAGAGGTCTAGTGAAGACTAATTTTATGAGGTACTAACTTAGAGGACAGTAACAAGTTGTTAATTTACAGGCAATGCCGGCAAGCCGTCGCCGCCCGCTGTGACCTACAGCCGCCCTGCAAGATATCATCATACTAGATATGACTGCTATTTTATTCTAAGAGCAGAATATTTTATGAACAATGAACCTGTTTATCTACATTTTCATCAAGTCGTCTATATATTCCAAATAATTTTATTTAAAATATTATAATATGTGTTATATAATTAATTTGAAACTGCATAGTTTATTACATGGCATTAGACCTGAATTGAAAACGCAAACATTAACTCTTTAGTTAATTACTTAGAAAGATTGGTACCGAAACAGTAATAACAAGTTTCATTACAAGTACATTTATTAGTTTTCGTACGTGTAGCCGAAGCCCTAATTTTACGAGCACCCGCTCTCTATGGCATTGGGTATCGAATTTCAAGTAGTGCTATTTCGAGAGACCCACGGTGCGAGCCATAAAGCGACGTGTCGGATTCGATTCAATGTATTTTATGTTGCCCCTACGAGTCATTCACTCTGGGGTAAGCTCTTGTGGCTAATCGTTAATTTAATAGAGTTTGCGGTTGGCTGGCATTATAACATAAATGTGTAATAACGGCGGCCATTTGGCCGAGACTCTGAGAATAAACTTCTACATCGTTATGACATTAATGTACGTACTTATTTTACCAGCCAATATTAAAATGTTATGAATATTTGCTTATTAAACTTTACTTGTCAATGATTAAGTTAGTAATCATTTAATAAGTTAGTAGAGTAAATAATAATTATTTTTGTATTGTCGGTATAGGGGAGGTATTTATATAAGTGCGGCCGTCCATATCCATATGTTAATCGACTTCTAAGTGATATCGTCTTTAATAATAAAATTACATCAGCGTAAATCGGCGTGAGGCCAGAAAAAGAAACGGCACAGAGGAAACCTATTTCATTTTCGTCAGGAAAACGAATAGAGCTTATCTGTACTTTATCCCATTACGTGGGTCGACCGTAAGAAAAAGGCAATTGAGCCGAATACAACGGTCGGGGGCTGAGCTTCGGAGGCTACACCGCTAAACAAGGCGCTACAAGCTCCTACAATACAAGTTAATGGCGGAGGACACAGGCTGGCAGACGCAAGACGCAAGTCGTCGTCGTATCGCATCTGACACATGCGAGAGCGGGGCGACGTAACATATAAAGTGGCAACACACAGGCGCGCTGTTAACGCCGCCCGGGCTTATTGTCTGCGGTCACGCGACGAGCCGTTTAGCCGCGCACGCCGCGCCGCCCGGTTAACCGGAAGGGGGGCGGTTAACCGGACGCTCGGGGGCGGAAGCGGGGGAAATAGATAAATAGACCGCCCACCGCTCGGAAATGTACGGATTGAGTTCGGACTATATTTCAGACACAATAGTTTTCAAAAGTTATTCGATTTTCTGCTGTTATCGTGACTGTCGAATCTACCCACATTGCTTTATAGTCGGCGAAAAGTTTATCTCTTAGTTTGTAAATTTATATTTGTACTTTTTTATACTTTTATGTTGTTTAATATTTTTTTTATTATTTTAAAAAAATAATATAACCAATATGTATGCGTGCAAAAATTTAAGCCATCGTATGATAATAAATGAATAAAATAATCATTTACAAAGAGAGAGTATCTAATTCGAAGCGCGGTCAACAAACAAGTTACAAAAAATGTATCTTTTTCAAAGGCGATTACCGAGAGGCGCAGCGCGACTTTAAAATTAACTTCGCCGGTTCATTCGTATACATAAATAATGAAGGAATTTCTGAATACACATTAAACTCCTATAAAGAATACATTAGCATAAATTTATGGTAGCAAGTCGGCATTTCGAGCGTGTTTTTACGTGACTCGTAAAGTTTATAGTCGCGAGTGGTGGATTGCGTTTACTGCGCTCGCTATCGGTTTATGGCCGACCCCAAATAACCAAATTGCCTGATGCTCGTTGTCGAGCTGACGTGTTTCGCCACCCACTCTGCTTTGGCTGTTACCACCGTGCCATCAGTGTATCAGTCGGCCACCAAATTACAGTGCATTACCTAAATGTTGTGTAATTCACTATACAAAATATACTCGTAAAATACTACATGCCTTTGCAAAATGTTACGTACTGCAGATAAATATTTTTTATTGAATTAAATATAAATTTAGCTATGGTTTTGTAAATATCGTATCTAAAGATTTTTACTGAAGAGAAAAATTAATTTAGAAATGTAATAAATAGACGTCAAAATATTTTTGTCGTAAGTGCTTTAATGCGTATGTGGCACGACATATGTTTAAGATAAGTAATCTTACAGAACCCCTACACCATTTCAAGAGTAATTAGCACAATTAACATAAGGGGGCTAGGGTGAGAGACCGCGGGGAGCGATCGCTTTCACGCACGCAAACAAATGTCACGTGGCATAGCAGCGCCTTAATTAAAACGATAATTGAGTTGACTTGCGAAACTCGTCTGCCATTTCGAAATTCTAAGAGAAATTTCATGGAACTCCCCTCGAAACTACGAAGCCCTTAAGTGTCGACGACTTTAATTTTGTGTTAGCGTCTACTTTGCGGTCGCGATTCAAATTTTAATACGGTGTACGCAGGCTCGCTTTGTAGAAATTACTTAAATAAATTACCTCGAATCGAGTTAAGTCACCGTGTTGCGAGTTAACTCATTTGGAAAATTGCTACTAAAGAAATAAATCATCGTAATCTGCGGCGACGGTGACTTTTGTATAATTAAAAAGTTCGTGAACCTCTAAACCATAGGAATTACTTGTCAAATTTTAAATTCTATTAGTTTATAATAAAATTGTGATTTCTTTTTTATAAAATAATATGTCAGCATATCAAAACCATGAGTTACGTTGACAAATGCCAGCTCATTTCGTCGTGATCCTGTTAAAGGGAGGGTGCGTCAATCCCTCGGAGATTCCTTCGTCGGCAATATGTGCGTCGACACTCCGCTACGACTTAATACCGGGGATAAACAATTCGTTCCACCTCTAACGATTCGCCTCTACAAAATAATATATAGAAAAATTCATTTGTCAGGGTTAACGGCCGTTTATAAATTATGATAGATACAGTTGAAATACATCTATGTTAGTAAGAACGAGAAACTGTATTTAAAGTTTATTTTATTATCGTATAAAAATACTAAACGGATTTACGATCTACAATAATAGTATGATTATATATTAAATACCACACTTATTAGGCTATAGTTACCGTACGTGCAGGTAGCTATTAAAAATATTAATAACAATATGTAAAAATAAAAAAATCGAGTATAAAATATTATATCGTTGTTATGTTAACAAAATCAAATAACAAAAGTGAGAGATTTAAGAAACAAAATTTCACAACGAGGACAGTGACGCCATCCAGTAGGTCACTGTTCAAATGGCGCGAACGCGGGGATTATTCAACTGTTATTTAAATGAGACTGCCCTCGCCGGTGCCACCCGTCACCCGTCAATAAAACATTAAACACGTAACAAGTTTATGCCTGGCGACAACCCTAGCGGATTCCGGCACTTCGTTAATCCGGGGCGGGGGCAGCCCTAAATTAGGGTCGAGACAAGCCTTAATCCCCCGCTCGGCGCGACGGGGGATTTATATTGTTATTGCTCCGCGTCCGGAATTATACGAGGGTTGAGGGACTAATGAAAGGGGAAATTTAATTCCTAATGATTCTCGTCTTAGCCCGTAACGAGGAAACTCCAAAAAGGGCTACGATTCGCTCTCTTTTTATGAGGAATCGTTTAAAGTGAACCGGAGATTATTCGTTTCAATTCTCTTACTCGGTTATTTAGTGTCGTTAAGTTGGCTCTCATTAGTGACGATCCGTGCTAGAGGTTCGTGTCGATCGTGTAAAAAGTTAAGCCCGGAATTGGATTACAAATTTATTCATGAAACATTTTCAATGCTCGAACACGGTTGCGAGAGGCGTAGCATATGTAAATGTGTGATAAGCACGAAGGGAACGACGCGGCGTGCATTGGAGGCGACCGGCACTGCGGCGGTGCGGCGGTGCGGCGGCGGTGCGACGTGCGAGAGCGAGCGTGTCCCAAGTACACGGACAAGTCGTGTCGAGGCAATATGGGACATACCGCACGCCCGCCTCATGCCTGCCTCATGCCCGCCGCATTGTTAAACACGCCGCCAACGACCGCACGCTGCACACTCCCATACTCCACTATTCGTTGACCTCCACCTACGAGAAGCTCGCCACCGTCGTCGTTTCGAACTAATATCATCGAATGTAGCAAGTGCTATGGGTGAGACCACAAACCAAAACACGATATGTTCATAGATTCCTTAGTCTCAGTTTGAGACTATCACTATAGGCGAACAATGAAGCTATAAACATAACGTGTTTAATTGGAAAACGAAACTTACCACTTAGCAGTTTTTCTGTTCATATAACTAATTTACGAAGTGTCAACACATATGAACAGAAGACGACATGTTACACTCGTAGTTTACGTGCATGTGTACGTAAAAGGTTATATATTTTCAAACTAGATGTTTTATTCATACCACACAGAAATTATAACATAATTAAACATACGAATGGATCGAATAAACAACAAGTACACTGAGTAAGCGCGTCCGCCGCCCTTCCGCCCATTACACTGCCAACTAATTGAGATAAATTATGAAGACGTGAGCCGAGCCGAGAGCTATCGCGCCCGCCTAACTGCTAATTACTTGCAGCGATTTCAATTATCCGATTGCTCTGTTCTGTTTATTTGCTTATGATTAACTGGTTTTAGAAAATTAATCGAATTGTATAATATGTTTAAAAATATAACTATCGATAGATTAATTCGTAACGAAATTTTAATATGATAAGACCTCACACGTAGCAACTATAAAGTAGGTACTGTCGACAACCGCAAATCCGCAAAACCAGAAAGTATGGAGAGATTTTGTGTACGATACACGTTCTTTTTCATCGTGGTTGCGTAAATTATAATGACAAGTCTTTATCCAGTAGCCTCAACAAATTTTATCGCTAATAATCATAAAATTTCTCTTAAAAAATACGTGTAGCATATGTACTTCAATATGTTTATTTTATTGCTTTTGTCTCTGTATTTAAGATCTATTATTTTCAAAAACTATAACCTTCACATTCATACACAGGTTTACATGCCAATAAATATAGGTATTACATACCTGCACTAAAAGAGCTTCATAAAATGCAAACATAAAATATAATAACAACTACACTTTCGATTTATGCGAGTGAAAGCATATTGGATATTTGAGTGGGAATATTGAATCGCGGAGAGTACTAGTGTCATTACGTAGGCCACGCTCCGCCGGCTACCGTGCAACAATGAATTGATAAGCCACGATTGCATTCACAAATGGAATTTTAGCGCGAAAGGTCGGACTTACAGTAGCGTGTTTTCAATTACATGTGTTTAATTTAATCGGCATTGCGTTGATTGTAATTTTTAAATGAAAACCCGTTCAGAATTTTTTCCTTGATTAATAAATAATACTATCAGACAATATAATTTATAATTGCCTTCATTACAGATATGTTTCAGATTGTGTTATTATTTTTATTTATAGCATGTAATATTTTTCGAACATGTTACTAAAATAAAAATGGAATAATATATTTTCAAATGTTAAAAATGTTGATCGTGCGAAAGAATGCAATAATGCTTTTGTCATATGCAGCGGAGAATGTAGTGGCAGCAGGAGGCAGGGGCGGCGGTGGGCGCGATTCGATCAAGCTTGCATAAATCTATACGATACGCTGGATCAGAACAAAGCCGCAGAGCCGAGACGAGCAATATCGTAGCATCCTACCTCTACTATATTGCTATGTAAACCCACCAACTACTCACTTATCAAAGCTCTCGAATTTCCAATGAAACAGCGTGGTTTGATCTCAAATAATGGCGCTCTTATGAAACTAAAAGCTGTTGATGTGATATACTCGTACATATTTACACGGCGTGCCTATATCTTGTTTTTGAATATTAAAATTTAAACATTTGCAGTAGTCGTCTAGCGTCTATTTAACCCTTAATATGTACAAATGTGTTGGTCTCAAGATTAAACAAAATGCATATTATTATTTATCAAAAGGAACTTAGGAACTCTAGTGGGGATCGAATCTTCATCTCCTCGCGTTTACAGTCACACGCCTGTACCGCTGCGCCACGACAGCTCTTAAATGATTACAATGCATAATTCTGATATGATATATAATTTTAATATTTGATACCCGACGACCGAATAAAAAAAAAACAAAGGTACATGAAACGTTTGATAATTTAAAAAAACACAGGTATATTTATCAACCTAATCGTTAGAAATAAAAAATGTAAAGAAAAAAATGAGCACTATCTCTTAATATATTTTACTATCTACACAGCTTTAAATAGTTCCCAGCAAGAAGTGAACAAAAGTATTCACGTTTAAGAACACATTAAATGCCATTTTTATTTTTATTCTAGAGAAAAGAGAAAAAGAAAAAATACAACGACTCCTATCGCGCAATCTGTTTCACTTTAGGGCGTCTTAATAATTACAAGTGGCCATTCTTTCCAATTAAGAAAAGTCTCGAGCGATAAATTGCGAGGGTTGTCTCGAGCGGCGATGTGCACGACGCGCGCGGCGTTCTACAGCGAGTACGAGTGCCGACCGCGCGTAAACATGTTTCGATAAGGTTGCCACCCGTGTAAAACACCTTTATATAA
The DNA here is from genome assembly GCA_019049475.1 of Eueides isabella. Classification (NCBI taxonomy): domain Eukaryota; kingdom Metazoa; phylum Arthropoda; class Insecta; order Lepidoptera; family Nymphalidae; genus Eueides; species Eueides isabella. The sequence goes on from CM032401.1 coordinate 8,896,739, forward strand.
TTTGGTTTTAATGGTTTGATGAAGTACTAACACCCTATTATATATAAGCCACTTTAATAAACGCTGTGTGGGTGTTACTTAATTAAAGTCAGCAGCCTGCTGTAAAATATGAAACGAGCGGAGCGGATTAGAAAAGAAGCTAAAATTTATTCCGATCGAAAAATGTTTTTCGGCTGCCTATTTAATAAAGAACTCGAAGAGAATGCTAACCAAGGTAGGGCGGTCTTTGCCCTGTGAGTTTTCACTTGAAGTGGCGAGTGAAAACAGGGCGGATTGGGGGTTGCAGGGGTGGTATTCAGAGTAGCTTAGATAAGGTAAGGAGGACGGAGAAGCGAGATGTGCGGCGTAATGAACCGGCTCCGAGCACTTTTTGTGTGGTTTGGGCGCTAAATTGAATATTAGGTGCGATTCAACCGTGAATAAATGTGCGGCAAAAATAAATCCGTTGTTATCATATTACCCAAATGAGATCGTGAAAAGGGCAGGGCGAGATCTGTTTAATTTCATTCGGTAGCCTTTAATATAACAAATTCCAGCATTGTAGGTGTTGACTCATACCTACTCTAGTAAGATCTATTTATATTCAAATCTTAAAATATTTCATTTGTTCAAACAACGAAAATGTATAAATATTATTATGATGAATAACAATTGTGTTACACATAGTACTGTAGGCGTAGTTGCTATTATGTAGGTACAAACCTCAGCTGCAACAGTAAGTGCCTCCGTGATTCGTACTGAAAACATTTACCGGACAAACTAGGCACGAACAAGGAGTGTAATATGACGCCCCCTCGCCTCAACAAAGATGGTTTATGTAAACTTTATTAAAGCTCGCTTTCTCCCTGCACTCCCTCGCTACGGTCGTAAGACGCCGGCGCATTACTTAGTTCACCGCGTGTTTGCACAGATCGACGGCTTCGTGAATAGACTAGCAACTGACTCCGCCACTACATATCGGTTTCACACCACGCCGCTTCTTACGGCTCTGACTCGAGTTGCCTGAATAAGTTTCTCACTTATTTAATTATTGAAAGTTTCCTTGAAATTTAAAAGAGATAATTTTCTTATATTTGCTTTTAATTTGATATTAAATAAGAGTAATTCATACGAAAGTATTGTAAAATGAAATTGATGGTAGGATTGTAATACAAATAAAATTGAATCGTCAAATCGGAATACGTGAAACAGAATGGAAGTAGGTTAAGCAACAAAGACAATGTTATGAAGCGGGGGCTTGATATCGATTCGCATGCATTTCCCGTGCAGTTGCGATGGCGGTGGCGGTGGCGGATGGTGAGTGGCACATCTGTGCGGCGCGCCGCGGGGTGACGCCACCCACTGCTAGCACGATAGCCGACATTCGTAACACCTCGCGAACGACGCACTCGGTCGCGAGCTCACTTTAATATAGGGATGTCGAGTACCACTAACTACTTACGTAGTTGAACCTAAGTATTCCTACTGTGAATCCTAAGTGTAGGTAAGTGTGTTTTGGAAAATAATTAATACTAAATTTTGTTTCAACAATGTATTTTATTGCGAAGAATTTATAAAACTTTTTAGAAATATCATACGGGTGCAACAAATAATAACAAAATTATTTAAAACAGTTTTAGCTAATATTAATAAAAATAGCTATGTATGTACTAAAGATAAAGATGTCAATATTTTATCGCTAAAATACAAAAATATAAATAATTAAATATATTTAAAATGTATTAATACGCTTAGATTAGAAGTGTCGACGTGCCAGCCCTACGCAGGGTGTGCCACTTGCACCACCCACTTGTTTCAGTCAGGGCCGTGTTATGAAATCAACGCGTTCGAGCACAACACTCCTCTCCACGTTCGCATTCCCAAATGGAAAAAGCAGAACGTAGAGTACACCTCTACAAGAATTTTTCAAAGCGAAATTTTGTCGTTGAAATTTTAACAACTTCAACTTTGTGAAATTGGAATTCTGTTGGTACTCACATGTCGTTCTTCTGCTGAACTGATACCTGTGAACAATAAGCATTGTGTTATGCAAAATATGGTAGTCGTTTACTCTTATTACTTAACATATATACCTATAAGTATTATTTGATGTATATTACATTGATAATGGCAAAGGACATCCTAACTTTGGTTATTTTTATTTCTTTCGCTACCGTTGATAGATGGTTAAAGATATTATAAGATCTAGCTATTTTAAATTCAAAGAAATGAAGAGATATTTTCATATATATCTACTGAAGTATTTCGCAGTTTGATATAATTTTTATATATAAAAACAAAGCGAACAATACGTTCACATGTTATCCCTAGCCTTAGATTTTCGAATATGACAAATAGTCTGCCATATTGGCAAATTTATACTACCATAATACTTTGGAATTTAAGATTAAATGATTACCATACATAACATTTTGTAATGTTATAATATTCACAAATTTACTGTTATTTGTGTGTTAATCATGCATATTAAACAAAAATTATAATTTTTAGTCAATCAAGATTCCGAGCTCCTTAAACCAAGGTATTTTATATTTAACCAAGGTTTATGGATTTCTTATATAAATATTTAATTTTATTCACCATAATTCAATATTTTATTTTAATGACAGGTTTATACATAATGGAAGTTTTATGAATAGTTCGTGACTAAAATAACTACAAAAGGTATTAATATGCAATAAGACTGCAGAAGGCATCTACTTGCATACATAGCTACTGACTGAATTAAATAGTTAGCAGATGCATGCATGTACTTTTATTAAAGATCATAGAAAACGTAGTCTAATCACCTTTTCCCTTTTATTTATTTATTGTTAATGAAACCCTAGTTAATTTTGTAATAAGTAATATTTTTAATTTGTTTTACTAACTTATCACTCTAGACTTACTTATGCAAGTACGGTATTCTATGATTTACCTTCTCATTTCTAATTTAAATCCTAATAGGGCGCTTTATTATTAAGTGTGAAGCGTAATGTTAGATATTTGGCGTATGTGTGTACTTATGTATTTAGGAGTTGAATATCAGGTACGTAGCGAAATTGTAATTAAGATTAAGCTTACAATAGTCAAAGAGAATCTTAAATACGTTACGATGCTATGCAAATACACCGTAATATGTTCCGAGGCTATAGCAATGTCAAATGATAACAGCGCAATTCCCTGAACATATGCAGAGATTATGCAGCACACACGTCACTATAATTTAGCTTTAACACAGGCTAGGCCATGTCTACTGCGACCGACGAGTCAAATTAGTCTAAGTCTCTGCCATCATTAATTTATTGCGTTTTGCCACGAACGTTCCAGTCAATTTAGGCTGCGATGTGAACGAATAAGATTAACTCTATCGTCAGGGTCTGAATATTAATTATATTATAATATATTCGTACATAGCATACATGCATGCAAGCAGCCTAGTCTTTTATCCACCATTAATATTCAAGATACTCTCTATAATTTACATGAAGGAAACACATTCTGAAGCGAATATAAAATATAATTGTACAACTTGAGCACGTTTACCAAACAATGTGTGTTAATTCCATCGATATTACGTTTTCCTGTACACGGCCATGTATATTAATATTGAACATCAAAGGCATTATCTTCTATCGGTTAATTCGCCTAAGTTTGTGGGCAACAGCCGACCCAATATGTCTATGATTATGTGCATATATTGCGTCGATATTACGTTGTTAATACAAAGCAGAGGGCGCGACGGTGCATGCATAGTTTCAATTAATTTAAATGCAATAGCCTCAATTATTGGCCATAGAGTCGCTATCTACGGATACACGCAAATTCGGAATGTGCATTGAAACATATCACAACAATGGCCAAGCGAGGCCAAATGTCGAATTCATCATAACACTGGGGTGAACTAATTAATTTGCAGGATATATCATGAGTGCATCAAACGACCACAACGTATAAGATAGCATTTAACATTCTACATTGATATTTTAGTATCGTATTTTAATATAATTAGCGTCAACTTTATATAAAATCATTATTGTTAAATACGTAATGACTATTTTGCTAGACAATATATAATTAAGTATTCATCTTCAGAATGGTGGTGTGTTTAACTGGAGTATTAAAACGTAGCGCTTGAACCGGTCCGCGGGGTGCGGGACGCGGGTGTGTACTCAAGTCACCCGCAAAATTACGTTACTAATTGACTAAAACACGCGACGCTCACACCAGCAAGGAATAATTAATTGGGCGCGGGCAAGGTGCGGGGCGAGGCGGGGAGCTGAGGGGCCATCTGCACGGTAACTCTTACATCAGTACACCGATAATGGCACAAATTAGCCAGGGAAGTGGCAGGCGGAGGAGCTTGGGGTGGCTGAGGGGGCACTAAGCCGGAACATCCCGGAGCGCAGATTACCGCTTGCTTTTGTAATTAACCGAAGCGACGGGTGGCTTCCAAATCCATTTCTGTGTTACATTTTCATTTGCGGCGCGCCCTTGTTCCCAGATTTCACATAGCACTCGTTAAATGTTGTAGTTTAATGTACGTATAAGTAGGTATATAAAATTACTTTATAATTTTTGTCATAATATAAAGTCCAAAGTGACAAGGACGCCGAAGGAAGTACTTTTAGCTTGTCGATATATTTGAGAAGTGTGTTTACAAATCCTATACAAACATTAGTATAGGTAGGTATCAGTTCTAAGAAGTGACTTATTCATGTTCTCAAAGCAATATCGAGTCATAGCCGTCAGCGATCCGAAAACACGCAAACAGTAAGTTCAAAAAGGCTCTTGTAGGTGGTAAATATTGAAACAGAAGTGGGATTGGAGACATCCACTCTGGTAGCGAATGCGGGAGGGGGACTCTCTAATAGTCTCCGGTGAGTGGCGCATGGCAAACAAGACGAGCATTACAAACACACGACAGCTTTTAAAATATTCATCTTATGTATTGATCCGTTCTATACTTTATACATTCACCTTCCATTAAGCAACGGTTTTAATAATAATAGAAAGACCGACGTGTCCAGCATGTGTTTATTGAGATAGAATTATATATTTTTCAAATTATTATGTTAATGGGTGCTAGCGAAAAACAAAAACTATTAAATACTGAAATCGTGTCAAAAATTTTCACCCAACGCTCGGGTGAGCAAACACATGAGAGATTGTATGAATTTTTGATGAGTCAATTTTCGAGGCAACTTCGCCACTGTAACTTTTATATGAAGCGAATATAGTTATGAAGGTGCTAATTAAGTTGTGATATAATGAATATTTTAGTTCTGAGTAAAGTGTAATTTACCGTTGCCTTTATCGTCCGGTCGATGTATGTCTGGAGGTTTCGCAAGTACGGAAAGGGGATGGTGAGGTACGCCGAGGCCCAGTAGGCCTGCGGGCGGCAGCGCTCCCTGGCCGAGCAGTGGCAGTGGCGGCGCTCCATGTGCAGGTAAGTGCGCTGCATGCATTTGTTGGAGCAGCCGTGGAAGGTCAGGTCTCTGTTGCTGCAAACAAATATCAATGTTATAAATTTATTTAAAAAGTCAACTAAATTTCACTTGTTTTTACTCACAAGGTGTTAATAATTTTGTAAGATGTTTTTTTTATTTGTCATTTCTGTCACTTTTTATTTGTGAAGTAAAGAGAAAATGTGAAAATATTTAAAATATGTTGAATTTTAAAACGTTAATCAAATTAAAAGTTTTTAATCTTTAATATTCTACTTAATTAATAATTATGAACGTTATTCTATTATTCACTCTAATTATGATTAGGCATATATAACGATTTTTATACACATTACATAGACGTTAAAAATATTTAAGTAGTAAGTCGAAATTTTATACAATCTGCATTAATGAATTGATTTAACATCGTACACAAGACTTCGATAAATGTGTATAATATATTCGTGTTTACATAAAAGAAAACCCGTTCTTATCAGATCGTTAGAAAATATAGCCATCTAATTACATGTAGTCCATTTACTTACAAGATAAAAACAATGTTTAATAAACAAGTTATACGTCAAAATGTAGGCACCTAATGTAAAACATGAATCTTTTACCTATTACTACGAGTATACTCGTATATTGAATGACGTTATCTTTGTAGTTAGTAGTCTATTAAAAAAACATTAAACGTTATTATATATCTTAGATATTTCATAAAAGTATAATCATTTTTAAGGAAAATGAGATAGGAGACCTACATGACAAAATTTTACGTATTCAAAGTTCGGAATGTCGACGGTCAAAGTGAATTGATGTGTCACCGCAGAACGCCGTGCATTTTTAAAACAGAGCCGAGGCAAATTAAAAAGTCCTCCACGGACCCCAGTACCGAGGCGCTTTAAAATTTAAATGAGAGCTTCGCCGCCGCCGGCGACGACTGTGCGAAATTGATTACTCCTTCTCCATTATTCCCCTTTTTCCACTTCCCTCGTTTTCCCGCGCTTCCCATTTCTATCTCGTCACGTTTAACTTTATTATTATACGGTGCTGGCAGTCTCTCCTCTGAACTTCAATAGCTTCCCCAGTTAACCGCTTCCGCCCCCGCGCCCGTGCTCGCTTCCGCTCGTTCATGTTCACTCCAGCGAACTCGATTTTTTTCCCGCTCGAGCGGTCACGATCTTTTATTTAGCTGCCGAAAATTAATTGGTTTTTCACTGAGGGTGGAACATATTTTTTATTGGCCGCTCATGGCTGTGATTTATTGTGTGTCAAAAGGTGGTGAGCGCCACTTAGGTGAAGTACGTTTATATCAGAAAGATTTTAAATTTAATTAGTATTAGTTTTTGTCATAAAAATATTTTATGTAGTTTAGCATTTTGTTTTTTATTAATAATTTTATTATTACAACGAATAAATATATGAATGTCGTGAACGGTAGTACATTTTTGATTAAAATATTTTAAATCTAAATATATTCCTTTCCATTGTCTAAATAAAAGAAACCCACGATGAAATCTAATGTTGATATAATCAGTACAAGTTGTAGCTAAGAGCATTCACTTCAAGTTTAAAGGTGTTGCTTCTGAAAAGCCGGGTGGGAAACCAGAGGAATCTAAACAAAGCTGAGGCGCGTCGAAACGGCTGGCATGACACGACCCGAGCTATTGAGACTCACGCCTCGCGCTCTCCTCCCGCCTCCCACCGCCTCCCACCGCCTCCCGCCACCTCCTTCCCATTCCTCCCCGCTCGCTTGTTATTATGAATGACAATAATGTGCCGTTCATATCTCACCGCGATATTTTTTCCGAAGTGCATTTTACTTTAGAAGAGATTAAATACCAGCGGGTCGTGGGGGATCGAAACTCGTTACTTTTAACGACTTTGCTATCTGTTTACTTATCTCGCCGCTGACTTTTGGTGTTTATATTATCTACAAATTAAAGTTTGCTGAAGTTACAGTTATGTCAACAAGGGGAGAATCATTTTCAATGCACTTAAGCTTTTAAGGATAATTAAAATTTTAAAGATTTTTTGGGAACTTTATAAGAAAAACTGCGCGTACTTGGTATTAGGTATACCTACCTTTTTGGAAATTCAAAGTTTCAATTACTTTGCAGTAGTCGTATGCTGACCCGTTATTTAGTTATACGTTTAATTCAATAATTTTATTTTTAAATTGATTATGACAAATTATTATATATACATGTTATCATATGAAACCATTTATATCAGGTACATATTATTTCTATATAAACAAAATATACTTTTTTTTTTCATTTAATATATAAGTTATTTATACCGCGCAGATATACCTACTATACTGTATAGGTACAATGTCGCTTATCCGATGCGTGAAAAGCTTTTGTCGAGAAAAAAATGCTTCTACGCGTTTGGGTTTTCACGGCACATTTACTCTCCCTACACCCGCGGATAATTCTTCGTTTATAAATGGATAGTGTTTGAGCGGGGATTTTAACTTCGCTTGAAACATTTTACGAATATTAATATGCGTTGAATATGTAAAATTCTACCACTGAAATCTGTATTTCAAAATATTTTACGCTTTATTTTTGTGTTTGATACCTACCACTTGTTTCATTCATATGGTTATCAAATATTTGTCGAATGTTAGGTGTTTTGCATATTTTGTTTACATCTTGTTCACTTTCACACTCGTTATAAAAATCATTGAATGTTCATTTTATTATACAGAATAAAATCTATTTGAATTTATTTAGTTGTTGGAAACATTACAGTTAGCAATAACTGTGGAAATCTATTAGACAATTAGATAAATAACATAAGCATCTAAATACTGATAATTATCGGTATAATTTTTCGGCTTAAATATGATACTCTACTGTAGGGTAGGCAGACGAAACTTGAGAACCTAGTGTTAAGACACTCTGTTGCACTATCGTACCCCACTTTCCGCCGAATTTGAGGCATTACGTGTAAAGTAGCGCCGCGTTTTGTCTTGTTACCAGAACGAGGAAATAAAAACATTAAATATAGGTATAATTTGAAAATATAAATTAATTCATTTCCTCGAGTGAGGATAGAACCCGCAACCTGTCGTTTGCAGTAAATCGCTTGTGCCGCTGGACCACGACATGCCTTAAATATACTTACATTTATAAATATTTTGTAAAAATAAGGTAAAATCTTTAGATTAGATTGGCTTTTTATTTTAGTAGTTATTAAGGTATAAACATACAAAAAGTAAAAAACTGCAACGTTATAATATAAATAGCATTTTGATATTTCAGAAGTCGTAAAGTTATTTAATGCTATACCTATCTATATAGATATTAAGACTTGATCAAATTACGCTGTTTTAGTCGCTTAGAGATCGTTGTAAGCTACAAATAGGGTAGAGAGTGAGGGTATGGAAGGGTGAGCACGCACCATTAGGCACAGAGCTGGAGCCCGTCGGGCACGCGACGCCAACACTTGTTACAACATAAGCTTTCAACATAATTGCGTCTAATCACATACATATACCCGAATGTGGGATCGAATAAATCAGAGGCATCGCATTTCGCATCGCTTAATGGATTCATGCCTATTATGTGGTTCGAGGTTTATTTGAAATAACTCAATGTACAATAGATTTTGAATATAATATGAGAATGTTTTAGTATTATTAATGATTTCGAATAATATATCTAATATATAGCTTGTTTAAACACCTAATATAAGTATTAATTAACACACAATGTATGGCATTCAAACTTTGTTCATTGTGCATTTATTATTAAGATATTACAATTTGGAAATAAAAAGTAATATAAATGTAACTAAACTCGAACCAAATATAAAACCACCAAAGCTCATATTCTTTTACAAAATATATTTTATCCTCGCAGTTGATATAATGCAATACAAAGCTAATGGGTATAAAGAACACAGAACGGATGCAATGCAATATTTATTACTGGGCCGCGAACGTGTCTAGGAAAAATGACAAATTCATGTTTCCCCCATCCGCCCCCGCAACTCCGTACCCTGATTTATTCCTGTCGTAATTTTTATCAGAGCGCAGGACCCGCGTAGCGCAAACTAGATAGAAATGTTTTCACGACCCGCTTGTTTATAAAGCCATCGACGGGGAAAAAGATACGGTCTATTTACGCGGCGAGCACTCATGTTTGTTCACATAATATCTCTTCAGATAATATTGCATAAACTACGCATAATACACTTACTCAAATATGTTGTAGTGTTAATAATAGCTAAGTGAAATGATAATAAAAATAATATTAACATGTCGAACCACTTTATAATGATTAAATGTTTCATGGAATTCGATACGCGTAACTGTGACACGAGGTCGCACGTCTTACAGATCTGTTGAAGTTACGTGAATATTGTTTCAATGTGAACAATTGTGTCATAGGTGAACATGAGAACGAGATTGTATCGAAAAGCTATTACCTCGGAGGGAGCGACGCCACCCCTTGGATTCGGTGACGCGGTATAAAATCCGCACGAGAATTGATAAACCTCCAAAACGTATCGACAAAGACGTTACAAGACTTTATCTTTTGTAAAAGAATTCACAGTTAGTAAAGATGTCAGTGCTTTAATAAATATGCTTTTTGAATCTAATTTTAGTTTACTTTACATATGTTATTATATTTTACAAAATCATGTAACATAATAATTCAAGTCATAAGCATAAAAATTAAAACGACATAATGAAGTAAACGAAACGTTTTTTGTGAAGGAGTAAGTGATTTTAATAGGCAAGCAAACAGTCCCCAATTTGAGAAGTATTCCCTCTTCACAAATCGGCGCTCTACAGAATGGTCGCAAATCAGATGAGGAGGGCGAGGGCGTGCAGGCGGCCGCTCTCGAGGGACTCTCCCTTTGATCCCTAGCTGACCCGAAAATAAAAAAGGTTCGCAATAAAAAAGGACCGACATACGGAAGGTGGCGCCGCTTTTTTATTTAAATTAAAGTGTTTTATAGGGAGAGGGCGATATTACATTTTGCCGGTTCCTTAGGGGCTGTTCCGCCAGTCAATAGGGATACAGGTAAATTTTAAATCCTCGGGAGCAATGAACTGAATGCATAAAATCCTTTAATCTCTTAGTAATTAATATAAAATAATATTTTTATTGTCACACAAATTATATATTTTTATGATAGAACTGTGATAATATTATAGAGTTCTACACGAACTAAACCTATGTTAAATTTAGAAGATTGTTTACTTACGACAATTAGCACATTACATACACGCTAGTGTTAATCATCCAAAGCGATATTTTGCCAACAATTTGTTAAAGAATAATATAGTGGAAAGGAATATTTCAAGGTTTATATTTAACTTTAAATTATAAATCAGTGTTGTGTGAAAGTGGAAACATTGTCGTCGGAACGCGAGCTCTAAGAGTACTAATCGAGTTGGCTCGGCGCCCGAGACTCAAGATTAACAAGAGTCTATCGGCCGCACGCTGATGAGAGACGAGCGAGTTTCGCCGCTTTATTTTCGAACTCATTATACTTCAAGTGATATATTTTGGGACGCGTCGCCGCAAAACTATGCAAGAATCGTTTAAACGTCCATTTAGCGAGTTTAACACGTGAACGAGAATTATTATTAGTGAATAAATATAAATTTTAAGCATTTGTCTTTAAACATTTATAAGTTAAAGACTATTATTGATATACCTACTTTAACATTTTTTTGACTAATATTTATTTCTTTTTACATTGACAAATAATGATAAAGTATATTTCCTTTGTACAAATATTTTACACAAATGAAATAATTTAACATTTAAAAAAAGAAAATAAACTCATTCGGTAGTAATTTTATTAATTCTCTGATGTTGGCCAGCAGCCAACTCGAGTAGCGCGGCTTAGATCGTTTAATTAACGACCGTCGAACTTTCGACCTGTTGAAAGCCGCGTGCCTTTACAAAATGAACTTACTTTACACGTACTTGTTCGTTTTAACTAATAAAGTTTTTCGCGTACATTATTATGTTTGTTTGCAGACATTTCATCGACATTTCAATTTATTTGTATTCATTCGCGACATAATAGGTACCTCGATTTTTAATTGACGGAGGAAATCATCATTTTTTTTGTGAAAATAAACAGAACTCAAGTAAAAATTGCAAATTGTGTAGTTACGCAGTTTTGTTGTTTGTTTGGATGAGTATACCTACTCAATAGGTAACAGAAGCCGTGAATTTGTTTGGACAGTTGCCACAAACAGAGATCCGCGCCGAATGATGGTAGTATTACTAAGCATATTGACATCGCCCTTGTAGAATTGTACATAAGCTGTACATAGCATATGAATATGTAGAAATATATTACGATAAATTTAGAAACATAAATAATACAACATTTTCCATTGGAAATTTAATTTAAATAGTTTCTTATGTAATGTTGCAAAATATCGCATGTTTATAAATAAATATTAACACATTTAATCCTTTTTATAGTAAAATATTTACGAATATTTTATAATTTATACATACTCTACGAAGTAATATTCTTTATAAGACGTTATTTAATTTAAATCTTTACTATATTATTATATTAAAATAATTGAAGTGTCAAAATACTCACCCCAATAATGGCGTTAAGTTCAGTCATCGTGACCTGTTTCGCTCTCTCTACCGCTGAGGCCACTTGCTGTTGATGTTCTTGTGAGAGAAAGGGTAAAATTTGTGCTATTATAGCATTTAGTCTCTTGGCGATCTCCGTCTGCAATATGAAAATTACGATAAATTAACAAGCTCTTGGCATACGACACATTATACTAAATAGCTATCAACGTGTTAATGCTTATTTTATTATCGCACGTAAGCCAAATCTGAAGGCATTTATTAATGATGGTACTACACGTCTCATTTTATTACCATGAATACTGCTTAATCAATGACAACATTTGTGCCTCACAAAATATCCACTTAGTTAATGTTTAAATTATCGAGTTCAATTATCTATATCTATGAATAAATTGAACATTAACATTCAATAAAGATGAGGGCAATCAATTATTAACCGACCACTAACAGCGGAACGCGTTTTCCATATAAATAGATATTCGAAAATATTCCCACATTCCGACGCGACCGGCGGCGCGCGGCGGCGACTCGATTCAATAATAGCGTTTATAATTGTAGCCGATAAGTTGGCCGATCCTGGCTAACAAATAAAATTAACACGATAAACAATATGCATGCGGTCAAATAAAATGATAAATCGCCGTGTTACCCGTTACCCGAGCCACTTGCGTTTATTGGCTTTGTTCGTATTTTCCGTTTAAATGCACATTAATTTTATTCACAGATTCGCAGTGAATCGCGAACGAATTATCATAATGAGCCTTTTGAATATCAAGCACTCATATCGGTGTGTTGATTTCACAAAAGTGGTTTTACAACATGACACCTTATTTTTAACTTGTCCATTTACAATTTCATTTAATGTTGTCGTTTTAATGTGGCCGTTGGATCACAGAGTTCACTTATAGATAATAAGTAATTAATATTCATGTAATGTAATTCTCATATAAATTGATCGTAATTGGCATTTTCGTATATAAGAATGCAATTTATGACTCTATTTCATTTGCATTATTTGTTGGCAGTGTAAGTACACTGCGATATACTTATAAGTATATATCAGAGGATTGTGTTGAACCTGAAATGTAAATATTTAGTTTATATTTGAGTCCAAACTTATGTGGATATGTGCATGAAATATGAGCGCTTTGCAGTCACACTGCCACAAATCGTACTCTCATTTTATGTTGAATAGACTATTTGTCGCGTCCCGTACTTTGGGCAATTTATATTCCCCTTTAGCTTTATTTTGCTGAGGGAAAGAGCTGGTATTTTATTGCTGTTTATCAAAGGATTTTTTACGCTCATGGCAGGATATGCAGAACTTGGAAACTTAATGTTAAGGGGAAAGTGGGGAACAGAATGGAGATTCCGTTCCGTTTCCCACTTTCCCATAAGTATGAGTCATTGCGTGTTGAGTGGCGGAACTCAACCACGCATCAAAGAAAATATATTACAATTACCTATATGACCCACTTTTGTTATATACCTATATAATATAATATACACTAAAATATAGTGTTAATTAAGCAAAGTGAAAAGAAAATGACAATGAATATATCCAGGTAAAATGTAAATAAATGTATCGTTGGTTGTACAACGCGAGCAAGTGACGCGAACAAGCCGCGACGCGCCCGAATTACCGCAAATTACATTACATCCGCCATCGCGCCGCATCGCTCCCGACACCATGCGATATTGCGATACCAGCGTGAAACATCTGCTCGCTAAATGTTATCATTTTTTACTTTGACACTCGTTCCTTTTACTTCTTCTATGTAATGAACTTATAGGTCGTGCCTTAAATTGATGTGATACACAATGTCGTATCTCCTTGTAACATTGGAAAACAGTTTTTATAATTATAACGCAACAACAACCAACTTAATTATAACTTAACTGTAAAGTTGTTGTTTATTTTTGATAATTATATGTTTTTTTTTTTCAGCTTCACTTTGTATCCCGCCCATGACAGACGGCACTAGAGGACCTAGTGTTAAGATAGAATTTAAGGCATTGTAGAATGCCTAGTTATCAGAACGAAGAATTGAAAACCATAAATATTTAATTTGAAAATATTAACTATTTCATTTCCTCGAATGAGCATCGAACCTACAACCTGTCGCGTTTTCAGTCATACGCTTGTACCCTGCGCAACGACAGACCTCATATAAAAGGTTAAAGTATATTCCTTTACCTTTTAATTACAGGGCTGTCAAACCAGCTGGCAAGCAAAACAATGTTAAAAGTTAAAAAATGTATAACTTATTTATAATTGCTCAAATTTGGCAGCGTAAAAAGTGAAAATTTAATTGTAGGTATAATTCGATAGCACATTCGCATTGCAAAATAGTATGATAAGTGTAGTTTTTTTATTCTTTTTAATTGTTGATAGGTATTTGAGTTATATTCATGTTATTTAATTGAATTATATACAACTTTGTGATTAACGGTTCAAACTTATGTAAGAAGTTTTATAATTTTTACTACATACACATATTCTTGATACCCCAATGCTGAATAATCTAATTAGTTATTTCAAAATTTTCTCTCACGTCACCAACACAAAAACATAATATTTTTATATCAACTATATATGTATGTCTACCTTCACAGCTGCGAACAGCGCGAGAATAAAAAAGACCATACAAAAGGGCCGCAAAATACGTACTTTTGCGGGTTCTCGACAAAAGATATAGTAAGGTTTGTCATTAAGGAGTTCATCCCCGCGCGAGAAATAAAAGAGCCGTGGGGATGGGAGGTCGGGTGAGAAGAGGCGTGGGAGGCACACTAATGGCTCCGACACTCATCCGCTAATGCCGCGGGTGACTTCTCTTTTTGCACGATTTTCACGTGGTTTAGTCGGTCGAGCTTTTAATCTGGAGTTGCATCTTACGGTGACGCTCCATTTGTTCACGAATATACGAGTATATTTCCACTCACCTATTTTGAATACGTTGCGAGTTAGCTTAGCATTCGTTTTAAAGACTATACTAGATATTGAATAAATAATATAAATAAGTAATTACATAACATTCATACATTTTTGTATTTTGTAATAAAATTATTACATATTTACATCGTACACTTTAAATAGTTTTAAATAAATTCATTAAAACTTAGATACAAATGACGCCTAATGTTTTTCTATATAATTTATTTGTTTTTTCATATAAAATACGTTCAATAGTAGTGCAGCAAAGTGCTGTGGTAACCGATGCGGTGCGAAGTGACAAGAACATGGATAAGACCAGGGTGCAGAGTGGTGTGGTGACCTAAATGCGGGTCGCGCTCGCGGTTGCATGCCGCAATTTATTGTCTCTCAGGTCTTATGGAGTATTCACGCTGTTTTCTGAACGTGAACAACATGATTTGAAGAAGAGAGATAATGTAAAATATCTTAAAATTTATAAAAACCAGTGTTCTTTAATAATATACTATCATATATTATATAATTTTTAAAAATCATAAAATAAATCAAATAGGTGAATGTGTTTCATTTTAATTTAAACGTTTCCTTGTTTTTACCAACGAATAATTTTACTAGCCGAATATAGATGTCAAAAACATACAATTTCTACGTGAAATTTCAATAGTTATTGCTAATACAACCAAGCAAATAAAGATTTATTTGGTTGAATAAAATTATTAACGTGGACTCGATCAGCCAATTACATTATAAACGTAATTAATAGCTTTGTAGCTTTGATGGAGACGATATATAGGTATTATGTTACAAATCGATCATTAATTACAAGAGATAATTAGTTCTTGCTATACAATATGGTGGTAGCTGGGCATATACATATGTTAAAGTATAAGTACATTGCTTAATATTAATATATAATATGTGGGGTCCACATGTATGGGATTTATAAGTGATTCTGCTCGCGAGAGAAACCAAACTGATGCGGTAGTCGTCACAGTCGCTGCCATTGCGGTTTGGAAATTCATTAATAGCAGCTCTTTTATGAATTTAGCATGCACACAGCGTTCAGCTTATCTTACCCGCAACGCTCCTGCGAATTCCACTTTACTAAACAAAACAGTTACCTATAAAGTATACACGGTTCTATTGTATTGAAAGTAACATAGCTCTTATGCGGAGCAATAAATAATTCTCTAGCGAAATGGCAGTCAACTCGATAAATGGGCTATTATTGCAGCAGACAGTGGCCAACATTATCATTGATTCGTATCGCATTCGCGTAGTAGTAATTATTTAAACGTACTCCGCCGTGAAACATTTGTGGTCAGCGGGTACGTACTTAGATAGTTCACTGAACACACAGCACACCTGCAACATTTACTTACGCCTGTCGTTTCCCATTACACAAGACAAATTAGATGTAGTAACATGAGTAATTAAAATTCGTTTTAGTTTCACAACCTATTAAATTTTAATTCAATAAGAATTATTATTCGATGTCTATAATTTAATCGAATTGGATTCTGTATAAGGGCCGAAGCGTGACATTAATATTCATTAAAAACAAATGGATAATATAATTATGCGGCAAGAACAAGTTGGTTCGAGAGCCGTCGAGTGGGTGAGTGGTGCGGCGCGGCTCGAAAGACATCGTTATCTTAATATCGAGAGTATCGGCTGAATAGAGTAGGTACTCGCAGTTGCAACTTGTAATAGCGCGGCACGGTGGCGTCGTCGCGTAATCAGATAGTAATTGCACGACATATGTATGTACGACTACTATCGACAAAATGAGCTACTCGTGATATAATTAAATATAACAATTACAAATCAAATTATATGAACTACAAGTAAAATGATACATTAAATATATTATCCAATTTCTTTGAGACTGTTCGAGAAGATTTAATAATAATTTAAGATATAATAGGTATAAGACAAAACTTATTAAATTAAGAAAATGATTCAAGTCATTATTCATTAATTAAAATGAAATAAAAAGCAATTATAATTATATGATATAAACTATCAAGATTAATTTTACTAATGAGTACGAAATAGGGTCACAATGTACCTGAAACTTTTGTTATCGACGCCGATTGGAGAATAGTGGGTAATAGGTCGGCGAACGTTCACAATTGTCTGCTCAATGTTGACTCGCATGTTTCTCGTCAAACAAAGAGACAGCTTCCTAGCTACCCTTGTTTGTTTAGGTCCATACCGAACGTTTACTGCCCTTTGTATATCCTGCCTCCTGCCTGCTGCTAAGCGTGAAGCCTTTTTGACTCGGCACTTTTTTCAAGAGGGCTTATAAACGCGTACGAACTAAAGCCCCTTCTAATTGTTTACGATCCTATCTTATCCGAAGTGTAAAGATTACATTGCTGTTTATAGATGTACGTACTCTTAAAGTAATTAAAATAGCTTTAGCTTAAGTATAATAAGAAAAGATTTTATGTTTATAATTGATAAGTCAATAAGATTGATAGATATACTAAGTACGCTCTGTTAACTTGTATAAGTATATATTTCTTACGCTACAATAACTTTTGGTATAAAAAATATTTTCATATCATTACATTCTGATGACCAGCTAACATTAGAAAACAATATGTTCCATAGACAAGTCAATTACTGGACCACATGTAGAACTTTTTGTTGGTATTAACGAGCCGCCTCGCTTAATGACTGCGCGTTTCTGCCGCCTTGTAACTTGTGAGAACATTGTATAGCGGCACAATGGAACGCCGACACAATACTAGAAACTAGGTACAAGTTTATTTTGCTAGTGCAATACCTACTGGCAATTAGTGTAGTTCATACAAAGTAGTTATACTATACTTCGCTACTTTCTGTCTAGATAAAATTTGTACATAGAATAAATAACTTAAATTAAAAACAAAATTGAATATTTAACTAATACATTATTGTGAGATATGGTAACATATATTTTTTTGTTACAATTACAAGCTTATCGTTTATAGCTTACGATTTCTGTGCTCTGTCTGTACGTCGAGATAATGCTGTTATCATGGATTTATTCAAAAATTGATTGGATTGATTACATCAAATCGAAACAATTTTATATGATAAATAAGAATGATAAACAAGGTATTATGAGATCAGTGTATGAATGATAAAATGTCTGTGATAAGGCGTGTTGACTTTAGATAAGCTGGATATATAAATATGTACCTTAACATAATCCTACGCGTTCTCTTATACCTTTCAATCATATATTTGATATAAAACCACAATCACGAATTACACGAATAAAGCACGTTGAAAATTATGCGTTACTACTTTAATCTTAAGTCATAACACATAAGTCATTAGTGATTACTTTTTAACAAAACAAGTATCATATTTTAAGAATAATAAAATAAGGCCTATTGAAGAAAATCTTACTTTATTCGGTTCTGCGTCTCTCTCCATATATAGACTTAATCAAATATATAATTGAGTAAATTATATAAATATTTAATTAGGCACAATGTGAAACATAATAGTCGTATCAGGCGGAGGGCGGGCGCGAGGGTGAGTCGGCATGTTTACTCGCTGTGTTTGCGCAGGCTGTTTGTATGCCCACCGATGCTTACTGTGTGCGCTGCTCCGACCTGCGCTCAATGTTGTTTACTTTACCCGCCAGTGCACTCCTATATGAAATAAAGAAGACGAACTTGCAAATTCTACGTAGACGAATATTTGTTCTAGTGCTACATATCTTTGCTAGGTAAACGTAGCTCCTGACGTCATCTTTCATATTTTATCATAATTTATTCTCTTCTAATTGATCTCGCCAATATAGGTTTATGTTAATACTTATGGTAATTTCGTAAATGTCAAAGCATTCACGCATAACTACTAATGATTGTATTATATGGCAAGCCTTAAAAGGCATTTAATTAACATAAAAAATTGCATTCGGGATGACTGTTATAACGTAATTTTTTATCATTAAGAGCCTGATTAAAATTTACATCATGCTTTATTTGTTAACATTATAAATTTTATAGCTTTATAAACAAGTTTTGTGGCCATCTGTTTTATGAAAAGGAATTACTCATTCATTTTAGTCGATAACTGAGTTTGATATGATATAAAAGCATAAATTACAGAGCAAAAGGAGCTAAATTAAATAAACATTTACGATGAAAAGAAATAAAGCTGTACCTTATTTAAATGCACGATTTACAAATGCAAAATACAAAGTGTATATTCGAAGCGGCGCGGATTGGGCGACCGCGACCGCAACCACGGCGCTGCGGATAGCCGCGGCCGAACCCACCCCAGTCCCCGCTAAGCCTTGCCTTTACATTCTCGCAATGATAAAGACTGAGCCGTGTTAAATTGTTACAAATTCGTTTATGTAAATAATAAACCTAAGGCTTCGTTAATAATCTCATTACAATTATTTATTTAAAGGATCAATTAGTGTTATGCAAATACAATAAAGCTTCATCAATTTCTATATTTTTCTTGAACTTTTTTTATTGTTCCTAATTAAATATACAAATATTTATATTTATATCTTAATTATTTTGTAGCCTTTACGACCACTAGCCAAATGACATTTAGCGCGTTTTAATATTAACAGCAAATATTGTTCTATCACTTTAAAACAAAAGTTATTGTAATATAAAAACTTAATATAATATTTCCACTGAACATAGAACACCTAACACCACTTTATCGAGTAGGCAGGTAGGTACGTCGCAATAAGTACTTATCACGCGAACACGATCACATCGCCGGTGACTCTAATATATTACCAACGGAACCAGTGTTTTAGCGCTAATGAGACATCATCAAACTGGGTCGTGAATTAGCATAGTAAAGTTGCGTGTATCATGATTTTTTTTACTAACCATATGATTATTTCATGTATTGCACCTTAATATTAACTTGTTCGATAAAATCTAATTGCCTGTAAATTGACGAACACATACTATTACGTTGTTAAACAATACATATCTGTTATTTGATATCTAATGAATGGCTTCTGGTTCGTAGTGGACGCCAAAACTAGTGATAATTAGTAAAATATTATTTTTTTAGATATAAAAGCTAAATGGAATATGTCCCTTTAAATTATTGGTGTTTAGATTGCGAAAAAAATAAGGCTTGGACTTGTTAGTGTTAAAAAAAATTTATCTCATAAGTGTAATTATTTTGCTAAAATAATTGAAATATTGAGAAAAATAATACAACATAATTATGTAAAATTCAACTGTCGTAGTCCTTATTTATTTAGGCCATGCTTTTCTGTGCCAATATATAAAAAATGATCGATATCTTTATATTATAAATTTGTTTTTCTAAATACATAATATAAAATATTTTGTAGCATTATTATCTTCTTGTCTTTTGTTATTTAGTTCAATATATATAGTTTTCTAGCTATGTACAGAAGCAACAAAAATTTTAACGCTATCAAAATGAAAATTTAAACAGTTGTATATGATAAGTCTTAATAAGTAAATATTTAATTGAAACCGACGTATTCATAACGAAATCATACCAATACAACCGCGTCATGCCTATATAAAATGTATAATTAACCGTACAATATGTAATATATTGCTAAATCTTATTATTATTTTTTAATTATGCTAAAACATTATAATATTTACGTGTTCGTATTTAAACGGTATTATATATAATATATAGCTAAGCTCAAATTATTTTGCAATTTAGAAATCCTTACTGATTCTAGATTGCAGCTTATGTGAGTGCAAAACTATTTACTAATTTTATTCTAATTGTATTTAAATAGTTTTACAGTAATTTCATCGTAAGTTAAATTATATTATTAGCAGGTACCCATATAACCTATATTTAAAAACGTTTTTAAATACGAACCTATAAACTACGCAACTATAAATTACTATAGGAATATTCATGGATTATTTATTTCTAGTCACTTAGATTTATAAGTGGGGGCATTTGTATTGCAACAATTACACCAATATGTCGGTGATAATATTGATACAAGGATTTTATTAAACTGTAATATGTCATTTGTGTTTGCAATTGAACTTATCTCGAATACCGTTATTATTCCAACAGCATTTTTAATTGTATAATTATAGTACGTAAGCCACAGCGGCTACTTATTAATAATTCAACACGCTTCGCACGCAATTACTGTTAAATAAACATATCCTCTATTGAATTACCTTGTAAATAGATATCTTTTTTATATAAAGTATTTACCAACTCCAAGTTGTTTTTTAATTGAAAATTTATTTAGTAACTTTGATTATGTCTATACCTACTTAAATATGTACGTTTTTACATTCTTATAATAATTCTACTCGTACAAATTCATTGATTTTTTTCACACTATTTCCATTTATCATCCATTGTACCTGCGAAAGTAATTTTCCAGTGTTACTTTCATTTCTATTAGGGGTTAGCTGGGCTGTCCGACTGAGTCCACTTCAGCTTCAACAGAAAATAATATTGAACACTTTTTGTTTAGGCGTTATATTAATATATCTTATAAATAAATCGACTGCCTAGCTACATAATAGGTATTCAGGCCTTCAAAATGAATTATTGGTGCCGAGAACTAATAGCTATCAGCTATAACAAAAAAATCCGTCCCGTCAATTTTGTGAGATTCCAAAGAATTTTTTTTTGTTTCTATTCAACGTACAGAATCGGCTCCACTTGTAATTTATTGTTGGCTTGGCAAAACAGTCTGTTGGGGAGATAAAATTAAGAGAAGACAATTCGATGCACAACAGATGTCATGAACTTTTACAGTTTATTCTTATCTTAGATATATTTCCTCAGAAAATATGCAAACTCAAACGCTTACGCCAGATATTTAAATTCTGTGGAGCTCAGGCTGCATTTTTACACAGCACGATGGTGAATGGTAAATGAGTGAGTCATGGGCGTGTGGTTTACGAGTGGAATAGAAATCGTCTGTTTAAAATGAAGAGTCAAGGAGCGAACAAGGCGTCCATTATTCATGAATACCGTTTCACGCCCGACCACCGCCGGGCCCGGCCGCGATGCCCTTCGCATAAGCTGGTATCAATGTAAACTGTTTCGAAATCAATATCCGTGTCACAATCTATGTAATTACACCCCTCGATAAGGCAGTGTTGATTTTACTACTTAATTACCCTCGCAGCAAGAGCCAAGCACTATTAAAATAAATAATATATTAAAATATTAAACATAAGAACAAAAATGTAAGTAGAATAGCGCTAACGTATTTAACGCCTGCCCGAGCACTACATCGGCTTCCATGCAAAGCCTATAAATATAAAGACTTACACTTCTTCTCACTTTCAATATAATCTAAACCAATTATAAGGATAGATACCCATGTTACAAATTGGCTGTATGCTCAAAGCCGTTTTATAAACAGTAAATACATATCGTACGTATATAAAATTGAAAAATATATTATTGTATACAACGCATTAAAATAGTTATTACCGAAAATACACTATCAATTAAATCAAGTGCAAACTATATTAGAGTGTTTAATATTCCGGAGGGATGAATACGCCCTATTTTTCACATGACGAACATACCATCCCTGTTGTCATTATAGGGTCCGAATTTGAAAACACAATTAGACTTAATACAGAGGTGATTGTTGTCGAGGTAGGGTCGTAGGCGAGGGGTTACGGTAAATCCTTTAATTTGGCTCCCCTATCAAATAATAAAGCGAAGGGGCAGCCAGCGAGCGAACGATATCGCGTTTAGTGGTTTTATTGCAAACGCCATCTGCCGCCCGGCGCGGCTCGGAGCAGCGACGCACTCTGTAGATGGAGAGATAATTTCGCTTTTACAGTGAGGGGCGACGCAGCGTTCATTGTGAGTTGTTGCGTTCATTTAGACAATTCACAACGCGGTATCCGCTTGTAGATATAGCGAGATAGCGCACCCATTATTATACGGGACCCTTAACGACACAAAGATATTGTGTTTATGTGAACACTCAACGTCCATAATTTGATACGACACACGGTGCGTTACAATTGTGAATCGGGGTTTGCTTAGCGTTCGTAAAGTTAAATTTAAGTATTGTTTTAGTTTCGGTAAGCAAAAAGAGTTTTGCGATTTTAAAGTTAATACATTTCCTTCTCATCAAAACACTTTTTTTTCCGTTATCCGCCAAATTTTCAAGGCATTGCGTGTTGAGTAGCGGAACTCAACGCGCGGCTTACCTCGATACCAATCGTAATTTTACGTCAAAGGCTAGTGCATCTACGCCAAACAGGCCAAATTATCTAATTCTTTAAATATGTATAAAATCTGTGACTATCTACCATAAATTAACAATAGTACGAGTGAATGCAAGTTAATAGTTGTATGCTGCAACAAAATTGAAAAACAAACAGGATTAAGGACATCTCGAGCGAAACGGGTTGGGCCCCTGTTGTTTCATTATAAATAGTAGCTAAGCGGATCGGGCACGTGCAATGTTTTTATCAACGAGAACCGACGCGCGGCGGACGACCCTAATGCAAGGGTAAACAATCCTCCGCCCCGCATATGAATAATTTCGCAACAAGGGTGAGGGAACACAAGAGAGGCATTGTAATAATGCGTAAATTATTAAATTATACAGACAAGATCTTTTAATTTATTTTGCTGTGAATTTTGGTGCTTTCTTTATTGTGAATGGGAAATGAGCTACTGTATTTTTCGGAAACGTTTAAATAACTTAACATTGCACGGATCATAAGAGGTAAAAATATTATAGTAGATAAAATAAAAAATAAATAAATAAACCAACGCAAGCCCTGAAGCACGTAGCGTAGGGGTGTAAAAGCTCGTAAACACTACAAAGTATTTTATCGATGTCCTCTGAAGCGTATAGAAGCTTGCGTTCGGCACAACCCTATTGTCTCGCTGTCGACACTTGTGACACTTCATGAAATCACTCCAGCGTTATGAATTTATTGCTCTTCAACTATTGACTTCTATTCACACAGCTATATATTTATCAGACGGATTAAATTAGAGAATTAAAATGAATTTATATTAGTATTTGGGTGTATGTTATGCTGTTAATGATTTAATAGTATATAACATATTAATTCTAGTAACAAAAGCCGATTTTATATCACTTTATAATAAATTCACAGCTTATTATAAAACGGTAACAAGAATTATTTTATCAAGTGAAAATATGCAAACAATAACATTGATTAAATATATGTATACACGGAAATCATTAAAATAATCGAGAACGCAAAGCCGGTTCAGGCGTACATAATGGGTAGAGGAACAGAACAATACGACTCCGTGTCGATACAGCCACACAAAGACGAAACAATCAATTCACGACGTAAGTAGGTGTAATTCGGTACGGTTTAACTGCAGTACGGCCCCGCGACTAACAAAAGAAAATCTAAGCAATTAGTCGTCGCCAGAAAGAGCGGAAAACGCGTGTTAGACGCGGTCACGCCGGCCAACGCGATGCGGTCACGACGCAATCTATTCAAACGCGACAAATTCAACCTTATTAACTTTTATATTTTTTTTATTTATACTGCGACGAACGAAAAACCTTGGTTGATCAATTGTAATAACATTACACGTACTGAGGCATTTTGAATCGCATTTGAGTGAATCGAAATAGATACTTCTAAAGCTCAATCTGTTTATTGAGTGCTTAACGGTCACGCAATAGATTAAGTCAATAAAAAAACACTATGAAGTTCGATAAAAACTAGACATACGACCTATTGGTTTGGCTTGGTTAAATTTTATAGTACCGTTTAAATCTATACATAATAAAAGTAAAGTTTTACGTTTGCGGTTGCTGCTCAACTAAGCGTGTTAAGTGCTAATGTAATAATCCATTACAATAAAGCAATGCACTGTACTACGCAAAACACAACGTAGAGTAAATAGCGCATTCAAGTATTAAAGCAGTGAGCCATCTGTCCGCCGCATCACAAACAATGCGACCCTTCTAAATCACCCTCGTTGCTAGTTTCATCAAATTATTCCAAAAATATATAATTTTATTGTACTACCCAATATCGAGAAAGCTCATGTAGGTTTCATATAGAACGAAATGTTAAGATATTCATAGCTAGGGATCCACTTCTTTTGCTACTTTGTATATTTTTTTTCTAAATACAAAAAGATAACAACTGGAAAGATTCGAGAAAATAGATATGTTGCATTATAATAAAAATAAATCATCAAATATTGGGGGACATGTCGTGACGCAGGGGCACAAGCATGCGACCGTGAAGACGACAAGTTGTGGGTTCGATCCCCACTCGAGAAAACGAAAATTTTCCATATTATCGTTTTTTTCTGTCTGATAATAAGACAAAGCACTGCGTTGAGTTCCGCCGTTTTAAGGGTGGACCGCCGAGGTGTGTTGAACGGCCAAAGCGGGAACGGAAGTGCCTTATTGGGAATGGAGTGTCTTAATGGGAAATGAATGCCTTATTCGAAAAAAAAATCGAATCGATTAATGAAATAGTGTTATAGTAAGATATTATAAATCAATATAATATAATACAAAAAAACTTTCGCTTTGTCGACGAATTACGGTCAGGTCGTTATTCATAAAAATAGGGTATTGAGTATGGCAACTGACAGAATATAGCGTGTTGTGAGAATAAAATGAACAGATTACTGCAGAACCCCTGTGGATCACCCCTTAAGACTCAACCCCTGCTGAATATAAGTAATAACTATTCGTTACTCAAGCTATTGATGCCCTGCGGTTAGGGTTGTCGAGTATACTATGGAAGAATTAAATTCTTAAATTAAGCTTTTATATTAGGAGGGTTGTATTTTTAAACATTCATGTAAATAAATGTGTTCAACAAAATAAATATATGGAACTTATGGTATAGCAAAAAATCATATATTTATTAGTCAACAATAAATAATTTACATCAGTGAATTATGTAAATACTAAAATATAATTAACTTGTAATAAAAATAGCTACTTACAAAATCTTTAATAACCGACTTTTAACTCTCTCATAACTTTTTATACCTCATACAATATTAGATAATAAAAATTACAATTCTTCGACGCCACGTAAACAAAAGAAGGCTATAAATTCACAAGCGAAATGTAAACAAAACGGTTTGACCATACTTTGCCAAACTGCCCCGAGCTCCAGCCTCCCTCCCTAGCGCGACCCCCCACGCGGTGGGTAGCTGTCAAACAACGTTTATCCAACAAGCGGGCGCAGCAATAACACTTTTTTTTTTCAATTTTACAACATTCATTTTCCCCGTGCGCCACTTTGCCCTGCTGCTAATAAAATATCGCTATTTTTCACCTTCATCATACAATTAGACTTAAACGCCGATACGTCGAAATGTGGGAATATTTAATGTTTATTTGATTAGCCGTAACACCTTATATGTATACGAATTTTATGCTAACAGTGAAACACGTTTATTATAGTCTCCTTACATGTGCATAGGTGATATGTATGTAAATAAAGATACTCGTACTAAAAAAAATACATACCTGTTTGTGCATTTCCACATTGAGTCCGTAAGACATTTCATAGTACTGAAACAGATAATACAAATTAATAATAATTATAACATTTGACTGTTGAAACAATGTTTACGTGACACAGAAAGCTTCTGGCAGAGATTAGCATCCTCAAATCATTTGAAAGAGTGACTAAACATCCGCAATATCACATTCTGGACCGCAGCCAGAAGTGTTTCCGACACATAAAAACGCTCGCGAAAATTTCCTCTAGAGCGTATTAAAATAAATTGCAAGCGATTTGGCAACACTTAATCGTGATTCATATCGGACGGGAACGACCACGCGGGGATTAGGGACTGCCAAATATCTATTTGGTTTACTGAAAAATGTTGCCACTTGTTTTTTGTGAGTCTGTGAAATAATAAGGTCTTAAAAGCAATCTCAATTTGAAATTTAAAATTTTTAAAATAAATTTTAAACTATAAACACGTACAAATATTTATATTTATTTGATATTATAGTAGACAAATTATGTAAAATAATGTAAGAAATTTTAATGACTACAATATTATATCTACCTCACATAAAGAATTCCAGATACTTGTTAACATGTCAACAATTTGTGACTAATGATACATTTACAAGCGTAATTTAAAAGAACAGCCGGTCTCGTAAAGTGTATACGATATATATTATTTAGTCCAGTGATTATATCAAATAATAGGGGGCAATAAACAGACTGTACGTTTCTATAGTATCGTTGTTGTAATACGCGTACCACGATGCGGGTGTCGAACAAAAGAAACATTTCATTGATTGTGCGTAGACTCAATCATTAAAACATAATGATTTAACGCTTCGTCATTGAAACATTACTAAAAATATCATTTTAACTAGAATACCTACAGTATTCAATTGAAATAAAAAATATGGCAATTTTAACTTACCATAACGTAATGCCTTTGTATTTCAATTTTTTCACTAGCCAGTTTTTCACATTCTAATTTTAAACTGAAACAATGCAAAACCAAAGTTACATATTATAAATACCCACATGATATGTTTCCAATATGTCCAATTTAAATAAAACGGAAAATAATATGTACGAATAAAAATTGTATTTTGAAATTATGAAAGAACTCATTTAAGCACTCATTCAATCAAAACGCCCTTAGATTTGTAGGTACCTACACATAAAATTTAAAGAGCACTTCATATACAAGCCGATAAGCGATTTCATAACAAATGGCTTGTTTTATTGCTGTTATCGTTAGTAATAGGTCAAACTTGTAACAAGCTATCAATGCTCGACTACTACACATAAGTAATTCTTCAGAAATTTATGAACATATATATGTATACACTCATTTAATATTACTAGCGAAATAAAATTATAAAGTTAATTTCTAAGCAATTGTTTAAAAATATCTAACAATTTGATCTCATTATTATAATTGATATGTTTTATTTAATGTAATAAAAAGGGGCGCAGGTTTGTGTTTTTACCTGTACAAAACAGATTTTTTTGAGTTAACAGTAAAGGGTCACAAAGGGTCTGCTTGTAAAAGGGACTACTTAGCTCACAAAGGGCTGATAAGGGATGATTCACTGATACTCAGCGACAGGAGAAATCCCGGATGAGCCCTTTTTAGCTGATTTACTTTTATATCTTTTTCAAGTTGTATGCCTAATGTACTCCGATTTTGTTCTACTTTTATATTATCTTTTGTTTGTTTTGACAACTAGGGTGAGAGTGTAGCATTGATGATAAAGACGTATAAAAAATATACGTTCAAATTTATTTAAATTTCTAAATTTAGAATATGTATAGGAATGCTAAAATGTCTATTGATACTTATATATTAGTTTCAATGTTAGTCACTAGTTTAAAAATAATTGTTTACGAAATCCATAGACACTTACTTGTGATATTGAGCCTGAAGAAAATTAAATTCTTCCTTGATTCGGTCGCAGGATTCACCAACCGTGAATTTTATCGGTTGTCCAGGTTGCGGAGGACCCTAGATGAAAAAACTAAGTATTAGATTAATTGTTTATTAAAATTAGTAAGCTTAACTTACAATAATTAATTATTTAACAAATGTCATCAATATACATCGATACCCTTTAATATAACATGGCATAAAAAAACCTTTCTATCACGAAACAAAAATTACACGCATCACAAATTACCATAATACAAATTATCCTTTAATGACTATAATTCAGTGTGAGGCTCGATTGATGGAAAAAAACAACAGCGTCGACCGCTCGCCTCTTAACACAAAAATAAAATATGAACACGCAAGCACCTAATAATAAAGTAAAAAATAAAAAACTAACTCAATAATAAGAAGCAGGAAAATAAAAATAAAGAGCGAGGGACACAACAACACACGGTCGCCGGGAGGCCAGGCGGCAAAAAATAAATAACCGTCGCTTGCCGGCGCGCGAGGAACAAACGGACTTTAAAAATAATAAAAGGAGCGTAAATAAAAGCGTAAAAGGAACTGGCGCGGCGTGTAGACGTTGTAAATGGAGCTGCGGACAATCGAGCTCGGGAAAAATGTGGACGGAATTTAGTGAATGTAACCGCCGAGATGGGCTGCGGTCGCGTTGCACCCGCGAATCCGTCTTCCTGCCTCACTGCACTGCCTGATCACACTTAATAACGTAATGCTCACCGCAACCGCAAACAACTACTCGGCGCAAACTTTATTATAGTTTGACATCTTTTTTGTTTTACTGTAAAAGCACAAATTTGTACAAGCATCATACATTTTAATATTTATTATGGATATCACAATAAAATTTGATAACACATTTTATTAGAAGCGACTTGAGTAACTACCAATAATAAAAATAAAATGTTGTGCCGGTAGCAGTTTCAAAAAAAAAACGCAGCACGCCCAATGACATGATGCATGGCGGCATCTCGTAGAAATGTGTATTCATTTTGTTTTTATGTTTTTATAAATAAATTACTTTTCAGTCTAAAGTTGGAAATCTTCTTGTTGGAAACTTTTATTAATAATAAAAAAAAATCACTACTTTCACAATTAACTTTTTAGTATTTCTATAGGTGTTACAAACTTACATATCTTGATATAGGCATGCATATTTCTATTACCAATTTAAAGCACATAAAGGGCAGGTATATGAATAAAATCGTTATAGATAGGTACGTTAAATAAAGTTACCGGTTAACCGCAATTATATCGGCCGATATATCAATTTATGAAATACAATACTGAAGTAATTGGCGATTTAAAGTAATTAACATTTGATAAATATTTTTGTAATAATAAAACCATATTACCGCAATATAATTTTTTTAATATTTAGCTCCCAATTGGTAAAGTTAATCCCAATGAGAGAATATTGTCAAAGTATTAATACGTCTCGACACTAAGAAACATACATCCCCTCGAATCATTTACAATATTTAATCGTCCCTAAATTTGATCGCCCCAACTTTAAATCGATCACAAAAAATCTTGACAATAATAGACTGAGTAAACGTTCCCCTCAAGAAAAAGATTCCCATAAATTATCGCCGAAAAGGTCAAATTAAAATACAATGAACAGTTTTTGAGTGGCAGTATTGTGCGGAGGGCCGGCCGCCCGGATGAAAGGCCCGCATCCAGCATCCACGCTCATAAAAACAAAACTAAACAGAATGCGTTTAAACGGATATAAAAAGAAATACGTGTTCTTATTTCAAATTATTGAATACGTCTGTCTGCCCACGTCTACCTGTTCACTCGGCGAGAGGACTTCTTTTGTTGGAATTTCGAATGAACTGAATGAATTCAAGCGAAATTTTATCCGTAAAAATTTGTTGAAACGCATTTTACCTTTTTTCTAAGTCGTTTGGAATATAATGAATAAACGTGAAACCTTTGTTTTGGAACATTTTTCTTCACAAGAAATTAGCTGCCTATATTAAAAAAGTTTGTTAACGTTCTTAAAGGCACACATGTATTCTTCGAGATATTTTAATAATCTTTTTCTAAAAATCAAGCAAATTGCTTTCAAATATACTTTTTGATCAATTCAATTTACAAAGCAAAAACATAGATAAAAACAAATAATTCGCCAATTATTATTTATTCAGAACTGAGTAAAGAATTTGCATAATTTCCCATTGATTGAAAAAGTCACGCGATGTACATAGCGCTTCACGCGCAGCTATTTGGTATGTCTGTCACGAAGTCATTATCATCTCCGGGTTCCGAGAAACAGGAAAATAGATCGATGTCAAGTACTTATTAGTGATATTAGATGCCAACGACGAAAAGTATACAGGTTCAGCTGTATTGTAAACTAAAGCACCATTCGCACTTATAAAGCAAACACGCGTATACAAATATTTAAACGCAGAGATTGCTTTTGAAATGATATTGTCTAACATGCATCACGAACAACTTTAAACCTTATTTGTTTAGTTTAAAAAGTACATAAAGCTACGAACTTTTTTTAATGTAATGGATAAATTGTTAGTAAACTAATATGGTAGCTGTAATGTGGTTTGGAAAGCTGATTTGGCTTTCTGCGAATGGCATTCGTACGATTTCGGTTGCAAAATCATTTCTCACAAAAGAAAATGCAAATCCATCGCAGTGCAAAATGATCATTAAACGATATTAAGTATAATTTATTATACTTAATCTTGAATTACTATATGTTTTTTATGTAATTTAAAAATCTATCATAAAAGAAATAAAAAGCATTCACAATTCGTAAGGCATTCACATTTTTTACAAGATACACTGAAAGGCTAATGTTAAGCCTTATTTAGAGACCATTGGGTTTCGTGTTCGGAAGAATTGTTAGGTACTGCACAGAGAATCGAAAATAAAGTAATCTAGGCAATTAACGCCTTTAAATTTAATATGAAATAGATCTTTCATATTTTTCTCATAAGCATTTATTCCAATGATCCTTTTGAAAAAAATATATATTATACAACTAATTAACTTATTTTCATCCTCTTCAGTATTCGGTAACTTTCAATCAACAATAATAACATAGACAAAAAAATCTTGTAATGAGAGTTAAATGTATCTTTTTTAGTAGCGCCCGTATTATTAATTTCTCATTAATCGCTTTTAAACGGACATATATATTCACTCTAGGGAATCGAATCCAATTAAACAGTAGGTATTAGTACAAGTCAGATAATTCTCACCAAACGACATAGTGGCATTTATAACTTTTCCATTAAAATGTTTCTAATTTAAATATAACCTTGTAATTAATAAAAAAAACTTTATTTATGTAATAATATTCATCTCAATAATAAATAATTATTATTTAAAAAACAAGTTGCTAAGGTTAAAGTAATTAATTGCCTGTTGAGAATGATGGACTTTGTTAGCATACTCCAAATATGGTGTTTGTGCGAACTGATAACGTTATCATATGAATGTGGGGAATTATTTTAGAGCATTGAATCAAGGTACTTTATCACTGACCCTGCTACGCAATCGTCAAGGCACATTTTGGTCTATAATGCAGAAAGGAATAAATATATTAAGGGATTTTTTATTCTTAATCAAAGACAATGACCCACTATTACATAAAAGAAAACTTTTACATTTTTGGTATAAAATAATAACTATTATTTTATACTATCATTATAACTTATTCTTATAAGTAGTATAGTAAGTATTTAAACCAGTAACTAATTAATAAATAATAAAAAAAAACCAAGCACAAATAAATATTTTATTTCCTAGAGCGGTTTACGAAAACAGTGTAAATAAAAGTGGTTATTTGTGAAGACGTGAAAACGCGAGACGCCATCATTTGTTCGTAGCGGTAATT
The DNA here is from genome assembly GCA_019049475.1 of Eueides isabella. NCBI lineage: Eukaryota > Metazoa > Arthropoda > Insecta > Lepidoptera > Nymphalidae > Eueides > Eueides isabella. The sequence continues at coordinate 8,928,983 of CM032401.1, forward strand.
CTGTCAGTCAAATATTGACCGAGCGAGAGAGTACCTAGGACGCGACACGGATTTCGAGCAAACACACAAATAGGCATTTACATTAACACCCCCCTCCGCCCTCCCACACTCCCCCCCAACCCCCTCGTTCTATGCCAGTCATAAAGTAAAGTCGTAAAAGAGTAAAAAGCCTTCTGTCATACGTAATACGGTTAACACTATTCAAATCCAAGAGAATAAATGTATTTTTTTTAGGATTTAATTTTTATGGCATCTTCGTATTTCATTTTATAGCAGTATAATGATAAATTATATTATTATAAATTATGCACGCCTATCTTATATTCTTAAATTATTCATAAAAAAAATAGGCTTCGAGATTTTCGGCAATTTTAATTGTTTAGAGAATTTGATTTTAATATTTTTCTAATGAATTAAATATTAAAGATATACAAAATATATAAAAATGTTTAATTTGAATAAAGAAACCGTGCCAGCAACTTTAAATGATTTTTAAAATGCTCAACGATTCATCCGTCGGAATTCTGTAGTAACGACAGATGTACAGCGGGTTGTCGGTTATTTAGCGTTGAGAAACGTTTTATTTTTATTTAAGAAAGCTTAATTTTAATTTACTGACATGTTTACAATGTTTTCGAATAATACTATAAATATTTTATCTTTCAAACAGATGCATGACATATGTTTTACAGTTTCTGACTGTTTTGATAATTATATAAAGTAATTTATTGAAAAAACATAAGTGTTATACTAAATTACTACAAAAGTTTACAGGCAATTTCACAGGTAATTGAGTGTGTCCGACATTGCTTCTATAATTGCCTCAGCGGGTGGCGACATTGTGCTTTGTATTTAGTTGTATTTTATTTTACTTTTAAACGGTCAGACACAATTACTTGATTTTGTATACTGTGAACAATAAAAGAAATTTGTAAAAACTTTTACAGCAAAAACTTTTAAATGTTTAAATCTGTAAATAATAGAAACCGTTAAATGTGAAATCTTAATCTTAACGGGACAGTTTTCTCCGGACTTTCCCACGGAGAATGATTTATCATAACAATGCAACACTATAATAGCAGGCACGAAGATAATCTCAATAATGATTTATGTAAGTAAGCGTGGCTCACCGGATGCCTGGCGGCCGCCACGGCAGCAGCGGCGGCGGCGGCGTTCATCGCGCCCGCGCTAGGATACATCCCCACGTCAAACACACGCGGTCATCGTCTGAAGCACAAAAAATAAAAGGACACAGCACACACTCCACTGAAGCCACAAGATCCACACTGTACGCGCGTAAACTATCGCGAGGCACTCGTATCGTAACAGCGTAACAGCGAGACTCCACGCACGACCGCTACGTACGACAGCTGCAAGTGAACTGACAGGCGGGGGGACCGCCCGCCCCGGCCCCCATCTCCGCTGTCACCCTTCGCATGCCGCTGCCGTACATATTTTCTCCACTCGAATTTTTCGTCGACTATCTTTATGTTTGAGGAATACTTAGGCGAATCGCAGATATACGCTCTAATAGATACGTATTATTTGGGGATTTTGTAGAGGATTCGAGGGGTCTTTGGATCTCGCTGTAATGCTATAACTGTTTTACAACTTCCATTACACGGCTGATTTGTATGAAATAAAAATATAATGTTAAACAAAGTTTGTTAGAGGCAGAAATATAGAGGTAGAGAATTAATGCTATGATAACAGCTACTTTTGTTTCAAGTCACGCGGTAAACTTACATCAGAATAGATGAGTCGGCACTCGGAAGCGCTACGAGGAGGACCAAGTTTGACAGATATCTACTTTGACGAAAGTTTAGAGTAGATAGATACCTACCTGAAAAACAAAGACAAATATACACCTACTTAGCTTTATTGTTTCCAACAAGCTCCAATGATAATAATAATATAATGGTCCAATGATAATGATAATAATTTATTAAAATACTATGTACTAATAAAGAATAAACATTAAAATATTTAATGGGTTGAGATTAATATATCTACAACTAATGCTGTATATTATATACTATTATGCCTACATATTTAATATGTAACAATAATATAGCCTAATGTCTATTGAGTAACAGAATACTATGTTATTTTGTTTTTATACTAGAAAGAAACACTAAGTATTTTTTCCAAATTAATATTTACGAATATCCTGCTTACGTTGGCGCCAAATGTTTTTTTCGCTTGTTTTTATAAATTTACCCTTGAGTGTAATATTGTATATCGGAACATTCAATCTAGAGATATGGTATTAGATTACTTAATTATCTTTTTCATAAATCAAAGACAAAAACTAGAAGTCAGTATGTAGGTAGATATTAGAAATTTTATCGATATTGATAAGTATAATTTATCACTCTTATGTTTTTCTAAAGTTAAGCTACTTAATTAAAAAGTAATTAGAATATTTGACACTTTTAGCATTTATCTACGTATTACGTATACGAGTACGTTACGTACCTACTTTTGGAACACAATCTTGGATTACAATTTGGAACTTAATATTCAAGTAAGGGATATTGATAAAAACTTACATATAGAATAGCTTAGGTAAATGTTGCATCATCACACCAATCATGCCAGTAAAAACATTTAATCATTATAAAAATATGCTGACGATCGTCTAATGCTTCTGATGTAAAAATTAATTTTGCTACAATAAGTAATGTGTATCTAAACCTACACCTACATCAAGATAAGACATAAATTACAAAGATATAAAATAAATATTTAACTAAAGACGTTTACGCATGAAAATATATAAAGATCTGAGCTGAAAGTTCGGCGTTATAAATAACATTTCAACCAGCACTGTTTCAAATTGGTATTCAACAGGTATTAAGTAGTTACTTTAATCTTTGGTAATGCCAAGCAAAATTTCATGTTAGTGGGTACCTAAATGAGTATTTTAAACAAAGCTTTACACACTTAACGCAAATGCATACTTGGTAGTTTTTCAACAAGTATAATACTCGTAAAGTATTCGTACGTCCCGTAATTTACGTAGCGCTTACAAGTAGGAGTAACGAGGCGCGACAAAAACCTTCACTCCCTTGTTCTTGTCTCATTTAATTTTAAACATGTATAGTTTTTAATTCGTCGTTTATTTTTGTTCACCACAGATACGTTGCGCCCACAGAAGTGTGGGATACGACTCCTTGACAATGGACGCCATGTATTTTATGGCCGTTATCGTATCTGTTTGTCCACCTCTGTCTTTGCTTTTTTATTTTGTTACACTAAGCTTCTCGATTACGACTGAAATAAAAAACGACAATTTCATCGGGTTTAAAGCGTAACTTCACAATGCGGTCTCCTAAAATAAAGTTTATAGTACTTTCCCCTGGAATTGGTCCCTCGGCACGACACGGTATGCGATCGTCATGATAACAAATAAATAGTAATCAACTGATATTCTGGAGACGTCACTAAGTTGCCCCTCTAGTTTTAGCTATTTTATTGTATCGCAAATATCTCACGGTAGTTTTATTCTATTGAAAGATTCTGGGTAGTCACCTACTTAGGCATTTCGAGAATATGAAACGTATAAACATAAAGTATAATTAAATAAACCTATATAAATTAGACATTATTTGAAACCATTTTCGAATGCGTAATAAAAATCAAAACTAAACGGACAACATTATCTAAATAAATATCGGTAGCATTCCTCAGGCGCGATCAAAGATCAGTCGGTTCATTACTGTAATGTAAACAGGCGATTAATTGGCAAGTCTGCACAACAAACGTGGGCGAGTCAGTACAGCGCACCACGCGTTAATGCTCTGATAGGATATAACGTGCTTGCAGCTCTCGTTAAATTCAACATATATTTTCCTCTTATGATTAAAAAACAAAATATATCCTCAATTAGCATGTTTTCTCGATATTTGCGGTTGGAAGTTGGAATGTTTTAATGACTTCCTCGTTACATAGAAAACACAAGTTACTATCTGTCCTAACTACATATTTATGCGTTTATATGTGTATCTGTTGAACTATTAAGTTATAGATAGGTAAAGGTAATATAGCCAATGCCTTATCTAAAAATGCAAGACAATTAATTATTAATCGCCAAAAATACTGAAAACCAAATATTTCCACTAAATTAAAATATTAAATATGCCTATGCCTAAGTTTCAATTTATTTATCTTAAAGTAAAAAATAAGAAAATATATGTAAGTATGATAGCTGATAATTACATGACAAATCTTTACTGGCGTGAGTTCGCACACGCAAGCAAAACGAGCTGCATTATTAACCAGCGCGAACAATTAGTTGTATAACCCGGCCATTGTGCCAGTGCCAGCCTTTGTATGCGTCCCGCGATTCCCAGAAGGCACAGATTCCATTCCATTCCATTCTTCTTAATTCTTTTTACTTTTTTTGTCGACGAATTATTGTTTATTATCTATCATTTATATCTATATAAATACAAAATTTCCTTATTTGTCAAGAATTACGTGCACTCCCAAAATAATTATTATCTACTTATTACCTACTTATCTGGTGTATTAAATCTACTTTGAGCTTACTGACGGCGATAAGTGTATATCATTTTGTAATTATACAGTAAAAGGTTAAGTTCTTGATATATTACAGTCAGACTTAATCTCCCGCTTTCGTAATTACAATTGCTTGATTAGTGCGTTTGTAAATCAAGCCGAGATCGAAGCAGACGGTGTTTTTAATTAGCGTCCTATTTTAGATACAGTAGTATCTATCATTGAGTTAAGTCGATTTATGAAATTTATATTATTGACCTCAGTCATTTGAAGCCAATGTTATAATAATTCTACTAACTACTTGCTACTTTTATATATTTGTACTACGAGTACATTAGACGTCTAAGCAAATAGAATTCCATAAGCCTGTGTAATATTTAATATAGTAATATTGCAATCTTCTAATTAATATATGAATAACAAATTAATCCATCATATTCCTTGTTAAAATAGTTTGTTATTACACGCATTGAATTAGTGTTGAACTTATGATCTTGTCATCGCGCAATGTTCACCCACGTTAGTGTAGGTAGGTGAGTAGTACTATTTTGTAGGCATGCGCTGTACGTGTACCTGTATTATAGAGCTTTATCGTTTTTATTTACTCAAGAGATGTAAGTTGTGTTTTATGTGAATTAAACTCTAATATAGATATGGAGCAAAACCATTTCAAATATGCTTAGGTATGTTTTAAGTTAACTAAACAAATAAATGATATTTTAACTGTTTATATTAACTCAAAATATCCTTACATTATTAGATATGGATATTTTGAGTCATACTATTCAGACACTTAAAATATGTATGTATAATTTACCTGCAACTACGATATCTATATAAAAACAGTGATTAACTAAATTGTCATAAGCAAAACAATAGTATTTACTAACCTAGTTTTGTTGCGAATATAGAAGTGGCTACATAGTATCGAGGTACGTAGATGGTATGTACTAAAAAAATACTTGTGAGTGTGCTTGATATAATGTAATACCTTTTGTATAAATTACATTGTAATATTCTATTCTTTTTTTGTTGTTAAAATGCTGTTATTAAATAGGTAAATTTAAAGTTTAATCGCTTTTTTTGATATTGTATAATAGCTTAGTATAGATAACCATAGATAGATTCATAGGTAAATATAAAAAAAGCATTTTAATCGAAATTTTAACCACTATAAATATCGACGTGTATGGCAATCTATGTAATATTGTTCACAATTGCATCACGTAGGCGCCAATCTTTTACGAATAAAAGTAATTATAAAAAGTTATCAAAACATATTATCGTAGATAAACATAAAGACATATTAATTATTGTTTTATAATGTGTAGGTACCTATGTGAATATCTGTAATCGCGGCCTAAGCATTATCAAGGTGCCAACAGGCAACATTAGAGCGGTGTTGGCATGAAGGGGAGAAACGTAAGTAAGTACTCATAGTTAGGTAGTGTGAATAGTAATATGATAATTTGACACGGCTGCATTGGTAAAACTTGTAATAAATATTTACAATGTCGTGGATGATATTACTTCAAATCTATTAAGCTATGAAATGTTTTAAAAAATCATTAACATTTTTACTACGTTAATAATTAATACTGAGGAGAGACTTTAATATAAGTTATCTTTATAAAATTTTGTTTTATAACGCATCCATTATTTATATCTGATATTCATAAGTCATAAGGTCAATTAAATTAATATATCGATCGGACAAGCTTCAATGAAATAAATTCGTCAACAGTCAACACATTAAAATCTACTAAAGGATGTAGCAGGTGGTAGCTAGCGTAAGCATATTAGTCCCAAGAGCGCTGCACAATCGAGTGTACAGCACACTGTGGGTACAGTGAGTATAATATTGTTCGTGAAGGAATGCCATTTTAATGACCGCGGCATTGTTCGGGCGGCATGCGTCATCGTAGTTTAAGAGCTGCCCAACTATTTCACTCGATTCTCATCTCTTGGTTGAGCTTAACTAGGCGATTGTTCATTTTCATTAAATCATTCACTCATAGCACGAAGCCGTGCGTTTTAGGAGATTGATTTATGATTGGTTTTATTGTGACACTAGTTACCCCACGCTCACTACTTGACTATGCCAATGATAAACTTAATAGATTTAGCTAATTATTTATACTACGAGAATAGATAATATTATCATAAAATTTTAAACAGACATTCTGCTTACATGATTCGTTTTTAATGTGTAATTGCACACATATATAAGACAATTTAGTGCAGATAGTTGGATGCAAGGCGACTCCAGACGGACAGGCAAGGCGAGCAGTAGCGGTAGGTATCATTAATTTTTTAGACAAGACGCTTGTGTGTTGAATAGCGATTGCGGCTACCGGACAAGCATACTTTATCGGATGGCGGTCGACACAATACGCCTACGTCGATAGCTATCTGGCTTGCGTTCCACCGACGCCGCTCGCTTTTATTTCCTTTTAGACAGGTTCTTAAGTCAGTATTTTTCTTCTTATACGTACTTTAAGTGTCGTGTACCATTTATGTTATTAAATCGCGACGTATTTTATGTACGGTATAATATAATAATAGTTTAAATTTTCTTAAGAACCCTATTTCGCACGGCTAGTGTAATAAGCGATATCCGCAGGTATCTCTCAGTGAATGCATGTCGGGCGCATCGGGGCGTCGGGCGGAGGAGCAGGAAGTGCGAGAGCGACCCGCGACCTGCGACGTGCCATTAGCGCCGCGCATTCAATAATAATGAACGAGCCGCACCAAAATATCCCCTGTTTACACCCACTCGCTCGCTCGACCCGCCGCCGCACCGACCGACCGCATTTTATTTTTTCGCTGTCGCACATTTCGCCGTCATAGCTATTTCCACTCGAGGCATTATACTCGGATGCATGTGTGGGTCAGTCCACGTGGACCGCTCCGTCGTCGTCGAGCTGAATCCGCCGAATCGGCGTACCCGATTGGTCGCAAGGCTCGGATCGCTTATTAAGGGCGGAGTTACACGCGATTCTGTCTTACCATTGGTCCGGGTGCCGCGCGGAGCCGCTCCGATTGGCAGAGGCGATTTTTATAAGCGCGGCAGTCCACGTGGACTCGTTTATCTATTCAGACGCCGGCGGCGCGGTCGCGGGGGGCGGCCGGGGGGTATACGGGCAATCAGTAAAGGCGGGAGGAATACGGCCATATTTATAAGAGCTGCGGGGATGCAATCACGAAGCGGCGCGGGGGTCGGCAGGCGGCGGAGGCGGGCGGGGGGGAGGGCGGCGGCCATTTTGAGGGCAGCTCTTTTTATTCGTTTTTCGCGCGGGGTGCGTCGGCGACGGGAGCGCGGCGTGCGCTAATTGCGGGGGTAATGAGGGCGCTCCACTCGGCTCGCTCACTCTATTAAACTCGCTCGCTATCGACTGCCTTATTGATTTGTACTTAATCATGCCGCGGCGGAGCGGTGGAACAAGGTTCGGTAATGTAAGCGAAGCACCTTGCCACCGACTTACCATCCTTGCTGCGGAACCGCTACATGCGCGCATATTGAATTGCAATAATTTGAAGTACCGACCACCGCCATCACTATCGAAACCGCCAACTATATTTATTTCTGCATTCGTATATACATTATAACGAGTTGCCTGTTCACAATTCCTTTTGTACCGAGACATTGTTCAGTTCCGTTAAAACACACTTTAATGAGGTATCCAATATCGAAAATAAACAACGACTTTACACAAACAGATATTTGAAAACGAATGTCTACAAAATATTTTATGCTAAAACAACATCGTGTTTAATTAATAGACAGTAAAATACTTAATACTTGGCTTTGTATACGTCAGTAAAGTTTATATAACAGGTACACAGATAATTTACGTAAGTACATTAAAAGTCATGAAATAAATATTACAGTTATTAAGCATTTACGTTTTCATATGTTACTAAATACGGTCATATTTTTAATACACGTCCATATGTAAGGAGATAAAAAAGAAATCTTGCAGACGCTTGATAAGTTTATTTTTATACAAAGTTTTTATTATTTTAATTCAATTATTAATTAGGAATTGTAAATTAATATATTATTATATAGAAAATACTAGCATAATAGCTATCAAAAGTATTTTAATAAGAAGTTATTATTTTTTGTTCACGCATCGGCCTTGACACAGACTTGCGAATGCCGTATCTGATTAAAGAATAGATAAACGAGAGCAAAGTGACATTAAGATTTGTGTTTCTTGCATATGTTAAGTATTTAATTTTTTTATGACTATATTTACTTTAATTTATACGATATTCATATTCATGTGTAAGCCATTATTTGGCTTGGCAGATAACTTTTTATTCTGTTTCCTTACTTACTAATGATAACTAATGTAGTGACTTTTATTATAGGCAAATGAATTGGAATATTTTAATATTAATTAGTCACATAACATTAATATATCTAGGAATTTAATTGGAATAAGACTGTATTCGTAAGAATAATTAATCTTACTATGTTGGCAGCGACATAATAACTATACCTATCTAAAAGATTATGCTTTAGTTCAGTACGAGAACATCTATTTTCCACAGTCGACATAGGTGTACAAATTATAGAGAGGCGATGTGGACGTGGAAGGCGCAATACGAGCCCGCATATTAAGCGGACGAGTGCATGCGAATGGCAAAGGGCTCTCGGCATACGGAGCACATGCGGTCGAACGCATGCGAATAATGCATGTATGCGAGTGAGTCTTCAAGTGGGACTAGCGGACACACGCGTGTGAGCCTTCCCTAGAATGTAATTTAGACAGCATTTGCAAAATTTATACCGTATGTGCCGTAACCTATCTACTCTAGCTATTAGACAACTATCTGGGAGCCTACCAACGATCTTTCATAAATTATATAGTACCTAACCCAATAAAAAGGGCAAGAACACATTTAATTACAAATATGAAATATGAAATGTTTTTCATTATTGTATTATTTCTTTTTATTATATTTATTTATTAGTTGACAGATTGACTAATTTTATTTGTGTATACCTAATTTAGATATAATATAACGATGCTCTGTACTTATAGGTACCAAGCACCTGTACAGTGTTGAAACTTGTTAAAGATACTTGGATATAGGATGTACAGTAAACAGTGGGTGGGTACAACTGTGTCAATTGTGAGCAATTGTAGCGCGTCATTGTCTCGCGACGACGTCACATTAGTTCATTGTTTCTATTTCTTGTCGCTTGTTTAAATGTTTACCCATTCATTATGTTACTTCATAATTCATATCGGTATCGACATTAATATCTTTCTAGTTTAATAGCAATAATCATCCTCGCAGGCTGAGCCTCGTCATGTTTACGATCTACTCTACCTATATCGATAAATTCGGAAATGTTATGATGCGTTCCTAGATTAGATAGCGAGGCATTTAATATTTATAGGCTTTAGGGACATTAAGCTTTGAGCCAAATTGATGTTGTTTAATGTGAAATCATAATGTAGATAAGTACATAATAATAAAACATGTTGTAGGTATACCTATTCGTACAACCTCATCGCCAACAATTCTGTACAAGTAACAATTGAAGCCTAATTTCTATTGAAGTTGAACAAACATAATAGTGTTTCTCTACAGTTCCACAGTCAAGTGTAACAATCCCGCACGTTGAATAGGCAGGGTAGTATGCGTCTAAGCGAAGTTAGAGTCGTGACTCGTGAGCGACGACAATGGGGCGAGACGTGGCGAGCGAGCGATATGAAATTTCATTAACGAGGGTCGGCGCACACCGCTCTGCAAGACGGCGGACAAACAGCGCGCGTGAACCGACGAATAATTCACACGCGAGCCCTACAAATAACGACACCCCCCGCGCTACCCGCCCCGCCGCCCCGCCGCCCCGCGCGCCCTCACGGCCACAAACTAAGTTATTTATCGCACCCCCGCCCCGGCGCGTCTTTGTAAAGGGAAATACCCGCGCGTATTTTTACTGGCGTGGCGGCCGAACAGCGTGAAACCCAGCGACATCTCTCGAGGGGCGACGGCAATGTCAACTGGCAGTTCCACTTCGCTTGTCAGATATCAATGTACCTACACCACATCTGAGCTCGGAGCTCACATCTCGAATGTACTAGTCACTTTCCGCCTTATCAATTTACGAGTGCGCCCAGCGAGGCAAGTGCGCTCTATAACATGAGCCGGGCTAATAGGCGTCTGTCATTATAAAATATAAGTAATCATGTAGATAGTAACATAATACCGTGAAACATGTTTTTCAATTACATTCGCACTTCGAAACTCGAGCGTCGAACTCGTTCAAACATTTAATAAGTGGCAAAATTAATGTTCGATAATTAAATGTGGGTGTTACACGTTAATTAAGACATTAGTCCGAATCATATTTAAAAATAATAGACTGATTACTTTATCAGTAAAACATCTACTTTAACCTTCCTCGGTTCTTCGGGTCATTTTGACCCAAAACTGGTATTCAATTCATAAAAAATATCGTAATTATTGATTAAATTTATTTTGGCTATATGACAATTATTTATTACACATTCACTACGTATTATTAAAAAAAAAAGTAATATTATCTTTCGTACAAAGAAAAATGAAATTTTTCCGTCGTGGGGTCTTCGGGTCAATAATACCCGAGTATGAAAAAAGGCCTGAGTTTTACAAATAACAATACGTTGTTGAGTGATACTGAGAATTAACTAGTAAATCATAGTGTGAGAGACATATCTATAAAAATCACTTAGCATGTTATTGTCGGCACAGCTTTAGACATACTGTTTACATTTTATTACATTGCGAGGGTAGAATTACATTTCCTATGAGTGATAGTAAGTTTGCTTTGTTTCATTAGTGGTTTGGACTTTGTCGTATTCTGTTAGTGTTTGATATGTCTCGAAATTTCAATGATCTAACAATTTCTCAAATTATAAACTACGATGTCAGTTCGGAAGACGAAATAGTTAGCGAAATTGAAGATGTTCTGGAAGAAAATGCTACTGAAAACGTTCAGTCTACTTCGGACAACGAAAGTAGCAATAATGAATGGGAAGCGCTAGATGATACAGAATGGGATGTATATTTAGGCCTTTTATTTTTGCTGGAATTTTCAAACCTAACTATGAAAGTTTAGAAAGCTTGTGGTCTGAAGTATATGGACGACCGATATTTCGCGCAATAATGTCACTGAAAGGATTCAAGAAAATTACAGCTATTTTGAGATTTGATAAACGTTCTGATCGACGAGCAAGAAGACAGAATGATAAATTAGCAGCTGTGAGAGATATAAGGGATGAGTGGGTGGCATTGTTGCCTGCAAATATTACGATTGACGAACAACTGCTATCATTCAGAGGCTGATGTCCCTTTCGACAATATATGCCAAGCAAACCAAGTAAATATGGCATAAAATTTTGGATTTTGTGTGACAGTGAAACGGGATACGTTCGTTCTATTCAGTGTTATACTGGAAAACTCCAAGGAAATGCACCGGAAAAAATCAAGGAATGAGACTTGTTTTAGATCTAACAGAAGGCTTACAAGGCTACAATATTACATGTGATAATTTTATTACATCTTACGAATTAGCTGAAAAACTTTTAGATTTGAAACTTACAGTTCTTGGTACCTTACGGAAAAATAAACGTCAGATACCTATGGATCTTTTAGACACGAAGAGACCTGTATTTCAATCCACCTTTGCCCAATTCTTTCTTCGAAAGATGTGAAAACATCAAAAATATGCAAAATTTGTAAAAAAACATATATGTTCGAAACACTCTGAAATTGTGTCCTTATCTTGTTGCAACGATACTAATATAATATAATATTCATTTATTATGTCTTTATTATTACTAAATAAATATTATAACTACAAGATTTGGCTTTTAATTAAAGAAATTACCACATATTTATAGGATCGGGTCATTATGACCCGAAGGCTTTAAATGTATGTAGTATTTAAGGAACCGAGGAAGGTTAAGGCCTGAGGCTTGGCGTAGTCACAAGCGTGTGACTGTAAACGCGAGAAGTTGTGGGTTCGATAGCCATTTGATGTAGAATATTTAATATTTTCATTTCTTCACTCCGGTAATAAGGCAGAGCGTGGCGTTTAGTTCCGCAATTCAGCACGCTTTACCTCGAATTCGGCAGAAAGCAGCGAACTGAACGGAGTGTCTCAACACTAGGTTTCCAAGTGCATCTGTCTACCCAGCGTGTTGTATGTTGGTATTGAGTCAACTACTTTATAACTTAAATTTCAGGATATTTTCTTAAAAAGCATAATAATCGGTGCTCTATCAAAATAAGTAAATGATAACATAGATTGTTGAGAAATAGTTACACAATAAACAATACAAAATCTATAGCATTTCACATAAACGTAGGAGTGAGTTAATGGGTATCGCATAGCTTTTATGAGATACATATCTATATTGTACCTATAGTTTACGTTTGGTTTCACTATCTACATCACCATATAGCTTTGATAACAAGAGGTATAGAATATAACCTGCACTTCGTGAAAAACTATAAGTGACTTGGGACGATCCTAGATCAAAATATATAACTAATTATAACTAAATACAATACCTCTCTTGATAATATTAATAATAGTAGAAATTATAAAATTTCACTGCTTGTTTATTCATTAGATATACCTACTTAAGTATTTAATATAAAAAGGCCCTCTTCCGTGACGTTTTCGTGCTCACACTTGATAGAATTCATGGAAATCTCTCATAGTTGACCACAAAGATGCCATGGATCATATTAGTTATTTGATATATGTATGTACCTCTGTAAATAAATATTATTTTGGGAAAATAGATAGTTTAGATGTTATCTTAACATATCAGCTATGTGTTATTATTATATGAAACAACTATTATTATCAAAAAAAAACTATAGGAGCTTTAATAATCAAATATTATCGTGAGTATTTAAGTTTTAAGTCCCTACGGAAGATAAAAATAATGGTCTTATTCGTCATAAAGCACAGTAGGAACTTAATGTACTATTATTAATGTCAGAACGTTATGGCATAAGTTCTTTTCAATCTAGTGATAAATTGTCAAAGCTGGAACCGCAATAAAGTTTATGCTTACGTTTAGTATCTACACAGGTGTTGCATTCTCTTATTAAAAATCCTGAATGTTTTGAAATATATAACTGTGTTTATTAATAATATAGTTAATTTTAATAAAATAATAATGATTTATTACAAATAAATACGTATAATTTATGATCAGTCCATCGTAAAAAGCACATGTGGTGTTCATTTAATTTCTTATACACATATTGTCGCCCGCGCCCGTCGTATTCTATTTAAAGAAGGGAGGACCGAGGAGTATGAACTATGAGCCTGCAACTGTGTCAATTGTGCGCAATTGTCGCCTGTGCCTCATTGTCTTCGTTGTTGACGAGCGACGAGCGACGAGCGAGCGAGGAGAGACGGTTCGTCGGCCAACAATTGAGCTGTTTGTTCAATTTATAAAGTAACTCCCTCACAAAGCGTTCAAGATACATATATGCCTAATGACGCATAGAGGACTTTCATGCTCGTTATAAGTCGTAACTTTACAAGCGATTTCTGTTCGTGCATAATGTTAGCTATGAGATGAAAACGTTGCAGAATGGGCAGTGTATTATAGACAGTTATAGCTGAGAAAATATAAAAAGGTTGTTAAATATTTGTATATCCTAAATGCCTACGTATTGTGATATGTCAATTATTGCGACGTTTAATCGTGGTCTTTGATTTAAATAAAAATATTATCTACAGTATTTAAGTATACGTACCTATTATATTGATTGATTTTTCATGTTATTCTGCCTTACAACAAACATCCGTCAGTGTTCAAAACAAGAAAATACTATTTGCAGAACAAATTCAAGCTTTCGAGACATATGCAGTGCACTTTATACTAGGTGAGTAATGGTTCAACAAAGTCTGAGTTACTGCAAAACTACGTAATGTCGGTTCAGCGTTCCTGAACTGAGATGATTTACTTTAGTAATAAAATTCACAAGCTGCTGTATTTTTGTTAACGCTCCACATGTGGATCCACGGCGTGAATAAATAAAACACTTTCTTAATTTTATATTTCTAAATTATACTTAATAATTTGGACGCAAACCTTTATCTTCAAATATATGAATACTAACCATATTTATGTGTAAAATATATACTACATAGTACCTACGTGATTAAAATGCTTAAGCTGTATGTGGCATAATGTTAGTCACTTTAGTTCATAAACTTGGATATCACCACTTGCGGTCTACGATTCTACCCAAGTTCAATTAGTAACATTATTTTACTAAACGTACTCCCGCCGGAAACATGTTCACAGATTATGTGAAGATTAAGTATACTCTACTATTAAGCTATTTTAATAACTATGCCATTTGATATAAATTAAAAGATCGTAGTCTGTGGGCCGGTATGTAGGTTAAGTGGCGCGTTAAGATTATCGAAACAATCGTAATAAATTAAAAACAAATCCGTGCTCCCTGTGGTTGAGTAGCGAGCGGCGAGGGCGTCGAAGCGCGGCAGCGGCTCACCCCCTATTTTTTGCGGGTAGGTAACGTGCTCGGTGACACCTCGCGCGGGTCAAGTGCGGCGGGCGGGGGTGGCGGGGGCGCTAATTCCGAGCGCGTGACCGCACCGCCTCCCGCCGCTCCCCGCGGCCGTCCTCGCCGTTTTCCCGCCGGATTTGCGTTCATGCAGTAAAATAAAAAGGGCGATTTGGCGCCCTCCATTGCCGCTGCCCGATTAGCGGCGCCCGGGGAAATTAAAAGTATTTTATTCCAGCATTTATTCCCGTTTTGTTTGTATTGAATAATGCGAGCGGCACGGTGTGGCCGACACGCGCTCAGCTGTATGACGGATGAGAGCGTATTGATAGCGTGTATGTTATACCATGTTATGCATCTACCTCTTTGCCACATGGGTATTCTTGCTTTGCGGACGTGTCACAAATAACAAATATTATTACTTCACTCTATATACAATTAAAGATTTAAGTAGATACCTATGATATATCTAACAACTATTTCTACTCTTAGCTAAAAAATAGAAAGTTAATAATTCAAATTAACGAAGTTAAAATGACACTATTTTTATATTTAATTACTAAAATCGACCTGAATAAATAATACCGGTACGTAATAAAGAAATGACATTTACATTTTTATTTCACTCGTCCATAACTTCGTATATCACTTTAAGTCCCTTAAATCTCGGATTCAAATAAGAAATTAAGTTCATTAGTTTGCGTAGGTTTTGCACCCCTATTATATCCCCCGACCTTAGGGACGCCAGTTCTGATTTTTCTCATTTATCCCCACCCGGATCAAATTCAGATGGATGTGATTAACAACGTTTCATTTCGTTTCAAATTATATTAAAAAACGTCATGTTTATATTTCGAGATGCGTAGGGTGGTATATGATCGTGTTAAGTCAAGTAAAGTAATGTAATTTAGTTTTTTTTTCTTTTTATAACTATATACGTCGTTTATTGCATTTGAAAAAGTTATCATAAATACAAAATTAAAAGCTAGTTAACAAAGAAACTGGAAGGAGAGATTTCTTTTAGAAATAAGCCCATCATAAGATTTTTCTAAAAGAAATCTCTTCTGGCCAACCAATAGAAGTGGACGACTGTCAAACAACGGGAAGACAGTACCTGCAGTGAGATTATCAATAAAGAGAAAAAAAAATAAAACAGCAGCTTTACACACATTTACAGCTTTATACACATTACACATATTAAAAAAATAAATACACTCTTTGACATAACTAATACACTTTAAAAATAAATAATTAATTTTTATTGACATATTTGTATGATATTTTATTCACAATTTTTGACTAAAAATTACTCATGCTTTAAAAAAATAATATATTCTTATAATATAGGGCTGAGATATGTGAATTTACTCAGGACTAGCTTGCCGCATGTGTTCAAACAACACAGCCCTTGGTGTATTTTTGCATCGCTTAAACAAATAATAAAGATTGCTTGCGCACACGTTTGTTTAATATGCTTAAGCTTGCAAATATGTTTAAACTTTAAATCTTTTTTTTTTATTTGTATTATTACTAGTAATAATATTTGTTTATGTTATATGTATGTATGTTATTTAATATTAATTATTATTAAGATTTGTCATTTAAAACAGTCAAAATTATTCATAAATTGTAAATAAAACATTTAAAGAACACTTTCTATGTGTCTCATAGACACATAGAAAGTGTTCTTTAAATGTTCATTATTTAGCAAGTTGTGCACAATAACCCTCGGGGACTTATGTCAAGTAGGTAGGAGAAACGTGTCAGTGCCATCGTGTCTTGTGAATTAAAACTCGTTGCCGTTTAACAAGTTTAATAAGCAAATAGGTGGCTGTGTCACTGGCCCTTTAGATCGTCACGTGAGTGAGGGGCGCCCTAATATTTCCGTCGCTACCCCAACAACGATCCCTTTCATTGAATCAAAAATACCTATAATCACGAGCAAGTAGACGTTCAAAGGACCCCACTTTATTATCGCTCGTTTGTTATTTTTTCTTCTTAAAGAAGTTAAATTGTTTTTGTAAAACGAATACGCGTTTATCCCCTGTTTTTTGTATTCTCAATTAATGTAATAAAATAGAAATGGGATTATGTTATTACAGTGGTTTTATTTACGATCCTTTTTATGCTTATTTAACAATAAGTATCTTTTATGAATTTTAAATTAATCACTTATACAGTGATGCTAAGTAGAATTTTTTACTGTTATGTCTTAGTAATGACTGAAGCATCAAACCAAAATGAATTTAAGTTCTTTTTCCAAAACACGGGCTGTTGATGAGCTGCCGCCGCATACACCTCGCTACGCGTACGCTGAAAGCAACGTGCTTAAGCACAGCAGTTGGAGTCAACTGTACAGGCATCAGGCATACACACACGCATGGTGTACGTTCAACTTACTACAATAAAGCGGGAGAGGTGGCCGGGGGTCGGGGGTGAAAACCGTTGTGACGAGACGATGCAGTTTGCACCGCGGCCTCTTCCAACCTTCACTAACTTGCGCCCGTGTTCTTGGGAATCGTTTTAAATTCAAGAGCCGCACGATACTTCTCGAGCAACAATCTGCCTTATTTACAAGCACTACGTACGAGAATGACGTCGGCAGGATACCATAAGTCATTTCGAAAACGACCGCGCCGACACGATCGCTAAACTAAAAGCTCTAGGCGAGTGACAGAAAGTTGAGAATCGTATAAATAATTCAAAAACAGCAGGCGAGCCGGGTGTGAGTGCGGAGGTGAGAAATACATTAGTGGTACCGTTTTCTATTGGTCGTTGCTCCTGTGTTGATATTAAGCAGTCCACGTGGACTGCTCCGTGGTTGCTTGTCTCGTTTTTTTCGGCGGGTGGCTCGCTATCCATCCCATTCTAATCTACAACGAAACGTGGAATGTCATGTCCGGAGTCGTTCAGAAAGTCGTGAGCGTGCATCGTGCTTCGAACTTCGTCCGTATGGCCAAAGGAATTACGTATTACAGCAGAATTTATAAATTGAATTGAATTTCTTCTTATTATGGTCGAATTTTGTTTGGTAACTTGTCGTTTTTATGATTCTATGAACAACGTGTATTGATAAGCATTTTTAAGTCAATTAAGGTTGTAAGCTAAAAGCGGTTGTTGCTACATTTAAATTATCGTCCGGCATTCAAATAACGCCATTTTTTTTCGTGTCGGCACGATTTTATTTATAGTTATGTGTTATGGTAAATATAATAATGCAGCGTGGGCGATATGATACATCCCATAGCGAATCAAATACAGAGTATTATTCATTAAATACTTTGTTATGGCTATCGTTGTAATAAGTGGTGCTACAATTTTTGATTATAAATTATTGAATTTATGGGATCTCTAACTCTTCACTTGTTTAATTATTAAAGTGGTGCTTATTGTTTAATTAGAAAAAAACATTCCATGCTGGTAACATACAGCACAGATTAGGTATACCTAAAATAAAACAATAATAATAAAACAATTTTTTGTTACAAACATGATTTATGAAACCAAATTAAGATTTTTACGTTGTAACACGAGCCTTTTATAAGTTTTTGAAGATTTCTACATTAAAGCATTATAGCGACATCTAGTGACAACAAGCGAAGTATTGCTGAATAGTAAAGCTATGTTCTATACAGCAACTACCTAGTTACTCATTAATTTTAAGACATTGAGAATGGCAAGAGATGGCGTTATTTCAATATATGATTCTATTTTTTATGGTGATTAAAAAATAAATAGAATTAATGAAGTCTTTTTATGTCGTGGTATGCGCACCATCTATTAATATTTTGGAAAACTACGTAAGACTAGAGAGAGAGAGAACCGTCAATAAGTTTTGTTTTGTATAGTTACGGTGTGTTATATACTTTTTTAAAATATATAATAACAGACCGTAATAATACAATATGGTATGATAGACGATGTAAAACACTATTTTATTAATTATAAACAAAGAGCAACTTTGTTTAGTTTTTTTCGTTTCTAATCAGAAATGTCACTAATGTAATGACAGTGACAGTGAAATTTCAGAACTGACCCATGTAAATGTCATAATCAAAAGAGCGTAGCGGCGAAAATTGTTAAGTTGTTAATTTGTTTAATTAAAATATTGATATAACTTATTTCAGTAGAAAATTAATAAAACAAAAGTATTATCTAACAAAAGTTATGATATCACGTCGCTCCTCTTTCGCTCTTAATGCTTATAAAATGTGACATCAAAGAATCATCATTTACTTACACGTATGTTTTATGATTGTATAGTGTAACGGTAAAATATCATTGTAAAACATTTATAATTTTTTCAAAGGTCTATAGTATAGCCGCTAAACACAAAATGGCACCACAGATTATATTATTGTTCAGTGGGAAAAGAAAATGTGGTAAAGATTTCGTGACAGACCATCTCAAGGCACTGTAAGATATTTTTTATTTTTTATTGATTGTTATTAAACAAGCATTTTAAGAATATAAGAATGTAAAGTATAAAAAAATATTTTCACTAATTTTAGACATCAGTATATCAATATGATTTAATGATATTCAGTATTCTTAAAGTAGTTAACAGAAAGTTCTGGTTATTAATATAATTGTTTATTATGAG
The DNA here is from genome assembly GCA_019049475.1 of Eueides isabella. Classification (NCBI taxonomy): domain Eukaryota; kingdom Metazoa; phylum Arthropoda; class Insecta; order Lepidoptera; family Nymphalidae; genus Eueides; species Eueides isabella. Next base: position 8,948,676 of record CM032401.1, read on the forward strand.
GAGTAAAGGATTGATTTTGAATTTATAGGTTGGGTGAGCAATGTGAAATTATAAAAATTTCACAACCTATCAAAAGTCATTGGGCAAAGGAAAAAAACTTAAACTTGAGTAGTCTGCTAAGTGATAGTGAATATAAAGAACTGTACCGCCTGGATATGATTAAATGGAGTGAGGAAATGAGACAAAAAGATTATGGATGTTTTTGTAGAGCTGCATGTGAGAATGGTAAATTCTTAAATCAACTTAAAATTGATAAATCTGTTATTTTTTTTATAGCTTCACGCTGTATCCCACATGGGGCAGGGTAGGCAGGGGGAACCCGGGAAACTAGTGTTAAGACACTCCGCTCTACTTCACAAATTTGAGGCATTGTGTGTTGAGTGGCGGAACTCAACTTCACGCTTTGCCTTATTACCAGAGTAAAAAAACGAAACATTAAATATTTCATTTCCTCGACTGGGGATCGAACCCAGAACCTGTCGGTTACAGTCACACACTTGTGCCACTGCATCATGACTGGGTAAAGTTTTAGTATTCCATTTTGACTTTTAGTATTAATTTATATTTCATTCTTCAAAACAATGATAAATCAATGCCAAATTGTAATAGTATATGTATTAGGCCGAATTGTAAACACTTTGGTTCCGAGTTTGGTCTTTACATAAAAGATTGAATTATTTATATGTTAGCTCTGATTAGACAAAGTGCAAAAGATAGAAATTGGAGAATAAAGTGTTTAGATATTAGGTTTTAGAGCTAGAACCTATAAAATTTACAAGTAAATAAACCTCATTAATACTCTACTAACAGAAGGATTGTGTTGAATACTATAACTATTAAACTTATATTCATATTTTATGGCACATCTTAAATATTAATAGTGTGTGACTGTCATTACATTGGTTCTGTTACTGTTTAGGGAAAAGTAATATTTACATTTCTCTGCTTTTACTTGCAAGAAAAAATGTGGAGATAAGCTTTGTTATTCAACACACCATGTTATAAATAGCAAAAAGTGTCACGGTACTAAACTTAAATTTAAAAAGCGTATAAAAATTTTGAACGAAGCAGGATTTGAACCTGCGCCTTTAGAATACCGTTCCAGCGCTCTGACCAACTAAGCCATTCGTTCTCACCGAGCTCCGTCGAAATTCTTATACGCTTGTTACAACTTATTTTATGTTGTTAGCATCTCTGTAGGGAGATTTTTACAAATTTCCGCTACCCAAAGACAACTCGTAAGAATTGTCGTTTGGCAAGAGAGAATACTATTTATTTTAATATTTTTACTATGTTTTAAAGTGTTATTCCACACTTAGGCCAGAAAATACTAAACTTAAATTTAAAAAAGCGTATAAAAATTTTTTGAACGAAGCAGGATTTGAACCTGCGCCTCTGGAATACCGTTCCAGCGCTCTGACCAACTAAGCAATTCGTTCTCACCGAGCTCCGTCGAAATTCTTATACGCTTGTTACAACTTATTTATGTTGTTAGCATCTCTGTAGGGAGATTTTTACAAATTTCCGCTACCCAAAGACAACTCGTAAGAATTGTCGTTTGCCAAGAGAGAATACTATTTATTTTAATATTTTTACTATGTTTTAAAGTGTTATTCCACACTTAGGCCAGAAAATACTAAACTTAAATTTAAAAAGCGTATAAAAATTTTGAACGAAGCAGGATTTGAACCTGCGCCTCTGGAATACCGTTCCAGCGCTCTGACCAACTAAGCCATTCGTTCTCACCGAGCACGCTTTTTAAATTTAAGTTTAGTATTTTCTGGCCTAAGTGTGGAATAACACTTTAAAACATAGTAAAAATATTAAAATAAATAGTATTCTCTCTTGCCAAACGATAATTCTTACGAGTTGTCTTTGGGTAGCGGAAATTTGTAAAAATCTCCCTACAGAGATGCTAACAACATAAAATAAGTTGTAACAAGCGTATAAGAATTTCGACGGAGCTCGGTGAGAACGAATGGCTTAGTTGGTCAGAGCGCTGGAACGGTATTCCAGAGGCGCGGGTTCAAATCCTGCTTCGTTCAAAATTTTTATACGCTTTTAAATTTAAGTTTAGTATTTTCTGGCCTAAGTGTGGAATAACACTTTAAAACATAGTAAAAAAAAGTGTCACGGTGTTGCCACTTGGTTCTACACATGCTTTCCTTTACACAATTCTAGCAACAGAGAGACCTGTATGGATTGTCAGTGATATAAGGCGGAAAACAGATATGCAATGGTTTAAAGAAACTTATGGGGATCTTATAAAAACGATTCGATTAATAGCTGATGAAAGTACTCGGGCTGAAAGAGGTTTCCAATTCAAGAATGGAATTGATGATGCACCTTCAGAATGTGACTTAGATAATTATACAGAATGGGATTACATTATTGAAAATGGAAAAAATAAAGCTGTAGAAGATGTTATTCAGAATATTACACATCTATTAGAATCTTTAAATATATTACAGAAACTTACATAGCATTATTGAATTAAATGGTAAATAAATTATTATGCTGTGCATATTTAATTTTGGGTTATGTATAAAATAATATACAAATTATACAATTGCAGCATGTGAAATATTATATTAGTTATATCAATATGTGAAGAGGCACAATTATAGCCCCAGTGGGACAACCTTCGATAGTAAGCCTGACGATTGCAAGTTTGAGTCTTATTCGAGGAAATAAGTTATTTTTATTTTCCTTTCTTTAGGAACAAGACAAAGTGCGATATTGAGTTTCGCTACTCAATACAAAATATCTCGAATATTGGTTGATAGTACAGAACAGGTTTTTTTAAACAGTAGGTTGCTATTTTCACTCTTAAAAAATCTAATTTCTTCATTTGTATTATATCTTTTGTAATTTATCTTCTTTTTATACCAAATTTGATAACATATATACAAGAAATTGCTGTAGGTTTTGATATTAATTTTAATTTATTCCGTTCATGTAATCACACAATGTATGATCTTGACAGACATACAGACAGACAGAAGAGTGTAGCAAAAGGAATCAAAATCAGGCAAAACTTGTAACAATTCCGTTAGTTGTTCTTTTAAAGTATAAAGACACAATAAACAATGAATTGACTTTATGAAAAGAGATTGAAATAGGTATATGAGCTCCGGGTTAATGAAGGAAGTACTATGTGACTGGTGAAGAATATATGGATATATTAATATTAGGGTGGTGGAGTTGGTTGTGGCAACATGAGGAGAAGATATGTATATAAACAATACAGGGATATTATATTGAATTAAATGTAAATGTGTTATTTATTGTGTTTAATTCAAAAAATAAACTATTTTTAAATATTTCAGTATTTTACTTATTAAAAGAACCTCTTAAGTCTATGTTAAAGCTGATTATAAATGATAAGCATGAAATATTAAATATATAATATAAGAACAGTCTATACAAGTAAATAGTGCTGATCTTTTTACGTTCATTAACTTTAAAATTTTTGGTTATTTCTTAAAATAATGGGTTGGGGAAAAAGAAATCCATTATTTTTGCGTGAAATTCGGGACTTTATTTAAGATGCTTCGGATTGTCCGATTTGGGTCAAATGAGCACCGTTTTTTGCTACAATTTGTCGCCATTTTAAAGGTAATTTCATAATGCCTCTTTCGTAGAAGCTTCGGTCCTTATTGGCGAAAAACTCTAATAATCGATTTTCACAATCTTCTCTTGGTCCTAATTTCTTATCGTTCAGGAAGTTTTGCAATGCGAGAAAAAGGTGGTAATCACTTGGTGCCAGGTACGGACTATATGGTGGATGCATTAAAACCTCCCAACCAAGCTCCCGGAGTTTCTGGCGAGTCACTACAGACGAATGGGGCCGTGCGTTGTCCTGATGGAGCACAACACCTCTTCTGTTGGCCAATTCTGTCCGTTTCTGGTCAATCGCTAGTTTCAAAAGCCATGCATAGCTGCTTGCTGCTTGTTGGACTTCAACGTCAGTTTGGGGAAACGTTGCGGCGATGAGTTGAGAGTGGGCCGATTTGGAGTTGGGCAACGGAACGCCAGAGGCCAAATGTTGGTTGATTTCATGGAGAAAGAGGGCCTCTACATAATGAACTCTTTCTTCAAGAAACCCCAACAGTGGAAGTCCACATAAATGAGTCCAGATGGTAACGTCATACTTAAATAAGATAGATTTTATCATGTCGACGAAAAACCAAATATTCAATGATGTCTTTGTGATGTCTACTGTGAAAACCGGCAGTGATCATCGATTGGTACGAGAAAGAAACTCTCCGATAAGACTCTCTAGCCCATGGAACAAAGACGCGAAATGAGGCTACAAAAATCAGACGATGCTAGTCGTTATAGGCAGCTAAATAGGCAGATATCTACTGTCTTTGACATGCGACCTTCACCGATTGTAACATATATTAAAGAGACTATCGAGCGGAACCAATGCTCCAAAGTATTAAGTATCCAACTAACAAAGTTGAAAACTGATAGCGGTGGCATCATTTTAAAGAAGTCTGAAATTATAAGAGAGATAGAGAGCTTCTGTGGTCAATTGAATTCCGCTCAAGCACCTGTTAAAAGTCAACAGACCCGACATTACATTGAAAATACCGGACGTCAGTCTGTGCGAGATTAGTATGGCTTTTGAAAAATTTAAAAACAACAAGGCGGCGGGCAACGACGGAATCACAACAGAACTGAGAGCGGGCGGTAGGCTTTAGAGGCCGTTTAGTTCCGTCATTCTCGAAGGCAAAACGCCAAAAGCATGGAGTGGATGGGAGATTGTTCTGTTTTTCAAAAATATGATGGTGATAATAGGATGCTAAACACTCTTGAAGAATTATAGACCAATCTCTCTCGTAATCCATGTCTACAAGTTTAGGTTAGTAAGAAAAGGCTTTGGTACCGTAGACCATATGACCATAATACGCTGCGGCAAGTTATACAAAAGTCTGAAGAGAGAGAGAGTGTATAAATCGCCACTTTCCTTGGCGTTTGTGGACTATGAAAAGCCAGGTAGACTACAGGTATATCGAAGTGTTAAGGTATCTCTATGAACACGCCACCATGTCGGGCCGAGTACAAAACTAGAGCTCTTATCGTATTCAATTGCAACGAGGTGTGAGACAAGTAGATGTAATTTCTCCGAAACTGTTCATTGGAGGATATTTTCAAGTTTCTGGAATGGAAAAGATACGGCAACATAAATGGCGAGTACCTTACTCATCGTCGTTGCCGATGAGTGTAATGTAGTTCTGCTGGCTGAGACCTTAGAAGAACTGAATACAATGCTCAAAGATTCCAGTAGTGTGTCTTAAAGAGAAGGTCTAAAGTTAAACATGGAAAAGACGAAAATAATGTCAAACGCTCTCACTACCCTCACGCAACACTACCCTCCAAGTTGTTAACCATTATCTATACTTGGGACACAGGGTCCAGTTAGTAAAAGTGATCTCTCGTCGAATCCAGCTCGGATGGGCAGCATTCGGTAAGAAAAAAAAGATTTTACTACAAAGACATGATTCTTTGAATTAATTAAAAAGAATATAAGCTATCTAGGTACCTATGAGGATAACTCGAAAGCCATGCTTAGCTTTAAAACAGAGTTGTGATAAGCGAATTCAACATAAGAGTGGAAAACGATAATAACTAAATAATGTAGTTCTGAACCTTGCGCAGTGCCTTGCGAAACTTTTATGTTTGCGCTACATTTGGTTCCTATTTTCACGTAGAAGATTCTATTTGTAAAGTAAATGGTGTTTTACACCATATTAGTTGTGGGCCTCGGATCCCGGTAATTTCGAGTCTAAAATTTCGAGTCTAAAAAGAAAAAAGATAAAAGTCAATAAATAAGGCATTTGATCTAATTACGAATTTATTTGATTAGTGAATGCTGACAATAACATGGTAGTATTTTTACCTGGCTGAAACCCGTATTGTGTCTCACTTAAAAAGTTATTTTGATCATAAACAGAATGAATTTGATTGGAAATATTTTTTGGGATTTTATTTACAACTGATATTGATGTTATCGGTCTATAATTATTGGCATCGTCTTGTTTATCTTTTTTATAAATAGGCCCAACACAACCAGCTTTCAGTTCATCCGGATAATTCCAGGCAAGAGGTTTAAAAATCCTTTTCGCAATTGCTTAATTTAAGTAGATATCGACGGGTCCAAAGAACAAAATCGTATATGAAAAATGATCGACTTTCAGTATGAGGTTTTGAAGTTCTGTGTGAATGTAATCATCAACTATTGAACAGCTATTAAACATTTTTTTTGCAATTATTTTGTATTTGCGTTAATAGTTGATGATTACATTCACACAGAACTTCAAAACCTCATACTGAAAGTCGATCATTTTTCATATACGATTTTGTTCTTTGGACCCGTCGATATGATCTACTGATAACATCAAAACATGGAGCTTTATCAACATTTAAATTGGTATGGTTCTTTAATTACGGCGTTCTGGGCGTACCAAACATTGAAATTATTAATTGATTTTAAAACGCCATCTTCCGATTCTTTTTTAAATTTAAAAATAAACAAATTTTTGTTTTGTTTACTTTTCTACATTTTAATATATTTTGCCTATTATTTGGTACAATTTTATTTACTGCGTCAGAAAATCCTAATGCAAACAGTTTTGCTATTTTAGTCGGTGATAAATTATAGGAATTGGAAGCCGACAGTACTTCATCGTCGATTGATTTTCATATCCTACCAGTAATTTTATTTAAAATGGTCCATATATTTTTTGTAGTTTTGTAGTTCAAACTTATTTTATGTTTAATTACTTTGTGTACCTTTTTTCTCGGCTTATTATATAATAACCTTAAATGCGCATTATTTTGATCTCGTCTCCATTTATTAAACAGTCTATCTCGTTTTTTAATTAAATTAATGTTTGTATTAAACCAGGGGGTTATACGACGTTTTATTTTATTTTGTTGTCATTTTTCGTAGTTTTTAAACGGGCAGTGTGTGATACATTATTAATATGAGTATAAATTTCTATAGGTGTGTTTAAATAATCAAAATACTTCAGAATTGCATATATTTACTATTTTATTTGAATGATTGTTCTGTTTCAGTGCTTCATATATATTATAAAGTGCAAAGACGATTAGCCGATGTCGACTGCCGCAGTCGATGGACTATGTAACTGTACCAACTTGGTTGGAAAATTGGCTGATTAGAGAATTAGAGCTGTAATTTTATATAGCAGTTATTGAGTGTGTAAAAAGAAAATGTTATTTCTCACACACACTGCGGGATACGAGGATAATTTTAAGTTTCTCGTTACATAATACAACTAAGATGGGCGATGATAATGTCTTTGATTTTCGCGATTGTTACACATTTTAAATGAAACACTTTTAAACGGATTAATCGCGTATATTGTATTGTAATGGTAAACATTTTTGGGAAACCCGACGTTTCGAACACTTTACAGTAGTCCGTGGTCACGGGTAGACTGAGGTGGCATTTGTCTGTCAGTTGATATAATTATTATATCAAACTACCGCCAACGATTCCTTAATTGCCTCGCGTACTTCCCTGGATTCTTGCAGAATGAGCTAACTGTATCTGGTACTCTAGTGTGGTGTGCTGGGGACTTTAAATTTTTTAATAGTGGGTCCCAGGTGGTGGAAAGTTTCCAACCATCTTCTCTATTGAAATTAGGATGTTTTTGTATTTCAATAGCCTCGCGGATCATTCTAGGGATATATCTATTCTCCCTAGCGAGTATGTGGGGTTTATCAAACCTGATGTAATGGTTGGATTTGTTCGATGTATGCTCACACACAGCTGACTTTGATACATGCGCATTCTTGACATCGGAGATATGTTCCTTCACCCTAACACAGATGCTTCTCTTTGTTTGACCTATATATGATAAGCCACAGTCACATGCACACTGCAAAGGAATATTACTCTTCCCTGGTCTCAAGAATTGGCTCACTTTCTTGTTAGGCTTGAAAATAGTTTTAATAGAAGCTCTTCTTAAGATGTTGCTGATCCTGTCTGTAACACCCTTCACATATGGTAAAAGTGGTGGTTGCCTCTCAACTGTGGGTGGCTTGTTGGTCTTCTGACAACGCTGGCGGGGAACTGGCAGCTTGTTCTAATGAAGAGCATTTTGAGCACATCTTTACCTGTATAAACCACCTTAATTCTATTAATAATAATATTCAGTTTACAATGGAATTACAGGCAAATAATTCTTTAGCTTTCCTTGATGTTTTAGTCATAAAGAATTCTAATGGCACAATAGGCCACACAGTATATAGGAAACCCACGCACACCAATAGATACCTCAATGGTGAATCTCACCACCACCCTACACAGTTATCTACCGTTGGCAAATCTTTGTTGCAGAGAGCCCACCACCTCTGCGATGCTGAACACCTAGGGAATGAGCTTCGACATGTGAAGACTGCTCTTCATCAGAACAAGCTGCCAGTTCCCCGCCAGCGTTATCAGAAGACCAACAAGCCACCCACAGTTGAGAGGCAATCAACACTTATACCATATGTGAAGGGTGTTACAGACAGGATCGGCAACATCTTAAGAAGAGCTTCTATTAAAACTATTTTCAAGCCTAACAAGAAAGTGAGCCAATTCTTGAGACCAGTGAAGAGCAATATTCCTTTGCAGTGTGCAGGTGTATACAAACTTGATTGTGACTGTGGTTTATCATATATAGGTCAAACAAAGAGAAACATCGGTGTTAGGGTGAAGGAACACATCTCCGATGTCAAGAATGGGCATGTATCAAAGTCAGCTGTGTGTGAGCATACATCGAACAAATCCAACCATTACATCAGGTTGGATAAACCCCACATACTCGCTAGGGAGAATAGATATATCCCTAGAATGATCCACGAGGCTATTGAAATACAAAAACATCCTAATTTCAATAGAGAAGAAGGTTGGAAACTTTTCACCACCTGGGACCCACTATTAAAAAATTTAAAGTCCCCAGCACACCACACTAGAGTACCAGATACAGTTAGCTTATTCTGCAAGAATCCAGGGAAGTACGCGAGGCAATTAAGGAATCGTTGGCGGTAGTTTGATATAATAATTATATCAACTGACAGACAAATGCCACCTCAGTCTACCCGTGACCACGGACTACTGTAAAGTGTTCGAAACGTCGGGTTTCCCAAAAATGTTTACCATTCAATATACGCGATTAATCTGTTTAAAAGTGTTTCATTTAAAATATGATGGGCGATGTTTAGAAACCCTATGGTCTCAAGACGCATCTAAGACCAGTCTTTTTTTACCAGTGACGATATACTGAAGCGAGACGTGGCTGCTTCCTAAATATGTGTCTCTCGTTAGAAGACTCAGTCACGATATTTCCCTTCGTGATAAAATAAGAAATGAACACATCCGTTAGAGTTAGAGTAAAAAGTTACAAACTTGCCGCCTTGGAAGATTTAGCCAAGGAATATTACAAAACCCTTGGCTCACAAAAGGTTATTATTTTTAAAACATAACAATTTAATTGATTATTAAGCCTCAAGAACATTGATCAAGAGTAGAAAATTAAATTCCTAACAATATTTGGAATGAAACAATTTTACCGGATTAATCGCTTATATTATTTGTGAAAACAAAATGAGCGATTAATCCGCTTAAATTTGTTTCATCCATAATGTGTATTTATAATCGCAAAAATCATAGATACTTATTATAGCTAATAATATATTTTCTATACTTACCTACGCGTTGAACGCGTTCATCTCTTGAACTACTGGTTAATTTTTAAAATTGTTTTTGTATTAGATTTATCGAAGGAGCCGAAAAAATAAAAAAAATAAAAACTTGACAAAGCCACCGAATTCAGGAACTTCCGTGCGCGCTGTTGAAGCTATGTAAAAATCATGTATGATAGAATTGTTTGTGTTGGGACATTGAAAAATTTTAAAAAAAGTCCACGACATCATATGTTTTTTGGGAGAGGACTCTCAAGGACAACCCTTCTCATTACCTGTTGGGCTGCAGTTACTAACTACTACTTGTTCATGTTAAAACACCCATTGGCACTGTATAGGGCCCAGGTTTCGGCCTCACATGTAGTATTGTTCTATTTTCGTATCAGCTCGAACCATTTTATTGCATATAAGATAGAGTTGTTCAAGACCTAATGATCTGTAAAGGCTGACATTTTTGGAGGTATCTACTTTTAAAAAGCACGTCTATACGTACGTAAAGCCTGCAGTTGGAGCTACTCTGGTTTTACACGGGGCTATGAGCGAAGGTATTCACTTAGTGTCAGGTGACCCGTACGCTCGTTTGCTTTGTCTTTTCTATAAAAAAAACTGTTTATTAAATTAATAATCATGTAGTTAGAGCTGGTGAAATCGCGGCTGCTTATATTTCAATAATTGGCATGATAGTGCACTAATTCCCATTAGCGCAATTAGTAACCATACTACGAATATGGGTGATCCTGCACCATGCAAAAGTCATAGCATTTTAAATTTAATTTTAATAGTGTGTCTTCATAATTGATATGGTATAGGGCCCGGCTAATATTTCAGGGGAAAATGCATCTGTCCTTGCCTGATAATTAAAAGATCATTCTACATAACAGGCTGGTCGATCGAAAATAAGGAAACTTGTCTAAGTTTGACAATAGTTAATTCTCGTAAGGGACATCATCATCATTATCACTAATATATATGCAGGTATGGAGCGCCTCGTTGCGTTGAGCCGCTACTGAACAAGCAATGTCTCAAGAATTCAGCAGAGTGTGTGGAAATGAAGTATTTTATGGTAACAGATTTTCATAATACTAGGTTCCCGAGTACCCTCCTACTCGGCTATTCTGCTATGTGCGGGATACGGTGCAAGGCTAAAAAATATTTTAAAGAATCTCAGCAAGAGAATAGCAACACTGAATAATGAAGATAGCTTAATCTCATTATCCAATCCGCTTAAGGATATGCATAATAAAGGCGAAATTAATTTAGAAATGAGTCGTCTAGTTAAAGTTGTTGACTTCTCATAATTAGGAAAGTCCAAAAGCTATATTGTCATGTGAATATTTTGGGTATTTACGATTAATATTGATTGTAAGTCCATACATAATCGAGCTATAATTTTATTGATTTCTTGGATATATGCGGTCATTTACCTTTTATTATTACCTCTTTTTTTACAATGTTTAGTTTAAGTAGTATTTTGCAAATACAATGACAAGGGTCTGACTGGGGGACTGGAATATAGAGAAATATTTTCACTTTATGTGAAAATATTTCTCTATATTCCAGTCCCCCAGTATATATTTCTGGTTTTTTACCAAACAATATAACAAAAGCTAGGAATGATGTAACTTAGTTTTTATAATTTATTTAATGGTTATAATACAATTTAAGGAAGAAATAATGTTCACATGAGAAACAAAAGTAAACTTAAATAAAAATTGCTTGTACTTAATTTTATTTTTTTTCTGAATTGTAATATTGTTATATATCTACCTATAAAGACTGAATATAGTGCTTGAAACGGTGTCACTCGAAGAGAAGAGTTACGTAAAGGCTTAAAAGGTCGAGGTGGACCTTGATTTACATAAAGGCCTATATGGGATAAAAGTTTTTGTGTTGAACAGTAACCTTCATTCTGTACACTTATTTTATTTTCAGTCAAGATGAGCTTTCGCTGAACCTTCAGCGTCAACAATGTAATGTCAATTGCGGGTGGTGGTCGGCATTCGAGGAAGGGCGTTGCGGCGCGGCAGGCGATACCGGCGGGCGGGGCGCTGTGCATCTAGGAACTTTTAGTGTCGTTCCTGAAACTATCGCTTCTGCAGACAGAAGGAGACGGCGCTACAGCTCGTCCGCCTGTGACGGCGTGTGTGCTGCTCGGCGCTCGCGAGGTCGTCGTATTCGCGGGCGTGGGGAGGGTATCGATGCGGTTGCGCGCGCACGCGTTCGATTTTCCGTCCGGGCGACGGTGGCGGCGCGTTGCATAACCGTGCGGCGGCACTCCGCGCGCGATCCCGCTCCGAGCGCCCGCGAGCGCGTCACACGCGCACACCCGCGCCCACACGCGCCCGCACGCGCCCGCGACCCGCGCGACCAGCGCGACCCGCGCGACCGACGCGTCCCGTGTCTGCCCGCCCGCCCGCAAGGATAAGGTTTGGAGTGATAGACCCTAAGTGTGCTTCGTTTTGGCTTTCCTCGCTTCTGGCTTTATCTGAGACGGAGACGGAGCGGCCGACGACGGGCCGGCGGTGGGCCGGTAGGTGTCGCAGTGCGCGTCCTTTGTCCGCGGCGAGGCCGGTGGTGGCAGTGGTGGCGGTGGTGGCGTCGCGTGCTGAATAATTGACGCGGAGGCTGGCCGGTGGCCGCTATCGACCCCGCTCGCGTGACTCGCTCGTATTACCCGTGGCAAGGACGCCGCGCTGGCTGCGGCACTGCTGCGCGCCGTCTCCACAGCCACCGCTGCCGCCACTGCTGTTGCTGTTGTCATCCTCTGCCTCAGTCTTAACATCTTAATTTACTATGTGTTCTGTACAGATATCTATTGACACACATATTTAATTATGTTAGTGTCATCAAAATATCATACGAGTAGAAAGAAACATCAGAAAATGTAAATAAAAATAAATAGCATTATCAGTTTCTACTTTACTCATCATTAAAAATGTATATTTTAAAGCAAATATGAGCTGAACATACATTTTGGGGTTAATATAAAGCCAAGGTGACTTATTTTGTCTTGTTACGTAAAAGCTAAAGATATTATAAGGAAAGTCTAGTGATCATTACATAACTTCACAATGAAGGCAAAGGTTAACAAACGACTACCCAATGAAATTTAGAGGGATCATTCTGTAAAAATATACTATACTAATTTTTCGTAGCTGTCGTAGCAAGCCGTAGCAGGCCAGGCGTTTTAAATCTAGAGGATTTTTGAAGTATTTTAAATTTATTTCTAACATGTAAATGAGTGATTTTGATTGAAATATCAAATTTATTACGTTTTTTATACTAACTTAAATTATATCTGAAAGTAAAAATTAAGTAAAGCTTTGTGCTACATGCCGACAGGTATAAAAATGATACTCTAAGTACTTTTAAAACACAAACAGTCCTTGTAGAAATCATATTATGCCATAATTTTTTTTATTGCGTTTTTTTTAAATATCAAAATATTTTTATTAAATAAGATAATGCATTAAATAACTTTTGCCATCAATATTGTAGCGTACATACATTTTGTTTATACATTTGTCTATTTATTTTATTATAAATTTATTAAGCAATGACTGATTTTTAAAACCAGTATATATTTTCGAATCCACCAAGAGTAACTACCACAACACACTTTGTACACAATGTGTAGGAGCTATAAAATATATTTCTAGCATTTTTGATTTCTCGAAATCGAATTTACATTTTGTTCGTATTCGTGCTGAAGCAAAAATTTTGTATTATTATAACATTTTTGTTAAAATTACAAAATTTATCAGCAAGTAACTACTACAAAATGTCTTTTCTTAAAAATATAAAAACGTCTAACATAAATAAAACAATATGATTTCATTAAATACGAGCAAAATATGAAGTAAACGCAAAATCTTGATATTCATCGGAAAGCGGAGAACCAAGTATCATAACACTAAGTTCTATCTAGCCGAGTAAAGTATGAAGAAAATTTAAGTCGCAAGTAGAAAGTTATTGGAACTTACATTTTTTTTCTATTGTTGGTCTGAAGCGTAGACACTTCTACTGAAGAACCTTTCAAGATTCAAATATCATAAAGCATCCGCGATATCTAACTTAAGGGATGTTAATACACGTTCTTGAATAAATAATATATGAATTAATAATTAATATACATTCTATGTGCCTTCATAATTAATGAAAATATCAGTATTTTAATTATTATTTTGAGCTTTGCAAAGAGAATCTATGTGTTAAGAAACTCCGTTATACATTTAGGCAATTCTGTTCTCCACTTTTCGCTGAAATCCTGAGGAATTGCGCGTTGAGCAGCGGAGATTAACGCCGCCCTTTGCCTCTTTACCCGAACGAGAATATCAAACTTTAGCTTCGTTCTTTGTTATAGCACAACCTGCGAGGCATAATGAAAAACTAGCTTCTATGTATCGAGATACTCCGATCTCTGCTCCCGAATTAGAGACATTGCATATTGAGGGACATACATTAACACCGCAATCGCCACAGAACGTCTCACCAGAACGAGAAATATATTATAAATTCATTTGACTGAATACAATCAAACACCCTAGGGAAATACTCAATTAAGTAAAAAATAATAAAATTAAATTGGAAAGAATACTAGATAATTCTCGGAAAAATTTACAAATATAGCTAATATTCTATTAAAAATATTAATTACTCATTTTATTAAAAAATAAAATACGATGGTCTAAATGTGACATTGTTTTTGCTGCCCTTGAGAGTTAAGGTTACTCGGCTTCCATTATATACTAAAGAAATTTAAAGTAGCATCTCGCTTTAGTGCTTGAGGGTAAAATTGTAAGAGAAAGGAATTTAGTCGAACCGAGACTTTGATCAAGATAGCACATCACCTTCATCTTATGCTGACCTGGGTTGGCCCTTTTGATGGGCGTCGAGTGTCGCACCAGTCGAACTTAGTTAAGTGGAGATAAAGGCCGAGATCGATATAACTGCATATTCCCTCTAAGTTATAGCGTGATATAGTTAGCTGTTGACATTTTTAGATACATTAAGTTTAGCTTTGACCAGCTACCTTACGACACATGTTATATGTGTTTACCACGTACGCTTTCATAATAATACAAATTAAATAGTAGCTATCATTTATGATAATAAGTATTCCAAAGTATTACAATTTTTATTACAAAGTTATTATAAGAAAAAAAAATGATAGGCAAAATATTTATATGAACTTGAAACCAAGCGCGATTTCACCCGTTTGTTTTAATGTAAGATCCAAATTATATAACGTTTTTATACAAACATGAACTATGCGTTTTTCTGATGTACATACATATATTTTATTGTATTTTATGTATGAAAGCGAAACAAATATCCACCTCATGAACTTTTATATTTGTGATGTGAATATTATAAAATTAAAATATTAATATTAATTCATATTTGAATTAATTGTTCAGTTATGTGCGTATTCTCTTAATACATTTTAAATTATAGATAATAAGTAACATTGTCTTGGTGCTTTTTTTAAAACTTCATTTCAATTATCTTGAATTCTTAGTCATCTGCTTTGAATAAAAAAAACTTTTTGAAATATATTGTTTATTGACACACCTATATTATTTTAGATTTTGTTTTTATTTACTTTATATTAAACCGAAACCGAACATTAATTTTGGAATATATTTTGATGTTTCTGCTTAAGCCCTTTTTTCACGACACGGTTGATTATTTTCTTATTTGTCGTCTTTATTAAAGTAACAATACCCTATGTTTTTAATTTAAAATCTACATTCCAATATATCCAATGTATCTCTGAAACCACACTGTTTCCTTTTTTCTAAGAATTCCACTTTGAGGTAATTCAAGACTCACTGTCATCACTTTACTTTGTCGATATCATTTTAACATTTTTGACAATTTCAACTTAGGCTTACACTGGATACTGTTACTGGTTACTGTTACTGGTATTACCATTTTTTGATAAACTTTAAATAATTTCAAGTGTTTTATTTATTAGGTAAGCTTAAGAATAGTTACCAATATATACATATATCACCAGAACTCACATTCTTTTCATACTTAATTTTCTCACGCCCTATACTCCTTCATTCTTATAGAATATGTATGTAAGTAAGTTTTTATAATTGAACTCATACTTAAGTGTTAGTTATGTTATTTTATAATTCAGCTATTTACTGATAGTGCCATTCGGTAGAAGTCATCACGTAAGAAAATACCGTATGATGTGTATATTGATCGACTACAAACAAATAAGCACGAGTTGGGTTGTTGAAAAAGTATCAATATATCGATATTTCTATCCGATATATTGGTACAAAATATCCAATGATTAAAAATATCTAAAACGTTAAGCCCAAAATCGTATAAGATTTTTTGTGTTAGTTACAGGGCAAATATTAGGTTGCCCGATACAATAAAATATTTTTTTTAGAAGTTAACTTTTTAGTTCTTGGTGATTATTATTTTTATTATTATTGTTGTTTTGGTAATTATTTCCATTTTTATTGATAGTTTTAAGTACATATTGTATAAAAATACAGGTAAATATTGAGCAAAAAGTTCTAAAATAATTTTAGAATGCAAAATAGATACGGACTATCGATTGCAATAATTACGACATACAATTAAAAGTTTGTATTATATGAAAATTAACAAAAATAATTATATGAAAATGATAAAATTATATGATATAAAAATAAACAATAACAATTTAAATTCATTTCAATTGAATATAAAAATAATAGGGAAAGATACTGAAACCCAACACCAACAACAATTCAATCTACGAATATTTTTTTTTATTGTGATAATATTTAGATAAATAAATACTGTAGCAGTCGTAAAGATTTTGGAAAACGCAAATGGCAGAATATAAGAAAAAAAAACCAAAAATCAATTTAACAGTAACAACAATTCCGGCAGGATAAAAAATATATAAAGAAGTGAAACAGAATTTAAATCTTGCCAAAGATGAGAATCAGTAACAATTGTTTATTTTTTACTACTTTTTTGTTAGTAAATATTCTAGGATTTATTTATTTATTTATTTTTATTTGGGAAAGCAAACGACTTCAGATTAAAACATTACAAGTAAGTACATGAAATATTAAGACAGGTTCAACAAAAATGACGTCAGACGCGCACTCCACAAGTTACTTAATAATATCTTATATAATTTTATGAAATGCGTGAGCTGTAAGGCAGAAACAGTTAGTTTTAACCATTACAAAAAAATCAAAAGGTGAGTTTAAAAATTGATATTATGCAAACCGAGTGAATATAAATCAAACTTAAAGTACAAAGTATAAATCAAAGTTAAACTAAAATTCATACCTATAACTAAATTAAAACAAAAATAAAACAAAAGTGAAAAACAAAAAAACAAAACATTACATTCTTGTGTTTATGTGTCGAGAAGAGTAATTATGTCATGTTTAAATTTATTGATTGGTAGGTGAAAAATGTCTACTGATGAAAAATTACTATTGAAATTGTCTATGATTTATCGCAGCGGGGATCGAAGACCGGCGTTTGTTCGACAAACAGTAGTAGCAAAAATTTTTTGAGTTCTAACCTCTCTTATGTGTACAGTCCTAGGAACAACATAGCAGAGACGGTTACTAAGTTCACTACAGTCAAATTTGTTATTTACTATCCCATGGAGAAACATACTTAGAAGAAGGTTACGCCTATTTTGGAGGGTGATAATTTTATATTTTTTTATAAGATGTTCATATGACAGGTATTTGCCCGAACATCTGTAGTGCATAGAACGCATATATTTGCGCTGGACTTGTTCTAAAACTTCTTGATATTTTTTGTATAAAGGGTTCCATATCTGAGTCGCATATTCCAGTTGAGGTCGAATAAGACCTTTATAGAGATGTGTATATGTAGAGGGTTTCGTAAATTCATTAGAGGTCCTCATAACGAAACCGTACATTTTATAAGCTTTTTTGGTTAATGCTATTATATGCTGGTTAAGATGTAACTTATCATCTAAAGTGATACCTAGATCTTGAATCGAAGATACTTTAGTAAGAGCTGTGTTACAGAGGGTATAGTTAGGATATTATTCTTAAGCTAATTCTTGGAAAAATATATAAAATTATAATATAAAAATACAGATTGCCTTTTGAATTACATTCGGAATTGGGGAAAAAGTTTAATTAATGGTATTTGTTGAGGAGTGTTCTCCTCGATGTTGATGAAAGTTTGATTTCTGAAAGACTGCAAGAGCTAGCGTGTGAGACTAGAAGAAAGCGCATTTTCAAATGCCACTTTCTGTGTTTGATGATACTACTGTTCTCTTCGAATTTTCTGGTTGGTCGATGGTGGTCGGCAACCGACCGATTGTGGTGCTGTATAGTACAATATTACTGTAGGTCCTTTAATATCCTTATTACATCTTCATCTCTGTAAGATGAAGATGTAGTAAGGATATTAAGGGCCCGGTAATAGAGCAAAGCTCGGCGGTGAGCTCCGCCCCACAACACGCAATGCCTTAAATTCGGCGGAAAGTGGGGAACGGAAGTGGAACGGAGTGTCTTAACACTAGGTTCCTGGGTCTTACATTGCCTCGTGCGTGAACCTAAAAAAAATCTCTGTAAGAAAGAAGGCATTTTGACATTGTTTTTTACTATATCAGAAATATATTTATACTCAGCTTTACGCTGTATCCAGCACATGGCAGGGTAGACAGAGGGAACCTGGGGGCCTTATGTTAAGACACTCCGTTACGCTTCCGTTCCTCACTTGCCACCGAATATGAGTGCGTGTTGAGCAGTGGAACTCAACGTCATATGATAATAATAATTTTATTATATTATTAAAAACATATATAAAGAAAAATATATAGTTATTTATTAGAATCTCTAACGTTATAACACAAAAATATTGTTATAAAATACATTCACGAAACCAGCGACAGGTTGAACTTATTGGCCGTTGCTATTTGTAGAAATATAAAACATTTTTCAAAAAATAAAGTTATCTTGTCTCTTACATAATTATAAAGGCTTTCGGCCTATTTCGTAATAATACAATCTGTAAAATACAACAGACGCTTGAAGATAAATTACGCAATTTAACATTATATTCCACGTGGTTATTTTGATACTACGTCATACTTATGGCCTATGTCGAATAATCTTTATACAAGAGATATAAATATACGAACGTTTATTAAATGTCCGTTAGCTTAACTTTAAAAAAAATACCATTGAACGTTCATGGGCTATATTTATTTACTTACATTTAATGGATTTTTAAGAATGGTTGGAATGGAATGGATTTTTTTTCCTGCCAACAACAAAAGATGGTAATCATTTTTTGATTTTTTCAATCTGTATCCTACAAGTAACAGGTAACTATAATTCCTATAATCAGGAATTGTATATTCACTTATTTAGCTATATCATTCAGATATAATTCTTGCCATTTTAAACTTATTTAACAAGTACTTAATCCAATATGGGTGAAAGTAGGAAGATTGATACAGAACAATAAAATTAGTAAGAAACCCAGTATGTGACTAAAATTTTTGTTATTCTAGTGTCACAGTGTATCTCGCCTACAATAGAGGGGGAAACCCGATGTTGGAAATTTATTTGTCCTACCTCCACAACCATGGCAACTTACAGTCAGAGTTCGTTTATTCTTAACACATGAATGAAAAAAAATCGGTATTAGTCGGTATTCGTGTGCATAAGAATTAATGTTATTGTTAACAGAATAATCAGTGCAATCCTTTTTTGCGTTGATATGGACTAAATGTCTGCAAAACTGCACCAAAGGCAGTGTGGCGACAGACACAGGAGTGGTTGTGTTAAGCAAATAATGAGCGAAATATGAATAGAGTACTGATGCGATCCCCTTATATCTTATGGATAAATATGTAAATAATAAATAAGTTGTTTTTTTTAATAAATTTATCCACATGACTAGGTAATTTGGGGGATTGAAATGTGGAATAGACTGAGATACATGGTGCGGAAATAATGCGAGGCAAAAGAGGCTCTCTAGTAGCTTTTCAAATAACATTATTTCAGCCTTATCGTCACGTAAGAATCACGATTGTGGCTTTTAGTATATGAACGAGGCGAAAATGTGCAGTGAAAGTGGAAATGTGGAATCGTAGTATCAACCGCATAAAGATACATTAAAATCATTTTAATGAACTCAACTAAGCTTAATGACTTAGTAAGAGATTTCATTACCAATAAAAGTCGGCATTGAAATTTATGTGATTCAGATTTGACAGGTTCTATCTGTAAAAATATCGATAACTGTTCAAATTCATAATTTCATTTTTGGTTTAAAAGTGACACAGTAGAATTAAAATGTAAAATATGACCCGACTATTAATATGTATAGGCATAATGTACTTAATGTTGTTGGCTTATTATTTTTTTGTTTTTAAATACTTTCAATTTTGCTGGCTAACCATACAAGAAATAAAAATATAAGCCTGTTCACCACGTTCCTACTTAGAATGGTGAAGTTAAACTTTGTAACTAAACTGACAAAAAAAATGCATGTAAAAAATTTTCACTCTTGGTATTTTAGGAATTCGAGTCTAGTAACAATTTAATTATGGCATTCTACATCATTTAAAATTTGGTAACTTTCCATAATAATTTATATTAGGAAAAAAAGTGCGTTTTAATTTTAGAAATGTTGGTCAGTAATTAATAGAAAACGACAGTTTAATGTAATGACTACTTTATTTGTACACCATTGCAGCGGCACCATAAGCGAGTGACTGCAAAAGTTGTGGGTTCGATCCTCACTCGAGGAAATGAAATATTTATAATATATATTTAATCTTATCATTTCTTCGTTCTGGTAACAAGGCAAATTCGGCGGAATGTGTGAAACGGAAGTGGAACGGAGTGTCGTAACACTAGATTCCTAAGTTCCCTTTGCGTACCAGATAGAATGGCGATTTAGGGCGATAAGAAACTGTCATAATTATATATGAAGAGCAGCTACGCCATTATATACTACTACTTGTTCTGTTATCACATTCAAAACAATATCTATACATTAACAAAATGTTCTGTGAAATTAATATAAACAATTGTAGCAATTTTGTCGAACTAAATATTTTAAATTGACGTAAGTTATATTATATATATATATATATATTATATATATATATATATATATATATATATATATATATATATATATATATATATATATATTATATATATATATATATATATATATATATATATATATATATATATATATATATATATATATGTTATATTATATATATATATATATATATATATATATATATATATATATATATATATATATATATATATATATATATATATATATATATATATATATATATATATATATATATATATATATATATATATATATATATTGCAGGGTAGGCAGAGGGAACGGAAGTGAAACCTAGTGTTATGACACTCCGTTCCTCTTCCGTTCCCCACTTTTTTTTTTTTACAGGCGAAAAATCACTATACAATCCCATCGCTGTAAAATAATAATTTTCGTCCTTCGAAAGCACCATTTTATTGTACAGGTTAGGTAGGCGGGAATCTTAGGGAATCACTCACTTCTCGTTGGAAAAGTTTCCCTAGAATCTGTTAGTAAATCTTTCATTTTTTTCTTTCTCCCAATTTTTAACTGAGCTTTCGCCCGCATATGACAGGGTAGGCAGAGGGAACTTTGGAACCTAGCTTTAAGACACTTCATCCCACTTTCATTTCCCCCTTTAAGTTTCAACTTTACTTTCGTTTGGTGAACAAAATATTATACAACAATAAATCAGTTCCGCTTATACATTGAATATACTAACTCTGTTTCTTTGTATCTCTTTCAAATTTAAGCTTATGCTTACCCCATGTATGCTTGCCATGCTTGCTTCTTTCTTTTTTTAAGTGATTTTTCATATATTTTTTATAAATATGTCTCGTATAAAACATGATATGTAAGTTGTAAATAAATGAAAATATGTTTTATAAATTATTGAGGCTAACGAAGAGATATTGAAATACTACTCTTCGATTAACGTTTTAATTACAAAAGCGAAAATGTAGAACGCTGAATTTATCTGGCACAGTCAATAAACCCGTTTGTCGCGCGCACAATTAAATTCTGGAAATTATGTAAACTAGCAAATTACTATTTTTTTATAAAATAATCTTATTAACTTCTATATTTTTTTCATAAGCAATGAAAACTTCGAAATCGTTTAGTTTTGGTGTTCTTTTCCTATATTTTCAAATAATATGTCAAATCTTTAAAAAATATATATTTTAACACAGTTTATTTTTTGGAGCTTTGACAGTGTCTTACTGGTGGTCGCATTTAATTTCATTTCCTAAAAAATATTACAATGAGGCTGTCATGTTGCAGCCTCAAATGTGTGACTTTAAATGCAATGATAGTGCAGCGAGTCAAGCGCGGCGTTGAGTTCCGCTACTCAACATACAATGCTTCGAAAATTCGACAGAATTTGTTCGGCAGAGTCATAATATTGAGTTTTCAGATTCCCTCTACCTTACTACTGCTTGTTGGATACAGCATAAAACTAAAGAAAAAATAGATATAGATAAGAAGGGGAGCTGAACGGAGTGTCCTAACCTACTGTTAACAGTAGGTTCCCAAGTTTTTTCTGCCTACCTTACCATTTGTACAGCATTGAACTCTGTTACTTATCACAAGCTATCTCGAATTATGGTTCTCCACGAATTCTTTTGTATGGGCGATGTACTACAAAGAAAAAAAAACTTTATAAAAAATCGTGAAATGAATTTCTAAGACTCGCACGATAATTTACAATTAAATAGAAACTGATAGATGAGTCAAGGATAAAAGCTGTATTAGGTTATGCTTATAATGTTTTTTCCAACGTAACTTCTTGTGTGGGTGCACATTTTTGCTCTACGTTTAATATATCAACCAGTGGCAAACTAATAAAACGATTAACATATCTAACTAATCATTTTATCACAATTCATGGTAAAACCAGACCATTTAAACATTATAATAAATAACTGACAATCAATATAAAAAGGATAAAAGCTTTACATAATTAACTATAATTAAAGTTTCTGTTAGTATAGTATTTAAAAATCTATATAATATTAAAGTTACTTATTATTTTTCCCTACATTGTTTCGCTTGATACGCTATTATTGTCAATATACATTGAGTGTGTATATATTATTTACTATACTTTCAAAGTGTTTTACTATAATTTCATATATTTGCAAATAAACATTTTTTTAGTGTTTCATTTAAGATGATATTTTGTACGAAAGGTTGCAAAGGGCGTTAGTAAAGAAAGCCAATATGAGTAAGAGGTAAGCCCAAGAGGGTTTTGTAATAATAATTTTTACTGGGTCAGTAGATGTATGACTGAAATGTTTTATTATAAGAATTTTGCAAGTTTTAGTTTTAGAGCTGTCACTTTTATTCGCGTATAATGCAACATAAATGATAAGTTTGTGACAGAATTAAATAGCAGTCGGTTTAAATTCAATTGGAGCTATATACTGTTATATCGTTAAATTTATTTAGTTGATAAAACTCGTGCGCATAAATATCAAATTAATTTATACTTTTATACAAAAAATATTTATCTTTGTGGACTTGAAATGTTTCTGAAATATAGAAATACGCGTTGTCCTGTTTGAAAACCTTGAAACCAATTTCATGTTCATATTACAAGTTCTATGAGTTTGTGACTTTTAATCTATATTAGTTTTAGAAAGTCAAGATCTATTGGTTTAACATATTTAGGGACAATTAAAACTTAAAAAAACTTATCTTAACTTAGCTTCACGCTATATCCCTAGAGGGGTAGGCAGAGAGAACGGAGCGCCAAACGCTACAGTCTCGGCATACCCGGCTACGGTCTCGGCATACGGCATATAATTAACGATTTAATAAGTGATAACACGCCTTGAGAATAAAATGCTCCAAGCTATTTCAAATGTATCATTGTCACAAAATTATATGATGTAAAATTTTGATTAAAAAAAAGACATACAAAAAAGAAGACATTGGTGGTAAATTAATTGACGTTCAAAATACGAAGCTTGTTACTTCTTATTTTGAATAAAAATATTTGAATTTGAATTTGAATACCTCTTTCACCTCATCCACCGTCATCAACCTCTTCATACATACCCTCCGAGGGGTCCTCATGCTTTTGCACGTGACCTTCCTCCAGTATCGTCGATATTGTTTTCAAAGGTCATCTGAGGTCTCCCCCTCCCTCTCTTACTACTCACTTTTCTTTCATAAATCTTTTTTGCCATTCTATCTTCATTCATTCGCTCGACGTGCTCATAGCACCTGAGCCCGTTCTTTTCCATTCTTCCTATGACATCCACGTGTATCTCTTCACTAGTTATGTAATCAGCTAAACTGGCTCCGAATATCCGACGAAGAGATTGTATCTCTACAGTATTCATCTTTCTAACATTCTTCTTCTGTAATACTCACGTTTCGCTGCCGTATAAAAATGTGGGTACCAACAATGCATTGTGTATGGCCAAACGACTATACTACGTTACGCCATCTCAACAATGCAGTTAAGGCACCGTTAACTCTGTTACCGGCAGCAATACAGTTTTCCACATCCATTTCGTATTTTCCATCTCTGCTAAACATATTTCCCAGATATACTACCACATTTACTTGTTCTAATATCTTAAACGCAGCTTATTTTAATATTGATATACGTTTAATAAATTATACTATTATCGCGCAATTTTTCGACTTCAGCATCCTCGCCATAATCAGCATACATCTTACTTCATGCTTAAGTGGCATGATTGCCCTTACGGAAATAGAGGAAGACCTATTATGCAGTTTATTCGCCAGCAAGGCGCAGAAAACTGATAAAAATAAACAAATCGTAACTATAAAAAATATAGTTACTATTCGTTTAAGCTGTACTTTATTGAAATTTATAGTATTATAGCTTTACTAGAATTTATAGACATGTCATTTGTTTAGAATAATTGAAATATATTTTACCAATTATATATAGGGGCAACCAATTATATAAAGAGAATAAAATATGTAGATCATCCTGGCGCAGCGGCAAAACATCTGAATGAGGTGGTTGCTGGTTGGATTCCCGGTCGGCAATAGACAAGGGGTGTGCCCTTGTTTTGCCGCTGCGCCAGGATGACCCACATATTTTATTGGTTATATTTTTACGTCAATATCAATAAGGAAATTAGTACCTACACAACATTTACAAGTACTTAAATGTCAAAAAAAAACCTACTCAGCAGTTTTCAACCCGAGAACATTATTTTGGTATTATTAAACAACAAGATCTTTAACCAATGTAGGAAGGTAGTAATAGGGATAAACAATTACCTACTTAATTTAGTAACTTAATTTTCATTATCTGATTACATTTTGCCTTACTGCCTTACGTCTTTTAACCGCTAAATTCTTCGTTCGTAATTAAATTTTGTATTAAGGTAAGTGAATGCGTTTTTTTTTCACAATTATTTTTAATTGCGAAGCATTTTTTGCTTATTTCTATTGTCTCTTTCGACTTTGAGAGTTCATGGATCATTAAAAAGTGAAGTATTTAGTTGAATATCTTCCTAATATGAACAATACTGTATTAGTCGTTTTGATTACTATTCTAATAATAATATTAGTTAGCTAAAGGATATTATTACATATAAGTATGTTTTTATTTTATTTTCTCACTGTATCCTGTACATGGCAAGATATGCAGAGGGACTTTCAGAATCCTGTATTAAAATACTCCGATAAGTTCCCCGCTCTAATTTAAGTTAAGTGGCGGAATTCAATGTGCGCTTTGGGTTGTTACCAGAGCGAAGATATGAAAATATTAAATATTTCATTTCCCCGTGTGGGGGTCGAATCCACAACCTGTCACGCTTACATACACACATTCCTAATACCTACATTTAATAATGTTAATCTATTACTTAATTTTGATAACATTTATAGAACGTTAAATGTTCATTTGTTTATGGTTAAATCACAAATTCATACAGTTTATTAATCGTAACGTTCATTACTTTGTCGAGTTTTCAACATAATTCAAGTCCAGTTGCGTGCCTTATAAAGCATGCTAGCGTACCATTTAATTGCATATTTTTTTACTTATTGCCCTCCAACGTTAAAAACCGTTAACGTAAGATTTTCTCTAACTAGAAATTCATTCTTAGAAAATCACATTAATAATTTGTAACTGTGTTACCTTAACAAAGCTTTTCTCGCCACATATTTAATTTGATTAGACTGACTACTACAGTCTTCATATTTTTAATTTGCACAGTGTCTGAGACATAGGGCAGAGTATGAGGTAATCTGGACATCAAGTGTTAAGACACTTTCGTTTCCCACTTTCTCCCAATTTTTAAGAAATTGCGTGTTTGATGGCGAAGCTTAACACTGAGCTTTGCCTCGTTGCTAAAGCACAGCACACATGAAAACATAAAATATTTAATTCTTCCGAATGGGAATCGACCCCACATCCGTTGGTTTAAAGACCCGCGCTTTTGGTGCATCCTGACGGCCTCTATCTATCTAGTCTTCATTTGCTAGAGCAATAATTGTTTAAAACTGACGTACAGTAGAAATACATTTCTGCCCATACCCTAGCTTCTGATTCCATTCGATATGGTTCGGGATTTAATTTCCTTTTAGGATAAGTTTATATTTAAAATGAATTTGGTTCCCAATCTGATTCCACCCAATGTACATTCCTTAACATGAAACTAAAGTGGATAACGACTACATATGTCTATTATATGACATTTCTCTAAAATGCCGCGGGATGTCAATGGAATAAAAAAAAGAAATAGATGACTTAGAAAGTAAGAACGAGTGCTGTAAAATTTTATAAGCATTTATTTCACGTAACACTAGGTTTTAACATTGATAAATAGTTCACGTCTATAGAATATACAAATATATCACTGTAATGTCTGCTTATTCTTCCATTTATTGCAGTGAGTATTTATTGTGGTAATAAAAATTTCACTTTATATAGGGTTTTTTCAGCTTCAGCAGTATTCCGCACGTGTCCGGGTAGGCAAAGTTAACTTGGGAACCTAGTGTTAAGACACTCCGTTTCGAAAAGTATGTTTCCGCTGAATTTGATGCCGTGCGAGTTGAATGGCGGAACTCAACGCTGCGCTCTCAACACGCAATGCCTCAAATTAGGTACCCTACACTAGGTTTCCAAGTTTCCTCTGCCTACTCTGCCTAGTGCGGGGTACAGCGTAAAGCTATAAAAAAGTAGGTATCATAAAGCATACAAAATAAATAATTTTGCTTATAGCGCATCAAGTCTGTGGTTTAAAGTAAAATAAAAGAAATTAGTACAGCCACGAGTCACGCACACCCCTTCCTCTGTGAAGCAGTATACGTGGAAACCTGATGAGCTTATTCATATTGTCATATTAACGTCACAGATCATCGTAAATATTATGCAAATGGGTTAAAAAAGCATGTAATTGAGATTAACTGCAAGCGTGATTCACAGAAACTGTGGTAACAATGTGTAGGCTTAATTTGGTCGGGTTATACGCGTAGATGTACGCATAGTCCCGCAGTGGCGCCTGAACAAGTTTCAGGAACCTTGAACAGCCCGCCCCACGCCACTCGCGACCTGCCACCTACCTCCTCCCACCTACCTCCGGCCTCGAAAAACCCTCCCTGTGTTTTCTTTATCAGTCCCCTACAGCTAATTTCATGTAACTATTTTTTTCATATCTATTTAAATGAGTATTGTTATATAGGTTAATTAAATATACTATATTATTGTAGATTAAATATCATTTTATTTTCAACAAGTGTATTTAAAATCTTTTATTATATGTATAAAAATATTTTATGATATTTTTTTTAAATGTATAATGAAAGAGTATTTTTTATTTTTATAGAATATGAAATATTTTTTCTACGAATATGAAAAAAGACATATATTTTCTAACGATATGATAAAACGAAATCAATATTTATTAAATGAAAAGAAATTTTATGAAAATACTGCAAAAGTTAACGATTTTAGCATTTCCGTTACGTATCATGAGTTATACGAAGCAATATAGATTTTTACTTTCTTATAGATTTTAGAACGATTGATTAAAAATATAATTCACTGTTACAATGTAGTTTTGTAATATAATTTTGTAAATACCTGTTAGATAAAGAACCTGTTTAGAAAGCCTATTTCTATATTAATTAAATAATAATTTAACATCATTTTTTTAAATTATATTATATTTTCTTTATCTATATAAAAAAATACTTTTCACATAGATAATTAATTAAAATAATAAACGAAGTAATATCTATAATAACAAAACACTAAAACATACCACATTGTGTCAATACAATAAATTGTCACAAGCCCTTGCATAGTAATTAAAAAAAAAGAGCGTGTACCTAGAAACTCCCCTGTTTTGCGGCGCGGTCGTCGGTGCGGCTGGCACGGTTTGCAACTAGGTCACCGATGTAGGCGAGTACACTTGCGGCCAGAGTGATTATCACCTTTGATTTTGCATTTATTTACACGAGACCGTCTCAGGTCAATTTATTCGTCCCCCTCTGATGCATTAAGACGTACAGTTGTAGCAAGATAATATTTACTTCCATTTGGTTTTGTTTTGTATAAATTTATTTATTATTTATGATTTGTAGATACTTTAAATTAATTGATACGATAAATATTTGTACATATATTACATTTATGTAAACGCTGTTGTAACAACAGCGTCTTCCTGCGGCTTCGCCCGTTTACTGCTCCGCACGGTACATTTTAAGTGTGAAAGGTGATACGTCTGACCACAGGTAGTCATTGCTTAGCCAATCAAACTTCTTTTATTTTATAATATTAGTATAGATTTGTATTTAGATAGTAAGGAAAAGTCTTAAAACGTTTAAAATCTTGAATTACCTTTTCATAACCCCAAAAACAAAACCGACTGACCTTACTATATGACAAATTGTAAGTTGCCAGCTATGTCGTAAGTAAGCTGTTGAGAATTTGAAATTTAAGTGTCCACTTTAACTTATAATATTTATTTATATCTTGTAATTACTAAGTTAACACAATAATATTTAATTTGTTACTTATTTCATCTTTTACTATAATACCTATATAATACATTGTATTTAATAGTATTTAGTGGATACTATATATTAAAATATTATTTTCTGCTATTTTTTATTGAATAATTTATGTGTTAGGTATTAAGGCAAAACAGCTGCAATGCAGACTTTTCTATGTTGTCAAATGATACAAACAAAAGCGAATTCTTCGTTGACTTATTTAGGTCATCATAATCATTATTTGAGTTAAATATATGTAGCTGTTAGATTATTTAGTATCTTTAGGTATCTGTCATGTGCTATGCAAGGGAGAAAGAATTTAAAGTGATTTCATTCTAGAGCATATTGAACGTTCGACGCAAGCTTGTCTAATCAAACCGGGGAGTCTTTATATAAACATTTCCCAACAGAATTTGAGTCTTCAATTATCGCGTTTAAGCTCAACTGTGCTACGATAGTAAATAAACTTGCAGCATCATTAATTAAAATATTGTTTATCAACATGAAAATCGATAATACAGTGAGATGATTATATTAAACGCTTTCATTACAGTGCGTGGGTGAAGTACCAGCTGTCTATTCGAGAGCAATGTGTCCGTTAATAAAACAATTTAATTTTGTTCCGCTTGCGTTATTTCTAGATATAACTTTACTAAGATAAATGATTGAAATTATTTTTAATGTCATGAAATAAGCGTACTTAACTACTACTACTAATAATATATTTTAGTACAATTTTACCTCAACCTCACGATGTATCCCGCACATGGCAGGGTAGTCAGAGGGAACTTGGGAACCTAGTTTTAAGACACTCCGTTTCACTTCCGCTACCTACTTTCCGCCGAATTTGAGGCATGAACAATTTTAACTATTATTAAAATCTTATAAAACCGGTTGATGTAAGAATCGATATTTGTCCGACCTATGAAACGCCGTAAGGTGTTTTCCCCAGCTTCACTCTGTATCGTGCACATGGCAGGGTAGGCAGAGGGAACTTGGGACCTTTAATACTACATTCCGTTGCACTTCCGTTCCCTCATTCTCACAGTAATTCCGACAAATATAAATCTTAAATTTTAAAATTAATTGACACGTGAAATCTAAAATATTATTAAAAGACTTATAATTCTTACTATGTATTTTCCACCATGATAATAAAGTACTGTTACCATTTTAATAATAATTTTAATAAAACTTAAAATCGAGGCTAAAACCAATTTAGGTCACGTAGCTAGTAAATTTAAAATCAATGATATCGGTTTTTATATGATAAAAAGATTTTTCCCTCTTGTTTCAATGGACATTGTCTGGTTCCATAGACACAAGGCCACAAAATACGGAACGACATTGATCGTGCAAAATCAGCTTGCTTTTTACAATAGCAACCGATGAAGGTTTTTCAGTAAATTTCAAATACATTTTTGCCATAATAATACTAAGTTTTTAATTTGTGTACTGCATGATTGTTATACTTTATTAAACTAGAAAGAACGTTAAGAATATTTTGCTTTAGTACGTAATTGTTGTAGTATATCAAATGTATACGAATTAAAGAAATTGTAATTTCTTTGTAAGTTCGACTTATATTTTTTTTTTTTTAGCTTCACGCTGTATCCCGCACGAGGCAGGATAGGCAGAGGGAACCCGGGAACCTAGTGTTAAGACACTCCGTTCCACTTCCGTTGCTCACTTTCCGCCGAATTTGAGGCATTATGTGTTGAGTGGCAGAACTTAACGCCGCCTTTTGCCTTATTACCAGAGCGAAGAAATGAAATGTTAAATATTTCAATTGAAAATATTAAATATTTCATTTCCTTCGACTGGGGATCGAACCAAGAACCTGTCGGTTTCAGTCACACGCTTGTGCCGTTGCGCCACAACGGGCCTCATTATAACGTAATGTTACTTTCTATGTGAAATACGATATAAAGAAGCATTAAAAATCAGAGCTACCCTTCATTAATTCTTTAATACTTATAATACAATTACGAATGTAGATATTACATAGCATTTTTCGTGATATATATCCGAAAAATAGCAATTAGTGTCTGAAGTGACGTTGTTTCTTGATAGTTATCTCTTTGTCTACAATTGAAAGGTTCGCTCTTCTGGAACTACCGCACCACGCTACAACGCTTTATAATGCCTGGCACAATATAGCCCGCAGCGTCTGACTGTTGCATATCGCCTAGGTGTCACAGAATATGGAACATGGACGGCTGCGGCCATTGAAATATATCTCTTTCACATACCCTTTGAAATACAACCTTTTCATTTATGTAAGGAAAACCGTGGATGAAAACATTTTGCATGAAAATAATGCTAGATTAATTTCGCTGTAGTATTTAAACGTAGACTTATTCGTATAGTTTTACGGTAATGTTTTTCAAAACGTTAATGGGCCGAGATATAAAAAACTCTAAGTTTTAATGATATTCATTTTTGTATATAAGTGCTTGCGGACTGCATGTTGTGATTAATGCATTTAATACAACTAATACATTTTAATCTACACAATATATAATTATGAGTCTCTATTACAGCGAACATGTGATAGCATAATAAATAACTGAAACCTTTACGTAGGTACCTAGAAAAAAAGATCGAGAAATATTTTATTGAACTCCTAAGTAAAAATATTTTAAATAACCCAGGGTATGTGATTTTTACTTTACTTATTATTATTAAATGACTTAGAGGTATATATGAAAATAGAATACAATATGAAAATAGAATTGTATTATACTATTTTTATTCAGTCACACAGTTCACAAGTTCAGAGTTTTTATTCAGTCTTTCCTATAAAAGAGCTTGTCTTATAATAAAATGCCAATAATAATATATCAGGTCGATGACACGAAAATTTGAATCGAAAGAAACAATATTGACTCTAAATAAACTATCCTCGTTTCTCTAGCTAAGGCAAACAAATGATATGAATAACTGGTATCTATATTAAATTAAATCCAAATTATGAAGCTTGGAACCAAAAAAAAAGTCACTTTTTCATTACTTTAATTATAATTGATAACGAAATTAAACAATTGGTTGAGAAAAGAAGAAAGTTAAAAGTTATACTAATATTAAGTTTGTGTCTATGGATGTTTGTTCCACTTTTATGCAAAAACTATACAACTAATTTTACTGAAACATTTATGAAATAGAATAACACACAAGCTTCAATGTACGTATAATTTTGCTATACTACATGTATAATAATAAGTTTATGCGGGCAAAGCTGCAGTTAGGTTGTTAGTATTTCATATTGGTAAGTGCCAAACTGCTGACTAATATCAGTCTCATGATTCAGGGAGTGGTGATGAGCAGAAAATAATGCTTGTTTATGAATCACTATTCACTTCTTAATCGATAATAACATTACATTCGAAATTTTATATACTGATACACTTAATTTAACTTACCAGACTAAGTGACCAGACTATTGCATCTACAGTTGTTTTAAAATAACTGAAGATTTGTTTGTAAGCTATCTGCAAAGTAGTTTTATTATTGCATATGGTAAACTGAAATATTTCTAATATACATTTGTATATTCACCATAACGAATTACCGTAGACGTTGTAAAAATATATATATTAAATTCAAGTAGATCAACATGGGCGAAGCTAACTCGAGAGCTAAGCGAAATAGGCTAAAAAACGTAACACATAACAATACGACAGAAATGTCGTAAAAAACAATATAAAGTTTTAGTTTAAATACTTTAGGAACGGCAAAAAAATATTATTCATAAATTATAATAAATATTATAAATGAAACTGTTTTAACAAAAATTAATCTCGTATATTTAATATTGCATGTGTTGAAAACATCGTATTTTAGAAAATGTATAAAGCTATATTTTTTCAGCTCTACGCTATCTCGCGCATATAGCTGGATAGGCAGAGGGACGTTAGGAACCCAGTGTTTAGACACTCTCTTTTATTTAGGCGTGGGATCCCGTTTTCATATAGGCGAGTAATCCGGGTAAAAGAGTTTCATTTAAAAATATTTTAACATCAAAAATCTTGTTTTATAATCAATAATTAACAATAAAACGTAAAAAGTTTTCTGTGTCAAATACCCTCTCCTATCGCAACTTTTAACAAAGTTCAAATTTTCCAATCCTATACATATACAATTTCCCAGACTGCGATCAATACTGAATGTATTGATTTGTTTGTAGAGTTTCATTGTTCTTAGAATACATTACTTTTTCATTAATAACATGTATGCTTATACTATATGAAATGACGTAACACGCCATATAGACGTTTTCAAAATGATATTACAGATAACATAAATTTATAACAAAGTTAAAAAGGTAATTATAAAAATACACGGCTACATTGAAAGATATCTTGATGTAAATTACAAAAAATACTCAATAAATTAATATAATGTCTTATGAGATGGATTTCAAAATCCAAAAGCGTAGAGCAAAAAAACAGAAACGCGCCAGAACTTTTTATTTCTCCACTCTAGGACGACAAGGCGCAACCTAGGCCTTCGGTCCTCATGCGCAACGTAGTCTAGAGATAGTCGAGACCAGCCCCTTTGGTCTCACTATAGACACTTCTATAAAGGAAAAAACGTAACTATATAATATAATACGTACGTACACACGTAACTAAATAACATACAACTATTGATAACATGATATAATAGCGACTGTAGTAAAACCTTTTGGTAAAACAATAGAAAATAGCTCTAACATTACTCCGATTATTTAATACAAAAAAGAATATTATGCCATTGTTACCGCAGCGAGTACATAAATATGAGATCCATTAATGTGATGTTAAATTCCTCACGTATTATACTCAATAATGATAATGTCAGTAGCTATAGCGTGGCGCTATTCATAGATGTTTCTAGATCAATACTATCTACTAGAGACTTTAACCTCGACTGTACATATGTTAAACATAAATTTATAACTCTAGTAAGACTGAGCGAAATGCCTTTATACAGAGTTAGTACTTTGTATGAAGGAATTTCGCTTAGGAATGAAGAATATTTCACTAAAATTGATAAATATACACTAACAACAACAACTCCTTAACTGTATCTACAAAAAATATTTTTTTTTTGTTTAATATCGTTTATAAAACAAAAACTCATAGAAACTTGTTTTAAGTATTCGTTGCACTACTTTACAAAATAAGTATAACATATATGAAATAAAAATATTTTCCTGCAAAGGGTATGCGACTGAAAGGCGCGTCACCTCTCCATTAGGCGGAGGTCGGTCCCTCGACGTGCAAATTTAAAGAGTCAGGTAAATAGAAAGTTCAACGACTTTTCCCGTATGTCATGTTGTGTTTGCTGCGGGAAGCCATAAGTGAGTAATGAATACCGTCACATACATATGCTTATATCGCATTCGTTAATGATAACAATTAACGTGGGGTTTTTTAGATCGTTATACGTTTTATAATTTGTTGATTAATAAGAAGGAAAGGCCCTGTCTGATACTAAATTGTATAATTACATTTCTATGTACCCCGTTTTTGGATATTCGGACAAGTGACATTAGTGTTGGACAGCTGGAAGTAATTATAAAAAAGTAATGCTTAAATTATAAATAATGAGCGGAGAAGTTATTCAATTCGGTTAACAATGAGAAAAAAATATTTTTTTTATTTTTTTTGTTGTGTCTCTTTAATTTAAATAGATATAGTATAAAGTTCAGTTTAAGCACGTAATGTTTGGTAAAATAGCTTAATTGACTTTTACGAAGTTACTCGAAGAATAATTCTATATATTGTTTTATTAAATCGACTAAATTTTAAAACGACTAATATTTCATTTCCTCGTGTTGGCATCGAACCCATAACCTGTCGATTACAGTCACACATTTGTGACGCTGCGCTACAACAGGCCTCAATATAGGCTATCCTAAGCGTGGTAAAAAAAATTATACAAAAATAGTGCTTAGGTAAAAAAGTGTGCTGAGTGGCACTAGCGGTGTAATAACGAAAGTAAGTTTTCCATCCGCTATATCGAGCGTAAAGTGAACCCGCAAATCGAGGGGTCATGCATCAGGTTATCTGCCGGTGACCGGGTCGGGGGTCAGCAATCGATCGACACCATCGCGAGCCTCTAACCACTACAGCAGTATACGCCAATAAAACATTTGTACCTAACCAGAGCGTATGCGAAACGTGAACAAAGGAATCATGGCACTTACGAGTATATAAGCATTACTGACAGCAAGTATAATAATGCCTTCATTCAGGAAAAAAAAATCGATTGAAAATATTTCAAGAGATGTCCAATGTGTAGTTGTTATTGGAAAGCAAATTCTGTATGTATTTTATGCACAGTATTCTCTTTTTTAAATTGCATTATACATTTAAAAAGCTTTTTAATTTGTTTTACTGATTAAGCTATCGTTGATAATTGCGTGCTATGATATTTACTTAGTATATTTCATCCATTTGTAGACTAGTAATGTTAATTAATGTAGGTGGTAGTAGTATTTAGTTTATTACCTACGTATTATTTTTCTATTTTCTATCTATACAATTTGTTAATAAAAATAGCTTCTACTTGCGGCATCGACCGCTTATTGTTATGAACAACACCAGGATATTTTTAATCCCCGAAGTACCGCAGGATACTAATTTAGACGGGAAAACACATATACTAAATAGATTTGAGAGAGCTAAATATATTTTGTTATATACGACAGCTGGCCACTGGCAATATTTGCCAGCAAAAAGGAATTCAATTTCAAAAGATTCAAATTACGAACCATTAACTGCATATATAATCATACTAATATAAGCGAACAATTTTCCCTAAATACAATAAAATAAATCGTGTTCAATGTTAAATAAAGAAAAGCGGGTAAAGTCACGCGGGACCGCTAGTGTACAAATTATAAAATAGCTAACAAATCTTTAGTATGAAATTGCTTAACCTTTAACAACGTGCCTTCCGATTTCTTATACCCTTGGAAGAGACATCACTTTTTCATGGTAAACCATAGAGTTTTTTTTTAAATTCTACTGTAAGGTCATCGTAAGCGGAGTCATATATTTTGAGCGGGTCTCTATTCAAGCTTTCATTCAAGAAATTCTCGGATACGATTAAAATTTCTTCCTAAAAGGACCAAGCAACGTTTTAAATGCTAAAGATAGTAAATAGAAAATATAAAAATGCATATGCGCGTTATGCAAGTATAACTGAAATTAATTTAGACCTTTCCCTAGGAAACACTGAATACAATTCTCAAAATACTCCGATTGGTGGCATGGTGTTTTTACGACTTAAGTGGAACAAGTAAATTTTATTTGTGACCTCCGCAAGTAAAAACATAAGAACGCACGATCCGTGTAACTTATTGCATATTGCACACTCTTACCCAATAATATTTTTATTATTAGGTATATTTTTGTAACTTAACGAGAGAATAATTAAATAATTAATAACTTTATTTCGTTTTTATATTATTTTATTTTCATAAATAAAAGTTTTTTTTTCATCTTCAAGCTGCTTCCCGCTACGATAGGCTTTCGAATTATAAAAGTAATAAATGCCTAGTTGATCCTTTGTAGTAAATATTTATTATTTAGGAATGTCTATAATATTAGTAGGTATAGTAGTATCGATTAATGAATAGTCAAAATTAATTTAAAAAAAAATCGAAACAATCGAATCGAATCGATATCGTTGCACGATGTTGAGTCGAGCTGTAAATGCGATGGTTGTCATTTAAATTGTGGAAAGTCTTCTAACATGCAATGTCTCGAATTCAGTGAGTGAGTAATCATGTGAGTGAAACTATTTTTTGCATGAGAAATGATAAATAGCTATAAAATAAAATATACTATAAAACTCTAGACAAATCTGTGTACCGTGAGTTTTACGCATTTGCCTTGGTTTCACAATAAGCTGAAGCTTGTGGCTTTGACTCAAGGTAAGTAATATTAAATATTTAATATTATCATTTCCTCACTCTATAAACGAGGCAAAGCGCAACATTAAGTTTTGGCCACTTGACACGTAATACCATATCTTCAGCGGAAAATGAGGAACAGAAGTGTGTTAATCGTGTCTAACCCTCTACGAAGTACGCCTATTTGACCCGTGCGAATCTATACGAGTATATTCTTAACATTTATTATGTGTTTATTATGTTATTATTTATCTGTACTAATATTAAGGAACTGTCGAGTTTGTTTGTTTGAACGTGGTAAAATAAAAAAATATTGGATAAAATTGAAAACTCATTTTTGTTTGGCACATGCTTTGCGAGGAAAGAAGTGCAAAAGGTCGTAGCGCTAGTTAACAGCGAGTATCCATACTTATAATATATCTATAGCCTATCAATGTTTGTACATGGAAGACATAAAGTAATCCCAAACAGTTAAATTGTTATCTG
This sequence comes from Eueides isabella, assembly GCA_019049475.1. Classification (NCBI taxonomy): domain Eukaryota; kingdom Metazoa; phylum Arthropoda; class Insecta; order Lepidoptera; family Nymphalidae; genus Eueides; species Eueides isabella. The sequence continues at coordinate 8,985,892 of CM032401.1, forward strand.
TTTGTCTGTGCGATTGTACGGGCTAATTTTAAAAACTGTTATTAAATTCAAATGTAGTTTTCACTATAATATTTTGGCAACCTTCACTTATCATTAAGAATGTTTGTTTTATTTGAACCGGTAAAAAATAAAAAGAAGTTATACCAAGTTAATATTAAGGTCGACAGAAATGCTTGCTACAAAATGTATATCATTCAGCTGAAATTAGTTAATAGTTTTCAATGTATACATATTGTCTTAAAAATGATAATATAATTAAAATAAGAAAGTAATTTATATTAGTAAATAAAATAATCTAAGGTAAGGGTAAGTAAGGGTAGGTCACTACTCTTTTACATAAACTTATTAGATTTATGTACATAAATCAAGAATGGCTGCGTTATGATTTTCAATATGACATTTCCAATCTTTTTTTATAATTGCCGCATTTAAAAAAGTCATATATATATGAATAAATTGATGTATTTAGTAAGAATAATGCAGCACGTTACAGAAATAGCTCTTTTATCATTTGTTGTTTTGCGATCCTAACTAGTAACGTGTTTGAGTAAGCTTTTTTCTCGTCCCCTGAAGAAATTATCAGGCCTCTGCCGTAACGTGTCTAACAGGGCACAAGCGACTGTAAAGGCGACTGTAAATTCGACTGATTGTATTTTATTTCCACTTGTGGTAATATAAAAGGGAAAATATTTAATATTTTTATTTTTTTGCTCTGGTAACAACGCAAAATGTAGCGTTAAGTTCCGCTATTCAACACGCAATCCCTCAAATTCATCGGACAATGGGGAACGGCGCATAGTGTCCTAAAACTAGAGTTCCAAGGAGAATCTGAGACTCAGTCTAATCTTATCCTACAGGTTGAATCTCAATATAACAAGCGAACATGGTGGACTTGGTGGTAATAACACTGATGAAGTAGCACGCGTATTAGAAAATTTTTTTTATATTAACCTAATATATATTTTAATATATCTATGTCGATATGTTAATGCTTCTATTATATTAAAATATGTTGCGTCATCGCCGGTGAAGTTGTCCGGGTGTTTGTTTATTATTAAAGTCAATTAAAATTTTTGGGCGAAGCGAAATGAGCGAAAAGAAGCAGAATCCCATAGTAAAGTAAAAAAACTAGTTAAAGTTATTCAAACATCTCTTTACACTGAGGAATTTTGAAGATAGGTAGTTCAGACACCATGTGTCTGTAGGTATACAACAACAAGTTAGAAAAATCTTACTTAACACGATTAACACCGTACTTGACCATTTGTAAGTACTAAGTAGACTAATTTTACTGACGGCCCACCTTAGTACTACGCTATATTGAATTACTCTTGGATCATAAACGCCACCTACCATTACAAATCGTTAAGCTCGGAACACGCCTGTATACTTGTATAGACATAACTAATTCTTATAAGACAAATCTACATTTTTATTAAATGGAGAGTACGCAATTTCTATAAATTACATTGAAGTGCAAGTCTTGCTTATTATGTTGTATATTATACACTAGCGACCCGTACGTGGCTTCACCCACATAAGCTGTAAAATTATTTACTAAATATTACCTAAAATTAATGCTTAAAGTTACCTACTTTAAGCATTAATTTTTATCATTTTTATCATCGACTTTTTTGTTTTATTTTTACTATTATATGTTAAAATATTACTTTTTTCTTGCCTATCTCTGATGACTTTTTTTTTTTTGTTACGATGAGTATTTTTTTTTATTTTTAATATGTGACTACATATTAAAAATAAAAAAAAATACTCAGATATAAAATTATTGACTTGGATATATTTTATTGATTCATTCTTATCCTGCTTAAACAAAAGTGAAATGGCTATACGTCTTTCTATTAAATACTATTAATGAATAAAGAAAACTTAATAAAAATCCAAAGAATATAAGTAATGATTTATCTATATATAATTAATATACATAAATAAAATTAAAATACGATCCCGGGTGAAACCTAAGAAGATGTATCTCAATGTTACAAGCTACTCGTATTACTATACTATAATAGACACACTAAAATTCTGCTAATTGGCTTTCTCAATAATAACACAATAATACAATATCGTAAAATACAATGTACAATTTAAAAAGTTAAGTTCGTGTCGGTCTTACCCACTCAATAAATGCAAACTTAAGTTTGTCGACTTATAAAAGTTGACAAACTTAAATTTGCACTTATTTTGCATGAAATGGACAACAAATACAAGATTGTAACGTGTTTTTTTATACTTTTCTGGATTTTACCTTCATTCGTATTGTAAGTTCTCATTTTAGATCAAATTTGATAATTGCAGGTCAAGAGGATATACCCTTTAGTCAAGATCATGTGTGAAATTTCATACGAAATGTATTTATTTAGTTTGCAAAGCGATGCGATTACAAGTGATTCTTGATATAAATGATCTTGAGAAGGTCAATAGAACGATTCCTTTTGGGATACGGAACTCTGGAAACCAATAATAGTTTTAAAATGTAGGGCTTGCTTTCATATTTCAAAAAAAAAATATATCTTTCAGATAAAATTTTTGACATTGCTGGCTGATATAATATTTCAAAAAAAAAAATAATCTGAAAGATTAAATTTGACATCGCTGGCTGATATAATATTTCAAAAAAAAATTTAATCTTTCAGATGTTGTTTAAGAGTGATTTTTATATTAAAATATCTCTTATTGTTATAGTAGGCGCCAAATTACAGTTTTTGCTTTTCACTGAAAACCCGAGCGGCCGTGCTCAAGTGCGCAAAACATGCTCTTGTTAACCGACTTTAATATGCAATGTTGCTAGTTTTAATTATCTGTATTCATTGCTAGTATTTTAAAAAGTGGAATATTTTAAAAAAGTACTCGTATTAAAAACAGGCTTTGACCATGAAAGCAAAAACTTTACTCTAATTCTGTTTGAAAGGACAGAAATATCAATTTTAATTTTGATATATATATTTTTTATAAAACTTCTAAAAATATTGATGTGAATTTAATGATTTTGTAATTTGTAAATAAATTATATAATGAAAAAATAAAACAATTTTCAAGAATAGAATTTATTTGTTAACTATCTATTCAAAAGCAACTATTTCTAACATCAAATAAACTTTGCTGTGATAAGCGGAAAACGTAAACGGAAACGTATAGCGTCGTTAAAAATAAAATATCGTTTCTATACATTTTTTTAACATCGATTTGTTTCACGGGATTTTTGTTAAGTTAATCAAATATAAATAATAGAAAATGGTTTATAATAATATGAATATTTTTATAGACTCATTCTACTTAAAATTCTTACAAAATCGGATTGCCAGCTTCTTATATTATGTCAGCTGGTGACAAACACAATTCTATTTCACTTAAAACGAAGTTGAACCTACAGTCTCAAAATGTTATAAATAATTACTTGTTTTATAATAATTATAATTACTTTGCACAGTAGTAGAGATAAAAGTCACTTATAATTTGATTCAGTTTTCTCTTTGTAGGGTAAACGACAACAGTATAATTTACTTTACAAGAACTTGTAAAAATATACTCCCTTTATTGTATATGTATGTCACGGTCCTAACGTATCTGTATCACACAATTTAGTATGTCAGAGTTCATCGCTGGCTCAAATAAAAAGTCATTGTGTTAGAAGCTGCCCTACGATGTTATATTCAGAGGCTTAAAGCCTCTTAAATAGCTGACAAATATGTATAGGCGTAACCTACTTATGCGTGCATTATATGTAGTTAGCCTCAAATATTGTACTGTTAAAATAATTAGAAATATTTTTGTTGAAGTATGTTAACTTACTACACGAAATGTAATTATGGCATGCACTAAGGTCGTTAAGAAATCAATAATAATAAGACCTTGTAAATCCTGCCCTGAATAAGCTTATTTTCACTTGCAGTGGTTGAATATAAATAATTTTGTATAATAAAATGTTTGACATATAATAACGTTTTAATTTTTTTTGATTATATATTTTAAATCGTTATATACCAAAATCATTATTTATTTTTAATTCTTACGAAATACAACTGCTGAAACTCAATTGTAGTATATATTAATTCAGTTTCAGTCTATTCGTCGAACGAATATGCGAAGATTGTCATGAATTTCATCTCTTTTTTTACTTACGATACCTACATATAAATGACAAATTAATTCAGATAAGCTTGATGAATATTATAATTGATCGTACCTATTTAAAACCTATCACATTCACAACCAACAATGCATAAAATTACATTTATTTCTTTCAAACCGCCATTTTACTAACCCGACTTGGTATAAGATATAATAAACGATTTTACAGTAGGTACCTCGTGTTATTCGTCGGGTTTCGAACAAATTGCATTGTATGCAATGTAACTCAGCCGTATAATCCCTATAATGCGGGTGAGCCATTCTGTGGACAATGGTCTTTGAAGTAATACTTAAATCCTCTTACTCCTTGACACCGCTTCAAAATCAGATCATATAGAAAAGTGCAGTAAGCTCCCATATATTCATAATATACTATATATAATAAAAATATCTATATGAAGAACGATAAGTATCGGCTTGAAGGCAAACCGTTGACAAATTAACATGTAAATTTTCCTAAATAAATAAAAGGATAAGGAAACATACGGGTGTCAAATTTGGTTTATTAACTTCTGGTGGCTTTACTTTCTGTGTTATACACAAACTTTTATTTGTTTTTCAATACACAGAGCTTGTAATTTACATAAGTGGTATTCTCGTACATCTTTATCTAGAAACATATCTATCATAGATATTAACTATCCAGATATTATTATTATTACACATATCCCTTGTAATATATAAGTAATTTTATAAGAGGTCGTTAAGGCACGGTAGAATAGCGTCTGATTGTAAAAGCTTATACAGTAAGTTCGAACCTCACTTAGGAAATGATTTTTTCTATTTCACTGGTCTGCTTGACGAAGTACTCAATACCTTACTATGTGCTGGATACAATGGTAGGCAGAAAAACAATGTAAATTTACATTTATTAATGAAATCATATTAATGAATTATTTCACCACTCAACACGCAATGACACAAATTCGGCAGGATGTGGTGGGTAAAGAAGTGTCTAAACACTATCCAAATTTCTCTGCCGACCGTGACACGCAGGATTCAGTGTAAATTAAAATAAAATCTAAATGTAAAACAAATACCTTGTAGTAGAGATTAGTAACTGGTACCAGCTTTTACACTGAGTCACAACAAGAATCATATAAAAACCCCTTCTATAGTTAAAACTATAATCATAAAAATAGTCTAGTATTTTTGGAATACTGGGACAGTAAAGTGTAGAATAAACTTATGAGTTATTCTGTCTCGACGTTCGACGCCGACCTGTCTGGAAGTACTTGGCTTCTACTTCTATTTTGGCAATAGTAATATTCTTTTCTTTAGATACTTAAAATGAGGTTATTAAAAATTATAAATATATCATCTGGTTGACATAGTTGATATAATAAACATTAAATGTATTACTCAATCCGGATAATATTTTATTACGTTATCTTCTAAAAAAATAAACAACGATGAAAAGTTAAAAATTAATGAAATCTAAATAATAGGTTATCAAGGATCGACCCATTTCATGCAGCAGTATGAAAGAAGGATTATTTTAAAAACGTTACATAAACATATGTCTGTGAGAAAGTACGCATGCGCTGTAGGCGGCAGCAACTGCGGGCACTCTAGCTGCGACGGCTACACTCCGATAGGTGTCTTACTTTGTTCCTCCCTCGCTATACTGTTGTATAGTTTACATTGTTAGTAAAATAATCTTGTGATTTATACAGTGAAATGAGTTCTTGAAGAAAACTACTTATATAAGCATATACTAAAGAGTGGATTGTGATAATGTTTTCTTTTTTAAAATTAATAGACTTAAATCAAGAAGTGATTTGTAATTTGAGTAACGGAATTAGAAAATGTTGACAAATGGTATGTACAGTTAAATTTATTTTTATTTCATACTTTTCAGTTTTAGCCTTTGGTTTTAAAAAATGTTTAATATTTTCTTTCTTTTATCTTTTATGGAAGGTTAGGCAAAGAGAGTTCAAGAGACTCTTCTTTTCCAACTTTCAGCTTGGTTTAGAGATAATCTTTCTTGAGTGAACGGAACGGAACTCAGTGACGCAATTTTTTGTCACTGGGAAGGATTTATTATAATATACTCCCTTAAAGGGGATGAAGCTCAAAACTAGGACTATCCCAAGATGACCTTTAAGACGATAATGAATCTAGAGTGAGTGTTTTCAAAAAGGTGAACTATAATAGAGAAATATCTATTTTTTATATATGATTACCCGAGAAAAATTTAAATTATAACTGCATCAAATTAGATACTACGTAACGTGACTGCGTTATGGTGACATCTTAATATGTCATGACTCAATTATATAAATGCATTGTTGTCATATGATAGCGCCTAAATAGCTAAAATTTCAGCAGGTCAAGTAATAATCATTGAAATTTATGAACACCAAATTTTCCAAATCTCAAAATTCGGTTATTAAAATTTTAAATAATTTAAACAAACACAACAAGTACAACTGCATAAATATGAAAACCAATAAAAAATAAAATATGCTTTTAACATCCTTTTATGATAATAATTTTACTTAAATAAAAATCTTACTATAATGTATCGTAAAAATTATAAAAATATTATATTTTTGCACATTTCTTAGTGTAAGCGTTAAGTAGGGCTTTTAGCTTTCCGTGACCTAGTTTCCCATTACTACGTGATATATGTATGTCATAGTAAGCACGCTTGTGAGCGTTCTTTAATTTTTAATAAACACTAACTGTTCCTCTTTTTCATGACAAAATGTTTCATATCACTATCTTATAGTGAAAACTTGAATATTCCGCCACACAAAGAAACTAATAACGTTTAAATTAAAGCTTCTTCACAAATAGTTACATATACGTATATATTTTGTACGTATATAAATTTCCATTCAATTGTTAGATAGGTGACGTAATAATAGATCTTTCATATTCTCAACGAGGGCGGAGAATACCAGACTTGTCGCCGCCAACAGCGCTCAATTTATACGAGATAAATGAACGTAGACTCAGCTGTAGAAACCGCCCTGTTAAAGTTGTATTGAATTTTTGTTCATTTATTACCTTATGTTGTCGATGTCAAAAGAAATATTGACTGTCGCCTGTGATACTATTAATGTTTAATTTTTTTTGTTGATAAGATTAATATTGAAATTATCGTTTGTTTTTCATAAAGTCATTTACTTTTAGCTAAATAACTATGAACAGCAAAAACTAAGCATATTACTTATTTTTTGCTATTCATACGTAAAACGAATTCTTACTTACAACACTTATCTATACTTATAATAAATCGATAGCACATCAATATAAATACATGAAAAATATATTAAAAAAAAAGTGTATTAATGTAATGAGGCTCAAAATATAGTTTTTAATTTTTTTGTCAGTTTTTCGGTTTATCTGTGCGTTTCAACGCGCTCCGATAATCTCAGATATGGCTTGCTAAATTTAAATGCACTATGATGGCAACCTTTACTTAACACATAGAATGTTTTTTTTTTATTTTAATCAGTCAGAAAATAAAAAAAGTTACACCAGTAGAGTAGAATAGAGTTACAAGTTAAAATATTAAGATTGACAAAATTGCCTAATTTTTTTTAATAATTTAGCTGAAAATGTTGTTTTCAATCTTTAATTATTAAATTTTTATTGCTCATGAGAAATCGTGTCATTAGAACAAGAAAGTTGTTAAAATTATTACATAAAATAGTGTAATTAAAGCGAACAAAGCCTCTAGTTTGAAATATATTAAGATAAAAAATATATATTTTTTTGTGTAATTAAAAGGAGTATTTAGGAATACGTATTTAAATATATATGCTCTGCACGATTGCAAACGACAAGCTAATGAATTCGGGCAGAAATGACATTGCAGGTTTCAATGACACACCCGTATGTGTGACATAAAGCTCGGAATATCTGTGTCAATTCAAGGTTGCAGCCTCGATCATAATTAGATGACATAACTAAATTGTATTTGTATTAATTGAAAAATGAAAATCTCTAATTGAGAGTTTTTTTTAATAATCATATATGTCTATTGAAATATCATATGAAAAATTTGCCAACCGGTATAAAATATTTGACTAGGAAATATTTTATTTTCATATATATTTATTATGGCGTAAGGGAAAATTTAAAAATGCACGTTTTTCCCACGTATTACTTATCCTGCAGAAATACAGCCTATATATTGCTCTAAAATCCTCTCTATTTTTCAGTGAAAGTCACATAAACGTTGGTTTAGCTCTCCTTAAAATTAGACTGGACAAACAAAAAGACAGACACACGATTAATTCGGGGTTTTTTTATATTTTGATATCGTGTATGCACTAGAAAAATATGGTTGTTTTGAAATTTTACAGAGAGTTTTTTTTAGCTGTATCCCGCCCGAGGCACGTTAGGCAGACGGATCCCGGGAACCTAGTGTTGAGACACTCCGTTCCACTTCCCACTTTCGTTCCCCACTTTCCGCCGAATTTGAGGCATGCGTGTTCAGTGGCGGAACTCAACGCCGCGCTTTGCCTTATTACCAGAGCCAAGAAATGAAACATTAAATATTTAGATTGAAAATATTAAATATTTCATTTTCTCGACTGGGAATCGAATCCGGAACCTATCGGTTATTAAATCATCAAATTAGTATTGTTTTAAATTATTGTGAAATTGTCTTTTAATAGCTCATTGGCAGATTTAATTATTTGTGTTCGTTATAGAAAATTATTAATATAAATTTGAAATGTAGAAAATATAAATTTAATAACGCCATTATACTGTACTGTTTCCCCAAAAAAATACCTATCTACAATACAAAGGCATTCAAACTTTTATAATATTATTAAGACGATTAAGTAATTATTAACTGTATTTAGTGCGAGAAGTTTCTTTCTGCAAATGAAATCAATTTTTATGTTGCTACCAACTATGCTTCATCGATATTTTTACCTACTTAATTTTCTTTTTAGTTTCATGCTGTATCCCGCACATTGCAGGGTATTTAGAAGGAACTTGGGAACCTAGAGTTGAGGAGATAATCCGTTCCGACCCCCTCTTTTCACCGAATTTAAGACATTGCTTGTTGAGTAGTGAAACCCATTTTAGCGCTATGCCTTGTTACCACACCGAAGAAATAACTATATTAAATATTTAATTTGAAAATACTTAACATTTCAATTCATAGAGTGGGGATCGAATCGTGGGGATGTCGTGTTTACAGTCACACGCTTGTTCCCTAGCGCCAAGTTAGGCATCTAAACAAATTTAATTTTGCAATGTTTCTTTGTTGGATATTTGTTTTCTTATAATAACTTGTAAAGTAGGCATCTAAACAAATTTAATTTTGCAATGTTTCTTTGTTGGATATTTGTTTTCTTATAATAACTTGTAAAGTAGGCATCTAAACAAATTTAATTTTGCAATGTTTCTTTGTTGGATATTTGTTTTCTTATAATAACTTGTAAAGATATATATCTCTCATCAATTACAATTAGTTGAGAAATGCACACACAAAAAACAACATTTAGAAGCTGTAAACTAAAAAAAAATAAGAACATGATACGACAATAAAAGTAAAGGACGTCGCCAATTTTCCTCCATTAAAGTTCCTTAATTCTGCCGTTAGAGGACAAATTGTCGTTATGTAAATTAAGTTTGATTATTACATCCTGTTTACATACACGTTACAATGATATGACAGTTTTTACTTATAATAACGGAAATATCTGCTGAGTCACCCGAGGATAAGATCCGCGTTTGATTCATTTTCTGTATGAAAAAAAAACTAGTTTTTAGTCTTTTCCTGCATATAGAAAGGGAGACAAAGGGAACCTAGGGTCTTAGTATTAAGACGCTCAGATTCCCATTGAGACGTCTCATTTAGAGTAGCACGGTTGTGCCCCTGCGCCACGATGGCACATTTTAATAATAACGGTTTACATATTACTAGCTATTTATATATCAATAAAGCTTACTATTATTATTTCATTCTCTTTTTTAGTCTATTTTATGGTAGTTGCATAACTTAGGTATTAGTTTGGAAAGATCCTACAACAATCACGCCATACACGTCCCGCATTACGATGCAATAAATGTATATTTGTATAATTTCAAAAAATATTTCATCTCTCATGTTCTAGATAAAATATAAAAGAGAGAATTAATAAAACATTTTATTTCTTTGTGTTATCTTTTTATTTAAGAAATCTTTTTACCAATTTAAATAAAGAATTATAATAAAGAATTTATAACGTTTCTAAATATGATAGTAGATAGATATTAAAGTAAGTATATAATATTCTATAAAACAAATGTAGGGACGGTTCATTATTTTAGTTGCTTATTGTTTTTTAAGAACAATCCAAAGAGAAACTGAAGCTTGAATTATAATTTTTTTTAAATTATAAAAATAAAAAAATATATAAAGACACATGGTAAAATGTATTTTTTTTTACATATCAGATTCAACAAGAATAAAATAATTTCTATGTTATAGACATAGAAAAACAAGAAACAAAAAGAACAAGAATTTCTATATTATAGACATAGAAATAACCAAAAGATCAATATTTAATACCTACAGTAAAAAGGAAGCTTCCATTAAAACTTCATTAACATTTTTTCGTCACTTCGACGTCCTTTGCAGGATAATTAACAAAACAGACAAAAATATTACCCACTTTTATTACATTTCTATTGAAGTACTCGTCATTTATTTATAAAAGTGACATAAATAATTATATTTTTTTAAAGTCACGACAGAATTTATTCGTCATAAAGGCAAAACATCTCCGTAAAATAAATAGAAGTATAAAAATATTTGTAAAAATTTTAAAAGTGATATTTCATGATTTAAATTAAACTTAATGGACATCGAACTGGCACTATTTGGGAGTTGGTTGCGATTATTTGCTCCTTGGACGGTTTCCAACAACAACAACAATAAAGGCAAAGAACGGCGTTCAAAGCTTCCACCACTTAACACGAAATGTCTCAATTTCAGCGGAAACTGGTAAACGTAAGGTTACAGTGTTAATGTATTAACACTGGCTTGCCAAGAGCGGGATATAGCGTGAATCTGACCTTAATTCGTTAATAAATATACGTTTTGTAAGCTTATTAATTTAACTACCAAGAATGTGTATTATCGATAAACTTATCATTTAGTTTTAGAGCCATTATATCGTTTGTGTGAATTATTTATGAGTAGCGTATAAGCTGCTCAGTGAGAACAATAAAACTTGTAGATAATCCATACAGGCAGTTTACTTTTATTCTTTAAGCGCATGTTAATTATGATTTTAAATTTAAAATATTAAAGTAAGCAAATATTTTATAGTAATAAAATTTTCGTTGGTACCTATTATAATTTGAGCAAAGCAAGCAATTTATTCTGATAATCATTTATGTAACAAAATGACGTTAATAATTCATTGTAATTTGTTACAGGCGTAGTTGGAGTGGATAGGCAGATGTGGCGCGCGTGCCGGAACAGTAGAGAGGAGCGCGCGCGGCCTGCACGCATCGCGGCCACCACCCGGCGCGCCCTCTAGATACAACATTGTATTATTATACGGTAGGTTTTTATTTTTTGTACATAATATAGTATTTTGACTATCATAAATTCTATATATCGTTTTCATACGTAAAATATTTTAAATGGAGAAAGAAAGATGCATAGATCATGCAAGATCTGTTATTGCGAATAAATAAAAAAATCTTTTTATAACATATTTCAATTGGTTATTATAATAAAGATTTGTAAAGTGCCACAATTTTTACAAATATCTTATAGAAAACCTTATATAGGAGAAAACCGGGGATTGTTTATTTATTTTCCGTTCAAACGTTGGTATTTTTTTTATTTGAATTAGCGGACTTGTTGTCAGCGGTGAATTTACCTAAGAAGTAATGAGTACCAATTCCGGAAAGAAATATGTTTAAAGATACCAAAATAAATGATAAAAACTCTACTTCTAATTAAAACACGGAGAATAAAACATTAGACGAACAAAACCTAAAAATGTAATTAATCATACAAACATGTAGGAAACATATTTGAAACAAAAACAAATCTACATATCTAACGTTTATCTACAGTCATAATAAAGTAACTGATCACTCTCTGTACATGGAAGATATATTAAATTACTTTAGGGGACATTTATAAATGTGTAGGACCCAACATAGTATTTTTTAAAAATTTTGTGTTTGTTTAATTAGATATCGCCTTAAAAGTGACAATGCGAACAAGAATGTATTCAAGTACATTCTTATTTCATTAGTAAATAAAATAATGTTATTCAAGCGGGTGAAGGCGCGTTCGCTAGTATAAAATTTGAACTTTAATCAACAGATTGACCATCTTTATTATAGTGGACACATGGAGATAGCTACTGCGACTGTTACTCTCATTCAGAAATCGTTTTTCCCAAGTTATAGATGCCACGACAAGCTATTACTCTATTAGAACGAGTACTGTTCTGAATCATTGTTAAAATTTGATTGTAGCTAGTTTATTATGTAGACAACCAATCCATTTATAAACTAGTAAACCAGATCTTAACCACCGTATAACTTTTAATTTATATTTCATAATTTAATTCGATTAAACATAAATAATCGTAGTAACAAATATTATTACTACTAAAATAGTCACGTTAGTTTTGTTTTTAAAGATAACACCATAACATTTAGACGGAGTGCATCGTGATTGAGCGAGGAGGCGTAATGAATATTCTTATATAGCTGGTCGAACCAAGACGTTTACGTAACTCTCCCTTATATTTGCAATATTCTATGAATGAAATATGCAACTTCATGTTGCTTATTAATGATATATATATATATATATATATATATATATATATATATATATATATATATATATATATATATATATATATATATATATATATATATATATATATATATATATATATATATAAATATAAATATATATAAATCTGTGTTAAAGTGTTCACACGATTGAAGTTGAAGTTTGAGTAGAATTGTTTTTTATTTAAAAGATAATATTTATAACATATATAACAAAAAACCATTACCGTCAACAATAAATATAAAAATAATAGAATAGTGTGCTTACATGTCGTAATTACTGTAATCGACACTTCGTATCTATTGTATGTTCTAAAAATATTATAAATATTTCATATTATAGGCCTGTGTAACCGACAGGTTGTGGGTTCGATCCCCACCCGAGGAAATGGAATGTTTAATATTATTTTAAAATTATTTTTAAAATTATTTTAAAATGTTTTGTTTCTAGTACAAGGCAAAACGTTGAGGGGGGCGTTGAGTTCCGCCACTCAACACGCAATGATTCAGCGGAAAGTGGGGAACGGAAGTGGAACGGAGTGTCTTAACACAACAAAAAAATTCAGAGATTGCCATAACAATCATGCAACAAAAATAATAATAGAATCAAAAAATAAGACAAAAACCCACAGTTTTAGATTTATGGTTTTAGATACAATTTTAGATATTGGATATTTTGCACACTCCATATACGGCAGACTTCTACTAAATTGCACTATTCGTAAGCTGCGTGACGTAAGTCCGTTGTAATAATACGAAAATTATGAATTTTGCTGTTCGGAATCAGATTGACTATTATAATAACATAACTTGCCTAGACTCTAAAGTCGATCGATAATAAGTAATAGTGTACAGCATTAATAGTGCAAATCGTTACTTCTGTCTTGGCATTATAATAGGTGGTATCCTTACCTTTACGAACATATTCTAGAATTCTCTTACCGTTTGTATGAATTTATATTTATCTTTAAGCACCCTACCATAGGCATTGTAGGTTTGTACTTAATTATTGTATTTTGCTGTCGTGGCGCAGTGGCACAAATGTGTGACTGTAACCGACAGGTTCTGGGTTCGATCCCCGGTCGAGGAAATGAAATATTTAAATATTTTCAATTTAAATATTTAATGTTTCATTTCTTCGCTTTGATAATAAGGCGCTGCGTTGAATTCCGCCACTCAACACGCAATGCCTCAAATTCGGCGGAAAGTGGGGAACGGAAGTGGAACGGAATGTCTTAACACTAGGTTCCCGGGTTCCCTCTGCCTACCCTGCCTCGTGCGTGAAGCTGAGTGAGTGAGTGAGTGCTAATCGAAAGATATCAGTGGATTTTATTTAAAGTTTACCTATCATTCTTAAACTAGTTTGAATCCTGACGTTCCTCGCAAATTATATTGTAGTCTCCATTATATTAACCAAAACATAATGTAATATAAATAACAATGGGTTTAAAATAATTATATAATTTTTTTTGCTATAACAATCTTATAAAAAATCCTGTAAATAGGTTTTTTTTTAAAAATCCAAAGTAATACAATATAAACAGATAAAATACACACAGACTGAACTGCCATAGCTACGTATACTTATAATAAATCTGTGACCGATCACTATTTGTATATGAAAGATATACTTAAAAAATATTATAGGTGATGTTTATTTATACAATAGGACCCAAAATAGTAATTTTTCTTTATTGGCTGTTTGTTTGTTTATCTGTGCGATTGCACGCGCTAATCTCATAAACGGCTATCCAGATTTAAATGCAGTTTAAATGTACTATTTGCGCAACCGATTTAAATAAAACACAATATGTGTTACACAATAAAACACAGTGTTTCCACACGGTTAAAAAATAAAAAGTTACAATTTAAAATATAAAGTTTGATATTTTTTTATATTAATTTAGCTAAAATTTTAATTTTCAATGTATATATTGTCTTAAAACTTTGATTATGTTATTGAAACATGAAAATAATTGAATTTAAAAACAAAATAGCGTAATTTAAGTGGACAAAGCCGATTTATATAAAATAAAAAAATATAAGAAAAATTGCCTGAAGTTTCCAAGATGCCGTTTCCGAGGTTAGCGCGTACAAACGCTCAAACAAACTGACAAAAATTATAAAAATCACTATTTTAGGCCCTATTACATTAATAAACGTTATAAGTTGTTTTAATATGTCTGTCATGTACAGACAGTGATCGGTTATAAATTTACTTAACGTAAGTGTTAAGAAGAACATATTTATATTATAATTTATAATATCTATATAAGGAACAAATCTCATTTCCGTATAGTTATTGTGAACTGGGGGAATTTATAATCTGCTGATGAAGCCCCACAACGTTTTATATAATTGACTATGGAATTACACTCGGATCTGTGTCGTTGTTATGCGAGTGTATTATTTCTTGTAGTAAGACTTTTACATTTCGCTGGACGTGTCAGCTTGTGAATTGTGCTATGAACCATATATATAAAAAAAATATATTTTATTAATCTTTTTCGAGGCTAGTCGTAACGCTGGACTGACTGTATACGTGACAGGTTGCGGGTTTGGTTCCCATTTGAGGAAATTAAATATTTCATATGTTTATGTTATCACTCTGGCAACGAGGCAAAGCGCGGCGTTGAGTTTCGATACTAACTGATACCCAATACGTAATTCCTCTAGAATTTAGCGGAATTTGAAAAACGGAAGTATTTAACGGAAGTTTTAGATACCCTGCTATATAGGAGATCCAGCGTAAATCTGAACAAAATCACCCTGTTAATATTATAAATGTGAAATGGTAAGGATAGGAGTTTGTTCAGACTAGTTTGTTACAATCTATGTAAAGATTTTGTATAATTTGGCTTTGGCTTAAGCAAAGGCGAGGCATCGTTTCTAATCTTAAATTAATATTTAGATGTAAATGTTCTTTATTGTTTCAGGTCGGACATGAAAAATCTCGCTTATTTGCTGGCTGTCCCTATCAGCGAGTACGTGGTGACTTTCATCTCTTTAGTAGCCGCGGCCACACTGCTCTCGTGGACGACAGGTAGAGCTATAGATATTTAATTATAAATAAAATATGTATTAATAATGGATAAACAAATATCTTAACACTAAGAACCTTCTGCATACCCCGTTAAATATACAAGGATAAAAAGAGAATGTCATATTTCTATTCATATATCTTCGTAATTGTTAAAAATATCTTTTTAACAATATTACCTTATGCAGAGGGGCGCTCCGCCCGTAGGTGGTCGGCGGGAGAACGCGGGCGCAGAGTGTACTGCCGCGCGCGCTTTCCCTTCCACACACACCCGCCCATTCACTGTTAGCAGGTATTTTTCTTCTTTTAATGTTTAAATTAAAATTGAAATAAAATTTTAAAGTAAACTAAATAAACTGCATCTGATTTTGTATTTTCAGTAGGCAGTTTGCTCGGGGGGAGTTCGATAGACAATGTCCGAGGACTTGGACTCGATCAGCGAGGAAGAACGTAGCTTGTTCCGACCCTTCACTCGAAGATCATTGGCCGCTATCGAGGCCCGTATAGCCGAGGAGCATGCCAAGCAAAAGGAACTCGAGAAAAAACGAGCGGAAGGCGAGGTGAGTCTTTATAACATGTTAACTTTGTGCAATGTGCTCTTTGTTACACGAGTGTCTAGTGCAGGCCATTGAAATCACCGAAATAACAGCGATAGACGAACAAAAAATACAAACAGGGACTAATACATAAAAAAAAAAAAAACATTACTTTAATATATGTTACACTTTATAAAACAAATGTTAACTATAAACTTGTTAGGGATAAACAATGATTACTACTTGAATATATAAAATTATAGCCCTGACGAATATTTTTTTATTTGGACCATTCCAGACCGATTTGGGGCGGACGAAAAAGAAAAAAGAAGTAAGATTGCTTGCTTGCCCCTTTTACCTCTTTTAAGGCTCGTTTTAGAAAAATTATACCTAAGCAAGTTATCGCTGATTCTAAATTATTTTTCACTTAAGTCGTTTGAAGCGACAACATTGGCGTGACACTAGTCAAAGTGCGATAACTTGCATTGCATTCTAATTTATGCATATTGATCGCATTTAAACACATCGCTTTGTCAACGAAGTCGTTAATATCGAGACTCCCAAGGCTTAGCTGTTTGGATCATTTAGAAAATTTTCAGAAAAAACATGTAGTCAAAAGAAAAAAAAGCTTGTCATGTTTATTTGCAATTCAGTTACAAAACGGTATTTTTAAATGAAACTACATATAAAACTGAAAATACCTCTTAACAGAATGAAGACCCTCCTTGATATAAAGATGCCCCTGTAATTGTCTCTAGAAACCTTGTTTAGTAATATGACATAGATATAGTAACCCTAAAATTATGTATTACGAGCCACGTAAATGTATTAATATATACCTAAATTAACAATTATGTAACTACCAAAATACAAACCTCTGTCATGAAACAACAGTAACCTTACCAGTACCAGATGTCTGATAAATCCAAAAATATTAGCAATGGAGAACACAAGCACATAACATTGTCATCTTCATGCATTGCACACAATTGGCTCATGTTCGCAAAATCATCGGCTGCTGTCATTCTAGGTCTAGCATGGTGTTATCACCTGGCTAGTTTAGCGCAAAAATATGGACGACCCCCTATTTTGATACCTATTAAAATTTTGTTTCTTGACGTATTGTGATTTCCATAGGAACATTTGTAATCTAAAAGTGCTGCTCATGTCACCTTATATTTTAGAACGTTATCTTAAGTAATAAAGAAAAACGTAATATATTATTATTTTTTATAGTCACCAACATGTTTTTTGGGAACTAAATACAAGTTATTTAATTTACGTTAATATGGATGACAAAACAGTAACCATATGGAAACTGAAAAACATATTCTATCATGAATAATACCTTCATAATTAAACATGTGTAGACTAAAAGGGTAACATAATAGAGGGAAACGTTCTGCAAAAGCTTCTAGTTTTGCCAAAATTGCATCATGGTTACACGAACAGCGACAGCAGCAGCACTAAAAGCAAAAAGGCTTTGAACGCGCTCACGAAACATGCTCAAACACCATAATAATAATACTAGTTGCCTTAAATACCAGTCTTGTTCTCTATCAACCGAAATTTCAATATTTCAGTTTCACTCCTATATTTAAGTAAGATCGTTGTTAATTAGAGCACAAGACTGCCAAATCAACAGTATTATTACAATGCCTTAATCGAGTAGCAATCTAATGATACTATGCAATAACACAACCATTTACAAAGTATTTTAATTTAATTAAAACACGCGGAGCTAGAGCTAATTGTAACAAAGAATAGTGTAGTAAGAAATAGCGCAATTCTTTGTAATTATCGAAACAGCACCATATACAATAGAAAATAAAAAAAAATCTAATGATTTGCCAAACATTGGTTTATGCGTTTAAAATATAAGAAAAGGATGAAACATAAACAGTAATAATCTAACCAATGGTGTAGGTGCGTTACGACGATGAGGACGAAGATGAGGGTCCTCAACCGGACGCGACCCTCGAGCAGGGCCTACCTCTGCCCGTGCGAATGCAGGGCTCCTTTCCATTGGAACTCGCCTCAACACCCCTCGAGGACATCGATCCTTTCTACCATAATCAAACAGTGAGTTTTAATTTTTACACATATTTGTATAAATTAAAAACGATACCTGATTGAAATAAATACTAGCGTAAATAGGAAGTACATAAAAAATAAAAAAATATTCCAGTAGAGCTTGTGAAATAGCAGATTTTATAACTTTCTTAGTTTGCAAGTAATTTAAATTGTTTCAGACATTCGTAGTCATAAGCAAGGGTAAAGATATCTTCAGATTTTCGGCAACTAATGCTTTATGGATATTGGATCCGTTCAATCCCATAAGAAGAGTGGCAATATACATATTAGTGCATCCTTTGTTTTCTCTGTTCATTATTACTACAATCCTTGTGAACTGTATTCTTATGATAATGCCTACAACACCGACTGTCGAAAGTACTGAGTAAGTATTATTTTTATATACCATATTTTTTTTTTGAAGGAATTAAATATATAAAATTGTAAACTTAATTACCATCTAATCATTAGTAGAGTGCACGCTAGTTTCAAAATTTTTAGTGTTCAGCTAGATTTCGAATTGTCTAAAATCTTAAAATTTAGATAATCGGAAGTAAATTTTATATCTATTACTAGATTATTTATTAACTGCCTAGTTTGTATAAATTCAACATAATTATTTAAAATTTACGACTGAAATGTATTACAGATTTGCCCTAAAATAGTATTAGTATCTATTAAATATATTTATTCATAGGTAGGCAAACTATATTTTGTCCATATAAGAAACTAGATGACCTGCCGCTATTAAACTGCTCTACTAAAATCAGTTAACTTGAAAATAGAATTTCTTAATAATGGAAAAATAAATGTTTTGTACGTTCATTTTGCATTATTTATAATCTTTCATTGAGGACTCCGGTATGTTTTGAGAGAACCGTGTTGAACGAGTGCCATCAGTGAGCGTAGACAATTACACACCATTACCAGTTTACCACGACACTGTGATGCAGCGTTCCTTTACTGATTAGAATCATCTCTTTTTGCAATTATCTATTTCAACACTACTTACTTATAACCATAAAATGTAAAAATATAGGTATGTATCTCAATTTCATTAGTTCATAGGTTTAATTAGACATTTCTGCTACCCTAAATACCTACTACCTTTCATGAGTTAAAGTTAGATATTTTATTTAATCTTGACGACTAGAACTTGTTTTATTATGACGATTTGTCTACTTTTTGAGCGGCGTTCCACAATGGAGGTGAATTTTTACAGAGTTATCTTTACCGGCATCTACACGTTTGAATCGGCGGTGAAAGTAATGGCCAGGGGTTTCATACTACAGCCATTCACATACCTTAGAGATGCATGGAATTGGCTTGACTTCGTAGTTATAGCTTTAGCGTGAGTAGTAGACAATTTTTAATATATTTACGTAGCAAAATGTTACAACTGTTCAATTGTAGATTTTCGTTTTTATCTACTTATAATAATATATATATATATTATATAGTATAGATAAATTTAACGTTAGATATTTTATGTTGTTATAAATAAATAATGTTATATTATTGTATATTGATTACAAGGAAGAAAATGGTGTAAGAAGACTAGACATTCATATAAAAGGTCCTTTGATCGAAGGTCGATTGTCAAACCATACGAGTTAGTTCAATAATAGCATTACGTAGTTAGATATTATTAATCTAGATGTTGTGGTTGTGGGTGTGTGTTGCAGTTATGTGACGATGGGCATAGATCTCGGCAACTTGGCCGCTCTCAGAACCTTCAGAGTTCTCCGAGCTTTGAAGACTGTGGCCATCGTACCGGGTAAATTTTCTTGTATAATATTAACTTTAGAACAGCTTATATTTAACATATAGATTTATGTATTAGGCAGTAATAGCAGCTTATTGTAGTTGTTTAGTTTAATGATTTGTAGCGAAACGAATGGTATAAGAAATATGAAAAGGCAAATATGCGTAAGTATCGGTTTGCTCTAGTTATAAAAGTTACATGACTTTATTACAGCACTGAGTGAAATGTTACAATTAGCTGTTCTGGTAGTGTAACCTGTTAGTTTGACGATGATAATGCGACCCACAGGTTTGAAGACAATTGTTGGTGCCGTGATAGAGTCAGTGAAAAATCTTCGAGATGTGATAATTTTGACGATGTTTTCACTGTCTGTGTTCGCACTGATGGGCCTGCAAATCTACATGGGGGTACTTACACAGAAATGTGTTAAAGTATTTCCTGAAGATGGTAGCTGGGGTAATCTGACCGACGAAAACTGGGAACGATTTTGTCAAAATGAAAGTAAGATCTTGTCAACTGCATATATTATAATCATTGCATGACAATTATTAACGGTAACAGGATATTAATATAAAACATTTTTAGCAAACTGGTATGGTGAAGATGGAGACTATCCGCTATGTGGAAATTCATCAGGGGCTGGGTAAATATCGAACTACATTATGTAATTGTTTAATATAATTATTGATTCTATAAGTAAAATATCCATTTCTTTTAGTCAATGCGAGCCGGGTTATATTTGTCTACAAGGATATGGTCCGAACCCTAACTATGGATACACGAGTTTTGATACTTTTGGTTGGGCATTTCTGTCAGCTTTCCGACTCATGACTCAAGACTATTGGGAAAATCTTTATCAATTGGTATGTTCATAACAATGAAATATTTAATGTGCATATTGAATACGATAATATAAATTTAATTTTAATTTAATTCATTTATAATTTAAGGTTCTCAGATCTGCTGGTTCGTGGCACGTCTTGTTCTTTGTAGTGATCATCTTCTTGGGCTCTTTCTATCTCGTCAACTTGATTTTGGCTATTGTCGCTATGTCTTATGATGAGTTACAAAAGAAAGCGGAGGAAGAAGAACAAGCTGAAGAAGAAGCTCTAAGGGTATGAAATTAAATTATATAAAACGGAGGATATGCTAAATAGTATATTTAATATTAATTACTTATATTAACATTGATTGTAATATAAAAGATCCATGATCACGTACTTTAACTAAAGTCAATTTCTCTGTCAATGGTCTATGACGTGACCTCAGGAAGCGGAACAAAAGGCAGCAGCGAGAGCGGACAAGCAAGAAGCTAGGGAGGCACACGCCAGAGAGCAGGCAGCGGCGGCGGAGGCGGCCGCTTATGCGGAGGCGCACCCCGCTAAGTCCCCCAGTGACTCCTCGTGCCAGAGCTACGAACTGTTCGTGAACCAGGAGCGCGGCAACCAGGACGACAATACCCGCGAGCGCATGTCCCTCCGTAGCGACCCCTTCCAGGACTCGGTGAGCACTCAGCCCACGCACAAGCCCGAATCGCACCACGAGCCGGCGCGGCGACGGAAGGTCAGCATGGTGAGTACGCGCGCTCCTCACGCCTTTTAATCGCTGCCAATGGTTTAATAAATGTTTTTTTAACTTCTATACATGAATTATTTCCATAAGTTTCAAAATAGTAAATAAAATCCTATATATAACTTTCTGGTGAATGTGAATTTAAAACAATAGCAATATTAAATTAGATTATAATATAATCATGCTACTCGTATGTTCTTTTATATTAACCTTTTTTATGAACTATTTCAGTAATCAATAATATATTACGTAATTACAAGAGATACACATATATTGACATCATATATATTAACTATTCTTAATTCAGGAAAACAAATAAATGAATTATTGTTCATAACAGTAACAGATATCCGTAAAAGGAACTATTGGCAGCGGAGCACTTTCTTTTCAACTTGATGTTTTAAAAATTCACGCTGCTTTTACACGACAGCAATCTTTTCAATTATAAAATCACATATCCGAGCATTCATATTTCATTGCTACTGTATCTTACACTTAAAGTCACATAACAATAATATTATTCAAGTTGAAAAGAACTACGACTTACTTATTGATGTAAGCTTTTAACATTGTACTCTTTTTGTGATATCTTAATGTTTGCGCAAGTATTCAGATTTTTAAAACTACATTCTCAATACAAAAATGTTAGTCTACCGTATATTTTGTACATCTTTAATACTTTTAGCAACCTTATTTTTAAAGACCTTGTTATGGATGAGATCTGAATATTTGTGAATGAATAACTTTTATTTAAATTTATTTTAAATCATAATTTCGCATTTATTTTCAACATGTTTCTGTCTATTTATTTGGATATTGGTTTCGAGGCATGCTATTTGTTGAACCTACCATCTCTTCTCACACTTTCATTTCGATTCGCCTAAAGATATTTTTATATTACACATTTTTCATATAAATAGAATTCTTACTCTGGCTGCAACTAAAGGTGTCCTAAACATTTTTTTTCATAATATCATTTAGCATCTAATTTTCGTTGTTATTCGTATAAAACAATAGAATATTATTGAACATTGGGGTTAGTAAAAATAAATGTAGCATGGTAAAGAACTTTTCTGTTAAATGAGCTTCTAGAAGTGGAATCTAGTGCACTGTAGTTATAAAATTGTTTTAGAATACTTGAATCTCCAATATTATTTTTTAAAGTGAGACTAAAACATGTTGCATTGTCACAAAGTGGTAGGGCTTCTGTGCAGGTAAATGAAAGAATAAATACTATTGGAGAAAAAGAGTCTATTGTCATGTTAGATTGTTTCTTTCGTAATGTGAATGTACGAACGGGCCGAGCTGAAACTGAACATATCGACGAAGGAGAGGTAGGTTCGGTCAATATAAATATATAAAATCATTAGTTATTATAGTAAAATTTTAATAATTAGTTCAGTAATTCCTCAATTTTGATGAGTGATGTGCGGAGGCTTCAGAATTTTAACAAAAAGAACAGTCCTCATGACTATAGATGTAGACGTAAACAATATATAGCTATGGTAGGAATTAGTAATATGCAAAAGTGCATGAAATTAACCCCACTTTACTTCATGTGTTTATAAACAAAGTTACTTGACTAACCGTTGCTTTTATTATATATTTAATTGGCGTTGCTTGTTACCAGATTGTTTTATGTATTAAATGTCATTACAATAAGAAAATGTAGTCTTTGTTTTAAATTGTTAATGTTAGTGTTTTTAACTACAAAATCTTATTGTAAAAAAGATATAATAACTATTTTATTTAATATTTAATTTATCTAGATTTACTTAGTAGATTTTATTTGGATCATGCTAGTCATACATTATGTTTAATTTCGTATTTCACATTTGCATCTTCCCTGTTCCAAGTTGTTTTTTTATATATGTCCTGTATCCACTGTGGATGTTTTATATATATATAGATACGTTCTTGAGAATAATTATAAATTCACTTTTTCTGTGTATTAAAGGTTCCCCATCCTGAACGCATAAATAAATACGGACAGTTATCATATGGGCCACTGCGCGAAGGCTCGCAGGTTTGTCCTCGTAGCCACATTGATGTTTGTGTTCCCCTTCCTTTCCTCTAAAATTTGGCAACTATTTTTCTTTGTCTTCCTCTTCTAACAATTTTCTTCAACTTTTAGCTGTATTTTGTTTAACCTGACATTGCAACAATCATGATATCTTACAATGTAATTAATAGACATACATTTAAATCCATGAAATGAACTAACATACATATGTATATCATGCATTGATGCAATGGATTTGTCCGCACTGTTTTTACCCAACTCCATTATACTCTTCTTAGTGGTTTTCTAATCTGAAAGTTTAATTTAATATTTGTTTATCAGCACATGAAAGTAAATTTTAAGCCATCGTTCTGTGAACATTTGAGAAACATAATCGTGTATACTTCAAGTAAGCTTGAATTGAAAAGCCTCTGCGAATAGTGTTATGATCAATATTAGTTCATCTACATTTATCATACTCGATCTGAATTGAGGAACGTTTTTGAGACAATGACATAACTAGTATTTCTCGAATCCAATTAAAGTCATATAAATGATGTTGAAAACTATTATTTGTTTGTGTATTTGTTAATGTTTGTACTATTAAGAACTCTCTTAAGATATAGAATCGCTTTAGGCTTCACTATCACTACCTGGATCACCATTCAATTTACGTCGAGGATCACGAGGATCTCACCAAATGGCACTCAGACCGAATGGAAGAAATCGGTATCCACCTGGAGCTGATAGAAAGCCTCTAGTTCTCTCGACGTATTTAGATGCACAAGAGCATCTACCCTATGCTGATGACTCAAATGCAGTTACTCCTATGTCAGAAGAGAATGGTGCTATTATTATACCGGTGTATTACGCCAATTTAGGTAATATAATTAAATAATATTACAATGTTTTCTTAGTAAAATAATTTAATAATATTCAAATCCGTCACATTTATAATAAATGGCACGTTATTATATTTTAGGTTCAAGACACTCCTCTTACACGTCGCATCAGTCACGGTTGTCGTACACTTCCCATGGGGATTTGTTGGGTGGGAAGGCACAAACTAAGGAAGCGAGGTTAAGAGGGCGATCTGCGTCAAGAAATCACAGTGTAACGTCACAACCGCACGCCTACCCACTGCCAAGGCAAGATTCGTCACTGGCATCTCGGCCTCTTAGAGAATATGTAAGTATTTTAAATACTAATTGGTTAAACGGAAACACAAATATCGTAAGAAATCTTAAAAAATATAATCTTTATTAAGCCTACAACTAAGAAGACAAAAAAAAATATGAATACTTACCTTGTTAAATTGTGTGTGCATGTAACAATAATATTATGATTAAGTACAAAAAAATAACTTTAATTTTCTTTAGGAAATAAGCACAACAGAATGCACTGATGAAGCTGGAAAGGTACTGAAACAATCTAATGATAACCCCTTCATTGAATCGTCGCAACAGCCTAACGTAGTAGATATGAGAGGTAAACTCAACTTGAATACGTAAAAAATACATAATTTCAAATTTTCCTACATAGATAGATTTGACATTTCTCTTGATTCTGCACAACTTGAATGATTTCCAGATGTAATGGTATTGAACGAAATTATCGAGCAAGCTGGAAGACAGAGTAGAGCGAGTGATCAAAACGGTAAGTAAATTTTCAAGTTACTCTTTTATGTAAATGTTTTAGTGTTTTGTGAAACTACTTCAGAATATAGATTAAAAATTTTGTAGAATTTCCCTTCAATGTGCCAATGTGTTTTCATTTGTATAATGTTGCTTGGTATTAACCAATAATTCTTAAATAATAATCATACTAATATTATTTTGACATGTAAAATCTCATTATCACTTATTATACACATTTTTTATGTCTTAATACATAAATATACGCATATACACTACACAACAAAAGAAACACAAAGGTATTTGCTCATTATGCAAAAAGCATAATTGGCAAAATGAACCATTTGTGGGTGTCATTTATTAATATTGTCAAAGATTTTGTAAGAGCACTCGAAGCACCGATTTCTGTCCTCTGAAGAGCACGCACCAAAAACTAACAAACACGTTTAAAAATTTTATTATACACTAAAATATATTAAATAAAATATTTACAAAGATAATGTCTACTTACAATAATTGACTTCAAATAAATATTAACGCTTACGCTTTGCTTTTATTACCTGTTATACTTTTGTGTTAAATGAATTTGTTAAATAAATATATTTACTTTGCCAAATATCAATTCAGTACACAAGAAGCAATGCTGTTCTAAGCTTTGACACATATATTTATTTTTAAGTGCACTATCTATTTATCTAAGACAGATTTTAATAAAATAATTTTGACACTTCTAACGAACAAAGTGCACCATCAATTGTTTTTTAATCTATTATTTTAAGAATTTCTTCAAGTCTCTTCTTAGAACATTGCACGCTGTCTATATTTCTATGAGTATTTTCAGTGCCTCGAGTATTGTAGTAGTATAAAAATACTATTAAATTTGAAGATAACATCGTAGATTATAGTCAGCCCTTGTCACTTAGCAATTGTTGAAATTTCACGATATTCATATTTTTTGATGTTTTGAACTTAAAAATAGACGACAGTGTGTCGATAGAATCATCGCATTCATGTAGTTATAAGCAGAAGTAAGCTTAACGCAAGTTTGTTACTAGAATAAAGGGCCGCCGTCGACGTGGTTTATGGTGTGAGCACACAGTATGCACTATGACAAGTGAGTGTGTAAAAACGTATAGTTTTACTAATATTTGAGCATTGCAAAACATTTTGGATAAATGACAACCAACAAAATTCAAAAAATATGAATATTGGTGTTCAAAACTATTACAAAAGCCCAGTTCTCATTACATGATTCGTCAAAGTTGAGACTATTTTATGGGCCTAATGGTTTAAGAATAAAAATAATGAGCGAATACTAACAAGGTTGTTTCTCTCTCTCCAACACACAAACACACGCAATCCGGTAAACGGGACACAACAGTGTCAGTGTACTACTTCCCAACAGCCGAAGACGATGAGGATGGACCCACTTTTAAGGAGAGACTCCTCGAGTGCCTCATGAAGGGAATCGACTTCTTTTGTGTATGGGACTGCTGCTGGTTGTGGCTGGAGTTTCAAAAGTACGTGGCTCTTCTCGTGTTCGACCCGTTCGTGGAATTATTCATCACACTTTGTATCGTCGTCAACACGTTGTTCATGGCTCTGGATCATCACGACATGGATAGAGATATGGAGAAGGCGCTAAAAAGCGGCAATTATGTAAGTCTATATGATATATACAAATGACATAAGTAAAGATAAATATACATACAGAACTCGAGAAATATTAACGGTATCATTTTTGCAGTTCTTCACAGCAACCTTTGGAATTGAAGCAATGTTAAAGTTAATCGCTATGAGCCCAAAGTACTACTTTCAAGAAGGTTGGAATGTTTTTGATTTTATCATCGTGGCCTTATCGTTGTTAGAATTGGGCTTGGAAGGTGTACAGGGTTTGTCAGTGTTACGATCGTTTCGTTTGGTAAGCATTATTTTATTTTTCTCATTCCAACTACTTTATAGTGCAATAATTACGATATGTAATATCGTGAGTGCAATAATTACGATATGTCATACTATATTTAATATAAGCACATATATATTAAACAATTTCAAGAAATTATACAAGTATAATACAAAAAAAATGATAATAAAATATTATAAAGAGTAAGTAACTTTACACTCTCGTCATAATCACGTCGACGTCACTTGCATCACACACACGTATAATGAATTACATATATATATTTATGTATAATAAAATATTTTCAGCTGCGTGTTTTTAAACTGGCTAAATCATGGCCGGCGCTAAACCTTATTATATCCATAATGGGTAGGACAGTGGGAGCTTTAGGGAACTTGACGTTTGTACTTTGCATCATTATATTCATATTTGCTGTGATGGGAATGCAGTTATTTGGGAAAAACTACACAGGTTCTCTTTAAAAACCCATTTAGCATCTCTAACGAATTTAGGCTTGATTATTGATTATTCAGCTTCACACTCCCCAGTATCTCACACAGGGCTTGATTGACCATTAATCTCATACGGGACCATTCGGTCTCCGCAGTGGCTTTATAACACGGAATGTGGCTCCATCACACATATGGGCCAGAAATAAGACACGTTATAAAGCTATTCCACGCAGCTTGTGATTATAAGTTAAGCTTTGCATCAAGTAATATAGAAACAACATGCAGCTTCGCTTCCCGAGGGTATTTCGATGCATCAGGTCGGCAACTGATGGGATCTATGTCAATAACATTAGGCCAAAGAGAACTTCAAGTGGCTGAAGTAAATAAAACTGAGTCACTGTAAAGCAATAATCGATCGAAAAGCTCTCACAAAATATTACAATAGAAAGATAGTTACAATAGAAAATAGAATAACATATATCCCACTCATACAAAAATAAATCAACGCACATTTTTGATAGGTAACTCAAGCACACATTTGCTAACTTTAGTGTAGGTGATCCAAAATTGCTCAAATGATTAGAAAGTGGTTGAGTTTGAGCGGTTGTGGGTTGTCAGAAAGGTGCCGCAGTAGCATAGGTGAAGCGCCGGTAAGCGAGCTTGTGTGACGCCTTGTTTCACAATTTGTACTTGCAGCTTCGAGTATTCAAATTGGCAAAGTCATGGCCGACACTTAATTTACTCATCTCTATAATGGGTAGGACGATGGGTGCCTTGGGCAACCTGACCTTCGTATTGTGCATCATTATTTTCATATTTGCCGTGATGGGTATGCAACTATTCGGGAAAAATTATGTGGGTAAGTCGAATTGGTGGGAGTCTTGCATGTTCGTTGGTGTATGTTTAACGTTAGTGACGTGAATGCCCGCTGAACTTGCCGATGAATCTACTTCGAATACTAAGTAGCGGTTTTATAGAATCCTGGAGTGAACATTAAAAAATCATTTAGAATACTAGAAGTGTTCTTTTCAATTAGACTTCCAAGAATTAGTAATGAAATATAAGCAATAGGTACTATTTGTATCGAAGTAGATTCATTGATAAACAAGTTATTTGTTAAAGTGTGGATTGCGTCATAGAGTTGCGGTACATCTGTCTGGTGACATGTTCGACTCCACGCTTTAATTCGGGCTCCGGTCACGGTTAACTGTTACTATTGTGTTGATGTGCGTCACACTCTTGTGCTCATCTTGTTAGGAGATTGGCAAGAATCGGTGTAATCCCTTCAAGTGAGCTTTTGACTGTTTTCAAGTATTATATTGTATTTCCTAAAGCCCCCAAGCGAAGGCGCCTCACTTGTGAGACATTCATTGCCAGCTTTTCTGATATTTTCTACTTCTAGCAATTATCTACCTTTCTGCATCTGATTTCTTCAACTCAGTCGATGCCATCAAGCTAATACATATATCCTCTAATTACACTTCAAGTTATCAAATACAAACTGCTAAGTAGAATTTTACTATATGCATGAATGATTTAGAAATTACTTTTCAGTATTGTGATTATGAAATTAGTAATGTTCTTACAAACTATTTTATTATGCATGAACGTTAATCACATAATCCTTATAATCAACTGAAATGTATTAACTGAGATCTCGAGTTACTAACTCAAATATTATTTAATCTCGGTTTAATTTTAATTATGTATATTTTAATACTATACTTCTAAATAATTTGAATTTAAAATATTAATACAAACACGATATCTCTGTTGAAACGCATTTATTATTTAAGAATATGTATTAACAATTACCTGAAATTATATTTAAATATATTTAATGTGCGTCATACAAGCGTTTATGCATTAAACTAATTACAATACTAGATTTTTCTTCAAATTATAAAGTGAAAAGATTCAAAAATAAAAATTCTTAATTTAACATTCTTTGCTATTGTTGAAGTAGTCGTCGCTTAAATTGTGATGTGTTAACACGAAGAACAAGCATATATTGTATCAATATATACCACACCAATCACACAATCGCTTTTTAATTATTAAAGTCATACTGAATATACTTTCAACAATTTCTGTAAACTCATATTGTTTGTTACGTGTACAGACTATGTAGACCGCTTTCCGGACGGGGACTTGCCGCGATGGAACTTTACGGACTTTATGCACAGTTTCATGATTGTCTTTCGAGTGCTATGTGGAGAGTGGATTGAGAGTATGTGGGACTGTATGCTCGTGGGGGACGTATCCTGTATACCTTTTTTCTTGGCGACTGTAGTCATTGGTAATCTTGTGGTTAGTGGAACATTTTATTTTATAATCCGGGGTTGTTATAACGTATAAGCTTTTAAACTAAATATATTGTTATTTACTATTTTAATTTTATTTTTTTTTTAAATATAATCATGATATTCAAAGACATTATTTGATAGGTACTCAATCTCTTCTTGGCCTTGCTACTGTCCAATTTCGGATCATCCAATTTATCATCACCGACGGCTGACCAAGATACGAACAAAATTGCGGAAGCATTTAACAGAATATCAAGATTTATAGACTGGGTCAAAAAGAGTGTAGCAGATATTTTAAAATTAGTGAAAAATAAATTAACCAACCAAATAGCCATACACGCCCCCGGTAAGATATATCTACAAGTGTTGTAGCATGGTGTATGTAAATGTATTTATTCAAAATGCTTTGGAGTTGAGTAAGTCGCTGGAGTCTGCATAAGTTTAAATGTTTCTATTATCGCTATATTTCTTGTACAAAAAATATTTTAAAATATTACAGAGAAAACTTTCTTTTCAAATGTATCATATAATTTTTACATAATTAAGCAACTGCTCTCTTAGGTAAAATTACATAAATAAAGTTATTGATCGATTTTTGTATTAAGCTTTGTGGCATGTTATTACAAAAGTCGAATCAAGAATATATATGGCATGAATTGTTGTGAATCCTTTACATTGTGTGACACTGTGCGTTGCTTGTCCCCGTAGCATTCAAGTGTAGAGCTACAGACCTATCGTGAGTTAGTACTTGTGATTATAAATAAAAACCTTATTCGTGTTGTGTTCATTCGTTTACCATCGATTTATATAATTATTTGTGTTATTTATACTTGTGCATATATTTATGCTTTTGTCATTGTATTATTCTAAAATTGAAGCTTAATATGTGTTTTTTATTATATGTGTTTGCATGTATGTTTGTAAGTAAATCAAGATTCGATAAGTCATAGGTATAATATAATATGGAAATATAAATGAGTATATCTTTTTTTTATTTTTAAAATCATTACATACATTATAAATAAATCTGGAGATATTTATTGGAACTAATTAATTACAATTCATTTCGTGATCGATAACTAAGTTCCTTGCCCTGGTCTAATTCCTATGCTTGGATGCTGCGCCTGCGCACGGTGGACACGTGATGTGGGACATGTAGGCTTAAAAGCGGCTTTATGTGGCCGCTGTGTCTCCTCAGAACGTGTGGACAACGAGCTAGAACTCGGCGCAGATATAGAAGACGGAGTACTTTACAAAGACAAGAAGCTCAAAGACCAAGTTGAAGTGGCCATCGGCGACGGCATGGAGTTTACGATACCTGGTAATATAAAGCAATTGATTATTTAAAAAAAAAAACATAACAAGACAACTTTTTACAAATACATTATTTAATACGTATTTATATTTTATAGGTGACAATAAATACAAAAAAGGTAAAATGTTAATGAACAATATTAATGCAATAACTGACAATCATACTGATAACAGAATCAATTTCGAGCTCAATCATCACGGTTATCCAATACAGGCAAGAATTATCCGATTATATAATTTTCTTTTATTAAATATATAAATATGTCTACTAAATAACACTTTATTTCCAGGATGATGATACAATTAGTCAAAAGTCATATGGGAGTCATAAAATAAGATCGTTTAAAGATGAAAGTCACAAAGGATCAGCAGATACGATAGACGGAGAAGAGAAGAAAGATGCAAGCAAAGAAGAGTTAGGCTTAGAGGAAGGTAACACACCATTACTTCCATAATTTAAATATTTTTTAATTAAAACTATTTTAATTATTAAATAATATTTTAAAATAAAGGTTTATAAATAATAAATACTACAAATGTGTTATACCTTTCAAGAAATGATTCAAGAAGAAGATGCAGGCCAATTGGATTTAGCTAAAATGGATATAAAAGCAGTGGAGGGAGATGGCATGATTGATGACACTCCTGCTGACTGCTGTCCAGAACCTTGTTATCAACGCTTTCCATTTTTGGCCGGCGACGATGAGTCTCCTTTCTGGCAAGGCTGGGCTATGTTGAGATTGAAGACTTTCAGATTAATAGAAAATACATATTTTGAAACGGCTGTGATAACAATGATCTTACTCAGTAGTTTGGCATTGGTATGTTGTTGCGAAATCTTACTTACATATCTGTTAAAATTTAATTTTTAATTAAAATTTTCGTTTTTTAGGCTTTAGAAGATGTCCATTTACCTCATCGGCCGATTCTTCAAGATATCCTGTATTATATGGATCGAATTTTTACTGTAATATTTTTCATTGAGATGTTGATCAAATGGCTCGCTCTTGGATTTCAAAAATATTTCACGAACGCATGGTGTTGGCTTGATTTCATCATTGTCATGGTAATAGACTACTTACAGTTATTATTAAAAAATCTTTTAATATAAGATTTAAATACATATATAAGATGGATTTTTTTATAAAGAATATATGGTCAAACTTTGGATTAATTTATCTAGTTTCATTAATAATTTGTCCTGTTACTTTTTTTATATAATTCTTAATCAAAATACCACGTATGTTGAAATAGAACATTATGCAAAATAAAAAAAACCGCGCTTAATTTTTAAATATAAATGAAATATGAACGATGAGTGTCGTTAGTTATCCCTCGTAAACCACGGTGCCGTGATGGCGGGCGCAGACGACATCCCGGCGTTCCGCTCGATGCGTACGTTGCGCGCGCTGCGGCCCCTCCGCGCCGTCTCCAGATGGGAGGGCATGCGCGTGAGTACGCGCGGTCTACGGTCGCTCTGGTGACGTCGTGCTGCCTGAAAACTTTATGATCCAATACATACTTAACTTGCTATCTTTAAAAAAAAAGTCCGTCGATAATTACTATGATTACATTCAAAAGTATGGATAACGTAAGAACTAACTTTTTGTATCAATTTATGAAGTTATCTTTACGGTTATCAATCATATTTTCTACATTATAACACGTTCAGGCAGCGCGATAAATAGGCGTGAGCTTTGACTGTTCAATGTCTGCTGCGAGCTCCAACATCGGTCTCGTTGACACCGGCTGTCGATGTCGTTCTTGTTTTTTGTGGACATGCTTTTATGTCTTATTCTTACTCAGTTATTAATATCTTTTAAATATACTTCAAATATAGGATGCTCCTGTCCTGCATGTAATGGTGATAAATATGTTACGCCTTAACTGTGCCTTTTTTATTATCATTTAAAGAATATATAAAAATAAGTTTAAATATATTAAATACTTGATATACTCGAGCTGTAAATGATAAAAAGAAATAAAAAAAGTTAGCGTATGAGTCATAAAAGTTAACTCTAAACAAAGTGTAAATAAAATGAGAGGTCAAGGAAGTGTAACATCTATGTACATTTCTTTGACTTCACACGCTTTGTACATTTCTTGAATGTTACACATTTCCTTAAAATTATACCCATACTTTTATTATTTCGATTATTGCTATAGAGTTTAATTTCAGTTGTTTAAGGAAGGAAGGAAAGGGTCGTAAAGTTCGTCTCGACATCATTTGTCTTTATTCCATTGACTTTTGGTATTGCACTTCTTCTAATCATCTTCAATAATTCGAAAGTCTTTTTTTTTCATTTTAGGTGTCATCGAGCAGTAAATCTTTTATTTTGAGTGCGATGTATTTTCAAAAAATCTACTGTTAATTTTATCAGGTCTCACTTATAAACTTCGTAGCGGCGCTTTGTGGCGCCGGTGGCATTCAGGCGTTCAAAACGATGAGAACGCTCCGCGCCCTACGGCCGCTCAGAGCTATGAGCCGCATGCAGGGCATGAGGGTACGTACCTCTGCCGCCCTGGCTCTATCTCAATTTCTATCTATATACTTCATTCCAAATGTTAGCCTCTAGTAGTATAAAGTATATGCAGCCATTCAAGAATAATCTACATTCGTCATCAAAGTTAAGGCTCAATTTTGGATTATTGCTATCAACTGATTTATGTTTCTTTTCATTAAATTATATATGAATTGACATATGTCATATTTATTATTCTTTAATTAATTTATTACTAAGTGAGACTTAAAATTTGGAATGAACTATAAACATTTATCACTACACAGATCGATCGACACCAACACAACCAATTCATGTTCACAGTTTTCGTTTAATATTTGTATAATTAGATCTCAGTACCTACTATTTGAAATCATTCTTGCAAGATTTAATTTCAAATGCAATCTCATTGATAGTAGTCAAATATTTAATGAGCAATTCATTTTTGGACCTTGGGTGGCACCTCTGAATGGCTTAGTATCATCATAACTCGTCACATTCCCTTTTAATGCTGTCGGTTTTAAATCGTCTCTTTATTTTAACTGGTCTTTTGTATCTTCGATTTCAACATTAGCTTAGATTTTTATTCTAGATTTTGGAATGTGATTTTAGATTTCGCACCTTTATTTATACTTGCATCATTAGTAAAATTGGCTGAAGAATATCCTGCGCGCATGTGGTAGATATTAGTTATATTCGTTTTATCACCTAAGGATTCTTTTCGATAGGTAAGAAAATATTGCGCTATGCTTAGTGTCTGAAATTGTGTGTCTATTTATTGTATGTATTGCTTATGCATGATAAAGTTGAAAATTATAGTACTTCCGTCCTGCTGTCAATAGTAGTAAACAGCTACAATGTATTTGCTTCAAAATAAAGTAAAAATAAAAAGGTCCTATTATTTAAACGCTCCATGTACTGTCTTGACTAACTTTCCATTACAAGTTTAGTGGCAAGATACTCAAAACAAAAAGCGAAAATACCACCATGTGCATTTCTGTATACCACTCAGTATGAATTAATAGTTTTCATTAAACATCTTTTGTATTTAACAATAGAAATATCACTTTTATGTTTTTTTAATAACTATACTATATGTACATTAACTTTAAAATTTCAATCTTAACAATGAAGATTTCAAATTTATCAAATTCTAGGTGGTAGTGAATGCTCTGGTACAGGCGATACCATCCATCTTCAACGTGCTGCTCGTGTGTCTAATATTCTGGCTTATCTTTGCTATTATGGGTGTGCAACTCTTCGCTGGGAAATATTTTAAGGCCAGTGTAGTAAATCATATTTAATGCTTAACGTAAATAAAATCCACGATTTGTTGCGATATTAATTATACGTTTTGTGTTTACAGTGCGTCGATATGAATCATACAACTCTTAGCCATGAAATTATTCCAGACAAAAATGCTTGTATTTTAGAAAATTATACGTGGGAAAACTCTCCGATGAACTTTGATCATGTCGGTAAAGCATACTTATGTCTTTTCCAAGTTGCTACTTTCAAAGGTTGGATTCAAATCATGAATGATGCTATCGATTCTAGAGAGGTATTATAAAATTATTGTATACTATTATATGATATTGCACTTTCTTATAACTTAATATTTTTGGTATATAATTTGTAATATCTTATGTTTTAAGGTTGGCCGTCAGCCCATACGAGAGACTAACATATATATGTATCTATACTTCGTGTTCTTTATAATCTTTGGCTCATTTTTTACTCTTAACCTATTCATTGGTGTGATTATCGATAACTTTAACGAACAAAAGAAGAAAGCAGGTGGAAGTCTGGAAATGTTTATGACTGAAGATCAAAAGAAGTATTACAACGCCATGAAGAAAATGGGGTCCAAGAAACCTTTAAAGGCTATTCCGAGACCAAGGGTATGCTTACGTTTTACAAGTACCGCACACCTAGAGCCCACCGGATTTATTTTTACTAATCTCTATGCTTATTATTTTTGCAGTGGCGACCGCAAGCAATCGTGTTTGAAATAGTGACTGATAAAAAATTCGACATGATTATCATGTTGTTCATAGGTCTAAACATGTTGACGATGACTCTAGACCATTACCAGCAATCAGAAACGTTCAGCGCTGTGCTGGACTACCTTAATATGATATTCATCGTAATATTTAGTTCAGAGTGCCTATTAAAAATTTTTGCCTTAAGATACCATTATTTTGTGGAACCGTGGAATTTATTTGATTTCGTGGTTGTCATGTTTTCTATACTTAGTAAGTATAACAGATTTACTGTTTAAATAACTAATGTTTTATTAATGCATATATTAATATACGTTTTATCTGTTTTAGGTTTGGTATTGAGTGATATCATAGAAAAATATTTCGTATCTCCGACTCTACTCAGGGTAGTCAGAGTAGCTAAGGTCGGTAGAGTACTGCGACTTGTTAAAGGTGCTAAAGGCATCAGAACATTACTTTTCGCTTTGGCTATGTCACTGCCAGCTCTCTTCAACATTTGTTTACTATTGTTTCTTGTAATGTTTATCTTCGCAATTTTTGGAATGTCGTTCTTCATGCACGTAAAAGACAAAGGTGGACTCGATGACGTATATAATTTTAAGACATTCGTGCAGAGCATGATTCTGCTATTTCAGGTATAGTAATAAGTTTGTGTTTTTTATAACTTCGTATATTTTTTATTAACAGAATATATATTAAAGTACAAGTTATTGTAAAATATTGATTCTCGTGTTTATATAAAATAGAATAACAAGATATTTTTATTATTTATAAGATGTCAACATCCGCTGGATGGGATGGAGTATTAGACGGCATCATAAATGAGGAAGAATGTGATTTGCCAGACAACGAACGCGGATACCCGGGCAACTGTGGGTCTGCCACCATTGGCATCACATACTTACTCTCCTACCTAGTCATCTCCTTTCTTATCGTCATCAACATGTATATCGCTGTCATCCTCGAGAATTATTCTCAGGTTAGTTTATTTATTTCACAGTAAAATAAATGAGTCTCACAGTCATATAAAATATATTTTAATTAAACGGAGATTTATATGAATACAATTTTACAAAAACAATCATTTATATTTTAGGCGACAGAAGATGTACAAGAAGGTCTCACAGACGACGATTACGATATGTATTATGAAATTTGGCAACGGTTCGATCCAGAAGGCACACAGTACATTAGATACGATCAGCTGTCCGAT
This sequence comes from Eueides isabella, assembly GCA_019049475.1. Taxonomy (NCBI): domain Eukaryota; kingdom Metazoa; phylum Arthropoda; class Insecta; order Lepidoptera; family Nymphalidae; genus Eueides; species Eueides isabella. The sequence continues at coordinate 9,023,142 of CM032401.1, forward strand.
TTCTTGGACGTGCTCGAACCTCCGCTCCAGATTCACAAACCGAACAAATACAAAATTATATCCATGGACATTCCCATTTGTCGCGGCGACATGATGTTCTGCGTAGACATCCTTGATGCGCTGACGAAAGATTTCTTCGCACGAAAAGGCAACCCTATCGACGAGCCGGTGGAGGTGGGGCGGCCCGACGAGGTGGGCTACGAGCCCGTGTCGTCCACGCTGTGGCGCCAGCGTGAAGAGTACTGCGCGCGGCTCATCCAGCACGCGTGGCGGCGGCACCGGCACGCGCACGGCGGCGAGGCGGGCGAAGTGGGCGAGGCGGGCGAGGCCGGCGGCGCGGGCGGCGAGGCGGGCAGCGAGGGCGGCGAGGCGGGCGCGCCCACGGCCGTGCTGCTGGACGGCGGCGCGAACGGCGCGCACCGCGTGGTGCTGCAGGCGGCGGGGGCGGCGCCGCGCCCGCCGGAGCCGGCGCCGCCGCCCGCGCCCGTCTGACCCGCGCTGGCGCTCGCGCTGCTCCCCGCGCTCATCGACGACGCGCCGCTGCCGCTGCCCACGCCGCTGCCCGAGCTCTTGAGCCCACCCAAGCGCACTTAATTTTTTACGCTAGTTTCGAGTTAGTGTCGGGCGCGTTCGACTGTGCGGAGACGCGAGCGTTCAGCGCGTTTTGCTTGCGAGACTGTTTGTTTTTGACCGATGTTCGCATTCGAGATCTTTTAGTGTTTACTTTGACTCGTCGAGGTGTATCATTTGGAGGATCGTTTTAGCGAGCACATTTTTGTTTGTCACTAGTGTTGTAAGATATCGGATAAAATTAAAACATTAAATGCTTATTTTTGTATTCGATGATTGACACTCTGTGTAAATGTTCAAAGATCGCTATGAGTACTAGTACTGATTGTCTAAATGTATATTCGACTGGGTGATATCATTTTTCTTCCCCAAAATGATGTCGAACAGTGCCATGTGTTAACGAGAGCGACGCGGAGTGACGCTTGCTTCGATGAGTTTCGCTTCATTCGGTGGTCACAAACGCACCGCTCCATTACACACACAATGTCACGTGGTCGTGATGATATACATATTGCGTATATGTATATCTGTGAATTTATTTGGACTCATTTATTGCGTTTGAACGCTAGCGTGATGTATTTAATATCTTGACGCTTAATAAAGCAATGGCTACGCCGATTCATATCAATTTTGTCCGTAATAGTGTTTTGAATAGTTCCAATTATTAAGCTTATTGTAACGAAATCGTTATGTACCTTGCTAGTCGAGTTCAATTTTCTCGATGCAAAAAAGTGAAGGTAAAGCCGCAAAATCTCTGTAAGCTTAGCAAATCAATCAGCAGTAAAATTGGTACCAGAGTTCACTTCCGTCCTAATTCAGTACGCATCATAGGAATCGAGCCATTTTACGTAATGCACCTCGTAGTTAATGTAATTTCCTTCCTCTGAATTACATTAGCTGCGGCGGAGCGGCGGCATGTCTCCCCGCGTGCCTTCGCTCCGCCCCCGCTGCGCCCCATCCCCCTTTCAGCTTCTATTATATTTGTATTTACTCGCACCGCAATGGTAAAACAATGTCACGTGCAGGTGGTCGAATGTGAATGATGTGATTCAAACAAATGTTTTATGTGTATGTAAACAACAGCCATGAACATTATGGAAACACAAACACTACAGTCTCAATCACATCATACATAAGCCGCCGAATTTTTAATGACTGCTGTAAAATTGTAAAAATCTATGGCTGTAGGTGCAATTAACATATTATCGATCGAGTGACCGAATGGGCTATGGCAAACTTGATATTAGCAATAAGAAATATTATATAAATACCTAAGAGATCGAACGTCCCTTACCGAGTAAGGTAGATATTATTGAAATATTTTTATTTTTCGATTGACATCTCTCTAGATAATGGAAGTAGCGCAAGAGAGGACGATCGGATATTTCGCGCGAGGCGACATCTTGTACGATTCGTATTGTGCTCCGTCAGTACAGTTTTTTCTAGCACAAGAAAATTAAGAAATCATTAAATTTTGTAAATTATCTTTGGAAGTGGTCAATTTTCTACTTCTCTGTATATATTCAGAGCTTATGCCGGGTGGAGCCCGAACCGCACGTCGCAACACATACTTTGTCGTGTTACTATTGATATCAACGAGTCGCGCAGCGATACGTAATAAGCTTGAAGCAATAACATTAACGTGTGCTCGAGTTTCGCTTTTTATTATGGATCATGTCACTGGATAGCTGTGTGTTGGTTGTTTTCCAATTCGTTTTTATAAAATGTGAAATTTTTGAAAATGCGAGACAGTGTAAACGTTGCAAAATTTTAAGAGTCGGTGTATTGTAAACTATATTGAGACGCTTGACGTTTTGCACCTATTTTGCAATAATAATTACGATTACTGATAATAAATACGTACATCTTTTTATAAAGAGCTACCAGAACGCTGCGAATGAGCCGGCGAAATTCCCCGTCGCCGACCCATTTGCCGCGCTTCCCTACAATCCTGTGTTGCTTGAGTTACGTACGAAGTACCACGGATCGGTGGACGTGTTCAAGCTGACGGAAGCATAGCGCCAAGGAACGGTTCATCCATTTATTTCAATCTGTTTTAAATGAGAGACTTGAGTTATATATTGATGTATCTACATCATATACAATAATATCCAGCGAAATATACTGAGAAAGCAATAGTATTTGAATATTTAAAAAAATGAAGTATGAGACGAAGATCTGTTCAAGAACATCTGTAGTAACACAATGAATAATAACCGCTTGTTTAGCGTAGAAACCTATAAGTTACTTTATAAAGAAAATATCATTGTAGAGAATGAATAGTAGAGATGAATTCTTAGATAAATAAATGACTGAACAGTTAACATGGCGACATAGCTCAATTTGGACCGCTCCGTGACGCTCGTATAAATACGATGTTTTGTTGATTTACGGATTATAAAAGTTATTGTTTTGGTGAAACCAAATATTTTATCTACTATTAGGCATATTGGCACAAAAAAGTTGTGTTTAATTAAGTTTAGACAATAAGTTATTATATCATTGTATTGTTTCTTTGACTAACTTATGACAAAAAGTGAGTTCAGTTTGCTGAATGATAGAGATTTAATTGAGTATTTATTATATATATTGTTGAAGTTTGTACAAAATAAATTAAGTAAACGATAAATATAGAACTTGACTGCTTTATTGGGTCGTTTTAATAAATAAACCTTGTTAAGCATAAAATCTTTTGCACCCTTTAGATAGATAATTTAAAGTGTGTTGAACACATATGCGTGTGTATGTTCAACATACTTTGTACTTTACCTGTTTAAAAATTTCAATACAGGATTTTTAATTAGAAAACATCCAGATTAAAAATTAACACACATCCACGCAATGCCTGTTTAAATGAAAGTAAAACAAATGCAATTGCCATCTTTGACTTGTGTGCGTTTTTACACCAAATTTGAGACTCGCCCGCACATTCTCTCTGTAAAACGACACGTCTCTGTAAAACGACACGTCCCCTATACAACGCGTTTACGGCATTTATGTACTCGTATATACTAGTTATATTTAGTTTTTAGTTAGTTATTAATTTTTTTTTCAGCTTCACGATGTATCCCGTAGCACTTAGTGTCAAGACATTCCGTTCCGCCTCTTACTTTCCGCTGAATTTGAGACATTACGTGTTGAGTGACGAAACTCAACGCCATGTTGTTTTGTTAGCAGGGTGAGGTAATGAAAAAAATATATTTAGGTTATTTGTTGGTACTTTACACTTATCTGTATGTGTTTATATAAGTTTAGTTTTAAACTTAGAGCAGACGGTCTCTAAAGAACTATTCTTTATCTACAATAAAAAAAGATATATTTTATTTAGATTTTATTTGTGATTTGAAAGTGTCTATATTTCTCCTGGATATTTAAAATAATATTAAAATACAACATCTTTATAAAATAACGTAAAACCTCTCGAATAGTTTTTTATAATATAGTACATAAGCAATACTTTTTAGACAGTGATTTATATAATCACTTATATAATAAGATTGGAAAAGATTCTAAATATTTTAGAATTCACAGCAAGTATGTTTATTCTGAAACATCTCTCTTCATATTTTTATAACAATAATTTCAATTTAAAGAAAACCACAATATTTATAAAGAACTCTTATATAGAGTACTTATACCTATATGGGAATGTACATATCCGAATTTCAAATTAAATCATGAAGCATTAGTGTTGCCTAACTTATTACAAAGATATTTAGTCTTTATTTACTTGATTAATTTTTATTAACAATCTAATAAATCCAATTAAAAAGAATATTATTCTAAAATATTACAAATTATAACAAATATGACAGACAAGGAACGATCAACACTATTGTACGCCCATTCGATTTTACATGGTATTTTTTTATAACATTTGACAATCATATAAAAACAAATAATGTGAATTAAATAAATATAATTACGAACCAGTTATTGTTCGTTAAGCTTTACTAGGTCTCGTGGGAGAAGGCGCCAGCGCATCCCTGTGTGGAAAACATTAATTATTATAAGCTTAGTAACTAGTTAGTTTTTTTTTTTTTCAGTTTCATGATTTTTCCCTTATACACAAAAGATCAGGTAGAAAAGATCTAAGGTTAACATAATCCTCTCTCTCCGCCTGAACTTGAGACGTTTCCTGATGAGCGACAGAATTCAACAGTTACTTTCTACTTGTAACCAGAGCGAGGAAATGAAAGTAAGTAATCCCCACAAACGAAATCCTTAACCATCACTTCTACAGTCACTGTTCCACTGTGCTACGATGGCCTCAACAAGGGGAATTTCTTCGTTTTATATTCTTAAATACATTTAGTCTGCATTTTGTAGAATGAACACATTATTTTAGCACTTGTACCTATATACATTTAGTATGTGGGGTAGATGAGGAAAAAATTGCTAATATAAATATTATTAGAAAATCATCACATCCAGATGTGTGCGAAGGAGTACAATGAGAACTGACCGCTTATATAAATATAAAAAAAATATTGTTATTCTATCATAATTTAGCATTAGTTTGAAATTGGTATATAATTAAAAAAAATGTTTAATATTCATTATTAATTTTATATAATATGTTAATGTCTTATACAAGTAAAGATATAAAATAAATTGGATTAATTATGGGAAGGTATAAAAAAAATAAGCAGTAGTCGATGTTACTATTTTTATTTCCGTCTTACAGTTAAGACAAACGTGTCCATACACACATACAAGATGCCCATCAATTATATAGTATCGTGAATACGTTAACAATATAAATATTTATACAGCATCTATATATACAAGTATGTGTGTCACACGGTCACACAGTCCCGCTGGGTCAGTGGCGGACCGCCCTATGACGCTCACTATGTGAACGACCAAGCTTTGTTAATACCGATATGAGCCGTGAGATCAGAGTCAATGAAAACTTGGCGCATCTCTATAATCCAAAATATTTTGTATAAATATCTAGAATATCTACATTGACCGACAGACTAAACGCTTTGTTCACTGTAAAAAAAAACTCTGCTCACGGCTCCAACCGGCAACTATACTACGACTTCACCGAACGAAGGCAGTGCAATTTTTATTTAATTTCTGTATCTACAAAATTACACAATCCAACGCAGATATGTAGAGCTAAGTATTATACTGTTAAGCGGAAATCGGTGATATTAATTTAGAAAACGTTTGCGTGAATTTTCACAGGAGCTATTTAATAGTAATTAATAATTTCCAGTATAAGAAGTTAATTGAAATTATTTTTAATATTACCGTACAATAATAAACCAGCGCTTCATTCACGACGGTAATTTAGCTATCCATAAAAGTATCGCCTTCGAGGCGTCAAAAAAACGTCGATCACAGAATAAAAACACACTATATCTCGAACTAGCTTAACGTTTAGTCGATAAACAGTATTCTAATAACAAAAATAGGTTTTTTTTTGGTAAAAAATATTTCATTTTGTTATCTCTTAACCGATATTACATATTAACTGTGTTGTGCCACTATTTGATCAAAGATTTAGTTTTATTAAAAAATCAGTAAGCGAATCAAGCCAACGTCGATAGGACTATACATAAAATTACACTACTGCAAAGTGAGGTCGCTGAAATACAAGTATCAAAATGAAAAACTCTATACAACACAATATCCGTCTTCTGTGCAAGGTAGCCACTTTAAAAATATTTAGCTGTTACCTTAAAACCACATACATTGTCTAAGAACCATATTATTAAAATTGCCAGTTCTTGTACAGAACATCATATATTAAATGTGAATCTGCCTTCAGAAGACGAATACTACGTACAATGAGTCTCGTCAAGGATATAACAGAAGTTCTCAAAACATTGACAATTTCATATTTTTAACGAACACGACCTAGAACTTTAGAACGTTGTTATATGCCCTTTTTATAAACAAACACAAAATACACAAATTACACAAAATTTATAAAATTACATATTTTTGTGTAAAGTTCATAATAAAGTAAAAGTTAAAAAACCGCTGAATTTTACTTAATTTGACGTTCCAGCAATTTTATTAATTGTCGTGTGCGTTAAAAATATAATGTATAAATACACTAATTGTTATAATTTCTGAAATATAATATTATAATTCTCTTGACAAGAAGACCACACAAATATTACAAAACAAAAATAAATGGAAACACAAAATCGAAATGATAAGTTCTAAATTAATGAGAGATCTGATTATTATTTAAACAATTACTAAAAAAAAACTAATTTATTATTTTTGCTTGTCTTATAAAATATGTATTTATATTTAAAATTAATACTATTCCGACGAAACAATGAAGAAATGTTAGCTATATTAATGTTATAAAATGAATCCAAACAGTACGCCTCGCGTGCTTTAGTCAATTGTCATGGCATAAAGCAATTTACTTAATATAATTACCAAACATATTACACAATTCCGTTATTGACTATTCCATGATTTTCAGTGATTTGTTGAGTTGAGTTTTCAATAATTCATAGTAAGTAGTTTTTTTAAAATAGTAATGTTAGATTTATTATTCATGAATTATGTCACACTTTAAGGTTGAGAAAATCGGAGACACTCTTTAATAAGAGGAGGTCTTACGATTTTATGACATTTTCAATAATATTATATTTTTTATGTATTATTATTAATATAATTATATAAGACACGAAATTTGTATAAGATTTGATTTGTATAATATAATGGCCGTGGTCCGTAATTAGCTTACATCGCTCACAGCGCCCCAACAGTCGTTCCGTATTGAGCTTTTATCGCTCACAGTTAGCGTTGTGAATAGTATGACGTCACTTGTGACGTCACTGGCTAGTGCTTACAGTGCTGACGGTTCGGAGCATGAGCACCGTGAGCGTTGATGTTATTTTGACGTTTATTTGACGTTTAATATATCCTTCACGTCAATGTCACTATCGTCAATTTCCTCAATTGTGGAAAATGCTTGAATACAACCATATGTACAAGCAATTTATAATCTTCTTCGGCTATACCACATACTCCACTCATATTTATATAAAAAAATGCTCTATTAGGTACTTGCGAATTTGACAAGTTAAACATATTAACTTGTCAAAGCCGTAAGCACGCTCACAAGTGGTCCGTATTATTAGTGCTGCTAACAGACGTTGGCGCGCTCACTAATATCACATTGCTCACATTGCTCACAACGCTTACACTGCTACCGCCCGTTAGCAGTGTAAGCGTTGTGAGCAATGTGAGCATAATTCGGACCACGGCCAATATTTTTATATTAATTTATATACAATAAGTATTTAAAAAGTGCAAAGGATTGTCACAAAGAAGGCATATGTTGAAAATTTATAATTTTATGTGACAAATTCATGAATTATCACTTACATTCCATTCTTTGTGAAACATGGAATAGACAACAAACACTTTTTTTTTTACATTTACGATAACTAAAATAACCGAGTACCAAAAATAATGATTGATATACATTTATTGTACACTATTATTATGAGATCTTCCATCTACTATTAATGGCAGACTGCTATGAAATACAAATAGAAACAACAGAAAATATATGTTAAAAACCCACTATTTTTTATTTTAAGTTTCATGCTCTCTCTGTTAAGACCAGATTGTCTTTGTATGTGTGTATTTTCAACAATATATATATATAGAGATATATATATATATATGTGTGTATTTTCAACAATATATATATATAGAGATATAACAGTTATGTAAATTTTCTATCCATTTGCATATGTATAGTTATTATAACAGAGTCAGAATAATGTCGGCAATTTTGTAATTGTGTTTTTTTATTACTTATTATAATGATTCATAAAAATAAACTATATCATTATATAGATACGTAGCATCATTATTTAAAACATCATTTCATTAAATAATTTTATATATATGTATATCTCATAAATCCTAGCAAAAAAAATATAGATAATAACATTTTTACATGAACCACGATAAGAGAACTCTGCCATACAAATCTCATCAGTTTGTAGCAAACATGATTTGACAATGTCACATAGAGATATCAAACAATTTTATTTGCAAATAGTTAAATTAACTGTGAATTTTATATATTTTAATATATACTATCACGCTTCAAGCACAATTTTAGCAGATTTTCAAAACATTATTTTAGGGAAGGAAAAGGTGAAAACAAAAAATAATTAATAAAATATTGAGAAAATTCACTTTAAAAGTAGGGAGAACACAGTGTGTAGAACTTCGAAAAATTTCATTATCTCATAGCCCCATTATTGTCCTGAAAGTTAATTTGTATATAAGTTATATATAATACAGAATAAGAAGGCTGCAGAGCAGTGTCTGTTTGTGAATGTGACGAATGTGGGTCTCGTAGTCACTTGGGGAAATGAATTACTTTTATGTAAACAAATCAAAGCGCGCCGTTAAGTTACACAATGTCATGCCTTTCCTACCCTGGCTATGTATAGGATACAGCACAATTTACAAAAAAAAAATATCAATAACAAAATTTAAAATAGCCAAGCTGTAAGTCAATAAGTAAGTCTCACTTATAATTTAAATTGTACTTAAATATATAAATAACGTATTTGTCACAGTTACTTTTAAATATGTGCAAATAAAACGGTAAAGCTGAGCATTTTGAATTGATAATTACTCTGTGTAATCCCAGCCATCTTTTTCGTAACCTTCATGTACATGCTCCAGGAGGACCTTGCGCCTACTGTCGCAATATCTGCAAAACAAAACAATGCATCAATTGTTACAATACATAAATATATATTTTTAATATTATTCGGTTTTTATTACTTAAAAGTAATTTGAAATAAATAAGGCAAATTAAATAGTTTGAGAAAAACTAATATTGTGTTTGAAAAATAAAGTCTCTCTAATCAATGTTCAACATAATTATGATGGTGGCTTGTCGTATTTTGTAGTTTTATTTTATCTCAGTAATATAAATCGTATTATTATAATATAAAATTAATTATAATTATTAATTATAATTATTAAAAAAAAATGTTTTGTCTTGATTTTCTCATAGAATATGTATTATTAATAGTCAAAGTAATTATAATTAAATAGGGCTTTATTATTTAAATATACTTAAGTTTTTTTTAATATCACGCCTACAACTTACCTATATCTATAGGAGGCGTAGGAACATAGGAGCGGTCACATATATTAGGCATCTATGTAATATACATTACGGCTTTAGAAATGACATAATTATGTCAACAAAAGACTGAACTGTGTTAACCCTAAAGTGGAGTGGACAGATATGTGAAAACATTCAGATATTGTAACAAACCAGTTTGGAAAGGGTAGAGCTGTGGATACCCACCCTGTCGGAATTTAGGTTTTCCTACCTCCTGTGCCCTATCCATATATGGCCCTATCTACGTGTATGGCGTTCTTTGCGGCTATTATGGGATCAGCTTCATTGAATAAAATGTCAAGTGGTCTACGGTAGACCTTAGTTACGGGGAGCTGATAAGCGCAGGCTCTTACCACCAAGGCATTCAGATGAGTATGAATCACCAGCCCAGTCATTTTATAGTCAAAGAAATTTAACAAAAAATATCTCGAAAATAATTAAAAACTAACCTATACTTATCCTGAACTTTCTGCTTGATATCCGCCAGGTTCTCCCCAGTGATGTCCCTCTCGAGGTACTCGGAGAGCGTCTCGGTGGCGGACTCCAGGTCGCGCTGGTTGTCCTCGAAGATCACGGACTGGTTGTTCTTGCGCAGGTAGTACGCGAACACGTACGTGTACATGAGGGTCTGCCGGCACTGGCACAGGATGTCCACCGCTTTTTTTAGGAATTGGACCTGAGAATTATTGAAATTTGTTTATGTTTTTATTTTAATAGTTTTATTGTCATTGGTTGTATATATTTATTTAATGGTAGTGGTAGCCCAAAAAAGTAAATATTCAACAATCTTATTTTAAAAGGTATTAAACTTACTTAAAGGTAACAAAGAGTATAAACAGCCTATTAATATTAAGCAAATTGTCAGAAAATACTAGCGAATCGTTTACAACTACGCTATTGTCATATTATTATCAAAAAAGGAGAAGGTTTTTTGACAAGTCAGAATAATTATTTGTATTCTCTACACTTACACTTTCAAAACATTGTTTACACTTTCGAATGGGTTAAAAATACACATTCGGATTTAGCAGGTCTACGTTCTAAGCCGACGATATAAAACTTAACATAATGCAATATTGGCTAACAAAGTACAATGTTACAATTATGAAAGTTGTACTAACAGAATGTGATCAAACGATAATGTCTGCAGAAATTTCACTGCATTACTGTAAAACAGTATTCCTGATTTTGTTGCCTAATTTTCTATAACTATATATTAGCAACGAAAGTATGACCAAACTATCGTAAAAGAATAGAAGTGTGTTTACAGTACAAGTAATGATTGACTTATTTGATTTTCAATTGATAGAATATATATATTAATAATATTTACCCTTGCATAATGCAAGGCTATATATAAAAAAATAGTACCTCTTCTCTAATACACATACAGAAATATAATTACATACTTTTCCTAGGATATATGACTTCAATATCAAAAACCAACGAACCTCAATCCAACTCATATTATGCTGTTGCATCTCCTCCATCTTCTCCTTAACGGACGCATACAATTTGGACTCGAAGCGTAAAGACTGCATATGATTCATATAACGGTTGCAATAGAACAGGTAACGTTGAAGCGCTGCTCGGGAACGTTCTTGAGCGTCTCGGGCCGCTTTCGCTGAGTCTTCGTCGTATCTGAAATGCAAATATTTAAATGATTACTATTACATATTATACAATTTCCTGGCTTGTAGTGGCACAGGAGAACAAGTGTGTGGCTGTAAGCGCGACGGGTTTTGGTTCGATCCCCACTTGAAAGAATAAAATATGTAATATATTAATTTCTTCGTTTTGGTAATAAGGGAACGCGTAGCGCTCAGTGCCGCCTCTCAACATGTAGTGTCTCAAACAGATAAAAAATAAATAAAAAAAAACATTATTTTGGACCGTATTAAATTAATTAAAGTGTCCGATAACATTTTTTTTAATATATCATTCACAGACAAAGATCAATTACAGATTTATTATAGATTAAAATTCCATCTCGCATCATAATTAAAACGTAACAAAAACTGATAAATTACACAGTGTTAACAACATAGTTACCTGTTACAATTATACCAGCTGCTGCCGTGCGGCTCCCAGGGCCCGAGGCACACCCAGCAGAAGTCCGCCTTGCAGTGCTGGTTCTTGCACACCATGTGGTTGCAGCCGCCGTCCTTCTCTATCGTCACGTTGCACTTGGGACACTCTTTCGTGTTGGCCGCTATCCAGTTGGACGTTTCTGAATCGTCGTCGCATTTCTGTGCAAATGTTATTTAATATTTTAAACATATAATAAAACTTTATATAAAATGATGTTTTATATTTACTTTATATTAAAATGTTTTATATAAAATTAGCTCGCTTTAGTAACAAAACAAAACACGCGGCGTTGAGTTCTGCTACGCAAAACGGACTCTCAACAATTTTACGCTACTTCCCAAAGGAGTGTTTTAACACTAACTTCTCTCTACCCTACTGTATTCGAAATGTAAAAAAAAAAATATATAACATAAATTAAAAAAGACCACCCACCTTTATCCACTTCTTGAGCAAACAACACCGCACAGGATCGTGCCAGTTCTCCCCGCACGCAAAGCAAAACGTATGCGTACAGCGGCACGTGACGGGCGCCGACTCCACGTAGGCCACCTTAATAGCGTTACTACAGTCTGGAGATGGACACCAACGGAGCAGCCGGTTACACTGAAATATTAACAACATTTATTTATTTATTTTATTGTACATAATATTAGTACTAGAAAAAGGCTTAAACTTAGTGCGCCTGGAACTCGATTGCATCGAGTCCGTAAATCTTTTATGGGTCAGGTATGGGTCATCTGATAATTTTCTGTTTCACAATTTAAAAAAGTTGTGAAAAGACGTGTTAATGGTTATTAACAAATTAATCTTATCTTCACGCTATATCCCTAGCGGGGTAGGCAGTGAGAACGGAGCGCCAAGCGCTACTGTCTCGGCATACCTCTTTCGCTTCGTCCACTGTCATCAACCTCTTCATACATGCCCTCCGGGGGGTCCTCACGCTTTTTTTACGTGACCTTCCTCCAGTATCGTCGATTCTGTGTTTTCGAAGGTCAACCGAGGTCTCCCCCTCCCTCTCTTACCACTCACTTTTCCTTCATAAATCTTTCTTACCATTCTTTCTTCACTCATTCGCTCGACGTGCCCAAACCACCGGAGCACGTTCTTCTTCATTCTCACTGTGACATCCACGCTAGTACCTACCATTCTGTGTGTCTCTTCATTGGGTATGCGATCAGTTAAACTGACTCCGCATATCCGACGAAGAGATCGCATCTCTACAGTATTCATCTTTCTTACATTCTTCTTCTGTAATAACCACGTTTCGTTGCTATATAACAGTGTCGGTACCCAACACTGCATTGTGTACGGCCAAACGCGCAGCTATGCTGACGTTTCGCTGTCTCAACAATGTAGCTAAGGCCCCGTTAACTCTGTTACCGGCAGCAATACGCCTTTCCACATCCATTTCGTATCTTCCGTCTCTGCTAAACATACTTCCCAGATATACCTCATTCACTTGTTCTAATATCGAATCATTTACACTGATCATGCATTCTGTCCTTTCTTCATTTCTTTCAAATATCAAATTAATGATTTTATAAATTATGACACGCCTAGGGAATGAAATGCCCGCTCCAGGCTATTTCAAATGTATCATTGTCACTTATAATAATATTATGTAAACACTATTAAAAAAAAAAAAAAATGTCCCGCTGAGTTTCTTACGCCGGGTCTTCTTAGGTCTGAAGCAGTTACTTTAGTGAACTGGTGGTAAATTGTTAGACGTTCAAAAAACGAAGCTTGTAACTACTTAAATAGTTAAACAAATACACAAAATAATACAGATATATATATATGTTTACAAGATGTATGTATATGCGGTCTTTTGCTTCTAACAATCTCTTGTAAACAAAAGATTAATTTTAACAAAAGAATAGGTATGAATGGGATATGAATTACAGTGCTCAAATAAATGAAAGAAAATATAATATAATATTGAACTACAAATGAAATATTATTTATTACATACATAATTCACTTATTTATAATTATACATAATATATTGTAAATGCATTCTTTTCTAGCTCCACGCTGTATGGTGCACATGGCGGAGTAGGCAGGGAGAAGTTGAAAACCTAGTGCTAAGCTACTCTGTTCCATTCCCGAATATCCACTGTACTTTAGTCATTATAGTATAATTGACTAGGTCATGGACACCAATGGAGCCGATTTCATTTAATTCCATAAACAATGTTGTGTTGTTGGTAATCTAGTGTTAAAACTAATTGTTACTCACGCACCACCCAAATTTTCCGAGACATAATATTTTAGCGGAGCACAACGCCGTGCTGTATCTACCAGAACAGTACCAATACAAACCTCAACAAAGCTATTAGTGATAATATGCTGGTATTTGAGTTTGACGCGCGAGTCGCGAACCAGCCGCATGACGGTCGCGTCGTCCACCAGGATCTCGCACGCGTGCGCCGCGCACGCTATTGTCTGACCCTGTTCATATCATATTTTTATTATTAATAATAATAATTACGTATTACATAGCGCTATTTATAAAGATTTTTTTACTGAATGTGCCATATACAGTGACATAGTCTATTTATACCCTTTTTCATTGTAATACTTTGTAATAATTTGCATGACAATTGGAAAACAGCACACTAAAGTTGTGTTTGTAATCACATTGTGCTGCTGCCCCACAACAACCTCGAAAGCTTAAAATTAAATCTTAATAAGATCTAATGTCATCAATTACTCAACTTAAAAAACCAGTACTCACTAAGCCTTCTTCCATTATTTTTGTTGTCAAATATTCACACCAGCACTGAGTACAAAATCTGTGACCACATTCAAGACCAGTCATCACCTGCAAACATTATGTAAAAGTTAAGGATTGTCTTTTTACTCACATATTTTATCGAGTAAAGTGGGGGAGGCAAATATACATATGATAAAGTCTCTATATTCAGTATTATGAGGGTCAATAATAGAATAAAAATTATATTGAATATCCAAAAACTGATCATATATGTTGTTTATGAGAATCAGGATTTTTGGCCATCATAATGTAAAGAACAATATCTAACAATAAAAGTGACAATGATAAGTATTTTATTCTTATCAGTCAAATATAAGTATAAATTAAAATTTTCCTTCATAACAACTCAATTTATGATGCTTAAAACATAATAGTAATTTCTCTTAATTAGAACAGGAAATGAGTAACTGAGGGTCTTAGGACTAGATTTTGTCTGCCTATCCTGTTATGTGTGGGATACCATGTAACATACACACAAAAAGATAAAGTCAAAATATTCATCCTAATAGAATTACTCCTTAAAAGTCATGTCATGTAAATACTTATGTTTCCACTTGTTAATATAATAGTATATATTATAAATCAAATATAAAAAAATATTTGAAGATAACTTACCGACGATGGGTGAATGGAAAAACAAATTTCACATTCTTCTGTCCCTGATGTTGATATCCGCCTAGGCAACTAAAAGATTTAATAATAACAATGTTACTAATCAAGTATTTGTCAGGTATAAATGTGTCATAGTTGTGGGTGCATTTCCTACTCGGTACAATAAATTATTTTCATTTTTCCATTCTAATAGACAAAGTCTGATATGGAGACTTACCACTTTACAAAATATTTGAAAATTAAAAGGAAAATAGGTAAAAGAGTCTCTTATCACTAGGTTTCTAATGAAAGAAAAATAATGCTACCAACATATAAATATGTAACTAGTTATTATATTATTATGTTTCAATAGTTTCATATTTAAGATAATATTAAATCTAAATACAATTAGACTATCAAAAGTGAAGGTTAAAAAAAATCAAATATAAAAGTATACATATATATTTTTACTCACAAGTGAGATTTCATATTTAAAATTTTACAGAAAACAAAGAAAAATTGTGTCAAGTTTGTATGATGTTCATATGATTATATATAAAAAAAAATATAGGAATGAATGGGTTACTGGCGAGAATAACAGCATAGATTTTAGGTCAATAATTTTATACAATTTATAAAAATATTTTGTCAATTTATATAATTTTATTATATTTTTGTAAATTTATGTATAAATTTAATTTGGAGTGTACCTTTGGTTTTTGTATGACAGGTTTTTTAATTGGATTTATAACTCTAGCCTCTGCAAACAGTTGATCCTGATCACCATCATAAAATCTTTCCATAAGCTTTTCCTTGTCCCATTTAAAATGATTAAGCAATATCCGGGTTGTTGTGGCTGGAATCTGCAATATATTTCATATATCATACATCTAAATATATATTTAAAGCTGTAGTGGTGCAGCACAGCCATTGACTGCAAATGTTATGGTGGTGGGTTTCATTTCCACTCTGTGAAACAAAGTATTTTCAACAATTGTCTTGTAGCTAATGCTTAATATTGAGTTCCACTACTTAAAACACAATGCCTTGAGAACATAGTCAAGAAATAGAAAGCAGAAGCATCTTCATGTCATCTGAATATCTTTACACTAGTTTTCCTCTGCCTACCCTGTTATGTGCAGGGTACAGGATGAAAGTAAAAAAATAAAACCACAATAATTCTAAAGGGCTTGAAGCTTGATTCATATTTCATACTACTGATATCAGTATTTTTTTTTAAAATTATCATAAACAAAGAGATAACAATTGTTTTAAGTACTCTGATAGATTAAGTATCATCAATGTAAAATGTTTATTATAGAAATGTTAGACATATGACCTGGAATGCACCAGATCCTAAAAAGTATCCTGTACATTAAAATATATACTTTGTACAATGATAGTATATGAATTTTATATAGATAATTTCATCAATGTTTGAAATGCTTCTTCTTTTCGTCTTATATGACTATTATTTAAATATAAACATTTTTCTGGTATATTTTCGTAAGTCACCAAAATTACGTTTTCACATGCTTCTATTTTTAAAAAGCACTGTAATAGAATTAAATAGAGAAATGAAAGTAGATAATCGAAACAGTGATGAAGCAAGCCAGTGTACGAGTAACCTCATTCAATATATCCATTGTTTACTACTAACATACTGACCTCAACTACTGTATTAACGTCTTTGATGCAATCTACCATGTGCTGGACGATTTCTTCCGTTGATAACACTTCGTAAGGATATTCTTCGAGTTCTGTTTGTCGTTCCCTTGTACTGTGAGTCTCGTCCATGACAAAGTCGACATCGTCTCCGCTTGACTCATTCCCAGAGTCCACATCGTCCTTTGTGTCGTCTTCGGAGTCCATGATCGAGTTAAAATAATTATATGCTAGATAATATTGGTACAGCAAGAATACTTATAGTGATGAATTAATTACACCTAAGATTTAGGAAAGGTCAACAATGAAGAAAATAGTTCACCCACGGGCTGCCAAAACCTCTGACGTATTTGTAGGTTGTGTCTATGACATTAGTCTTTGAATTTTAAATATCTATGGAATTTCGATATAACAATTTTAACTAATACCTAGTTATGAACTAGGTATTTAGATTTTTTAACATTTTATAATAGAATTCTAACATAAATTAACCTTATATATAGTATTAGTAAATTGTATTTTTAAGAATACATTTTTAATATTCATATATATCTTATACAATAACAAACAAGGAATGTTATTACTTTTGAATATTTTATGCAACAAAGCATTTGTCTTTTTATTGATTTTTAGAAATAAATATTGAAAAATTATAATTAATTAAGAGAAACACAAGAAAATAAAAAAATAAACATTTTAATTATTTAACATACAAGGCACATCATTTACATTATAGTTATACTACAATAAATTATCTAGTTCACTTTGAATGTTTTCAATTTGTAAAAATATTGAATTTAATTCTTGATGAGACAATTCCATTTCGCTGACACCATTTTTGCCAGAAAATGTTATGTATGCTTTAGGAGTTTTTGTTTTTTTATTATATTCAGAACTCAATTCAGCATTCAGTTTCCAATGTATATTAGGATTATTTTCATACTTTTCATTTGTTAAAGAAGATAAATTATGTAAAGCAATATTTGTCTCAGCTGACCACACTTTTATTAAACAGTTTACTTTTTCCTCTTCTATGCCTATATTTTGCAAATCATTCTTCAAATTAACAGGCATAAATATATATTTGAGAATTCTTTTGTATATATATAAAATTGTTTTGATGGCGAAAAGTAACTGTTCTTCATTTACACTAAATATTTTTTCCAATTTTCTTCTTTCTTCTTCTGTAAATATTTCTGCATCTTGTTGTTTTAGCTTCAAGACAATACGTCTAAGAAATTGTTCAAATTTTGTATCATCTAGTTGGTTAATTAATTCAATTCCCTTTTTTAAACTGTAACAAAAAATGTTTACTATATTTTATTTTAACTAATTATTACATTTCTATATAGCTTCATGATGCATCCCGCACTTAGCAGAGTAGACAGAAGAAATTTTGGAACCTAGTGGTAAGACATTCTCATCTGCTTCCATCCCCCACTTTCCGATGAGTTTGAGGCATTGCATGTTGAGAAATGAAAACATTGAATATTTAACTTGGAAATATTAAAAATTTATTTCCTCGACTGGGAATCGAACCCACAACCTGTCGTTTATAGTCACATGTTTGTGTCGTTGTGCGACACAAACATGTGACTATACACGACAGGCCTCTTCCACATATATGTGAAAATAAAAGTAAAAAACATTAAATATGAAATTTACCTTGATGAAGTTTTAAGCCATTTACATTCCATTATATCTGAATCTTATGATGGTATACGTTCTCACAAAGTTTTCATGTTAATTACTATGCACAAATATCTTTTACCAGAACATAAAATATTATTATAAGTTGATATTTACTTTTGATTAATTATAAACTTTTGACAACTCTATTTAAGATTGTCAAATGTCATATATAGGTCAAACACCGAAATACAGAATAAGATAAAAATATTATAGTTTACAAATTTCATAGATATTGGATATTTGTAGTAGCACAGGGGCGGCAGCTTGCGGCAGGCATCCCCACTCTAGGAAATGAAATATTTGTATGGAGTACATATATTAAGCTTATATATTAAATAAGCATCTTAATCTAACTTCTTTTTTAATTACACACATTTTTTTAAATATTTATTGCACACAATATAAAGGTGGGCTTAACGCTAAAAAGCAATATCTAGCAGCCTTCCTTGTCATGTTGAAAATAAATGTGTACCTACACATTCATTTCCAACATGACAAGGCCGCTGTAAAAGGGTCAATATATATATATATATATATATATATATATATATATATATATATATATATATATATATATATATATATATATATATATATATATATATATTTACAGACATTGTTTTGATACCTTAAAGTAATTAATTTGTTCAGTTGTTACTGAATTTGCTAAAAAAATAATGTACATATTGCTTAAACTTAAACAATATTTCAAAATAGTTCGTAAATTATTTAAACAGTTACTTTTCGAAGGTCAACCGAGGTCCTCTCTTACCACTCACTTTTCCACTATATATTTTTTGTCATTCTTTCATCACGATCGATGTGCCCAAACCATCTGAACACGTTCTTCTTCATTCTCACTGTGACATCCACACTATTACCTACCATTCTTCAGTTCTCTCGAACAATATAAGCAATTCTTGTATGATGTTTAATAAACATTCTTCATGTAAATATACGAAGTATAAACACGGTATGATACCAATTCATTTATTTACCACTCGTAACTTGTTTAGAACTTGTTTAGACTATATAATCATTCGAAGTAAGGGAAGTTCTTCTTCGTATGTACTGGATGCACTTCTTACTGACCATTGTCCTATTTTGATTTGCTGCGAACTTAAAAATAGAAGAACATTAACACTTCAAACAGCCACACGTGAATGAACCAGCAGTTATCTGGGCACTAGAAACGTCTGATTTTGCCAATACTTTAAAAATCAATGATCCAGAAGACGCCGCAGAGAAATAACTTCTGCTGTTTAAAAGAATACGTTCAAAAGATTACAACATGGCATCTAGGAAAAGAATTACAAAATCTTTGATCACTCTTGGAAACCTTGGATTACTCCGTTACATAAGAAATCGCGAGCAAGCTATATAAAAGAACCATTAAGAATCGTAATGGTGATTGCTAAAATTAGTTATGCTTGTTATGAAAATTTATGGAATAACTTGTTAAAAAAATCATTACGAAAACACTTAATTTCAAAAGGCACATAAAAATTCAAAAAAGGACATGAAAAGTTATTAAAACAGTTACTAACACCACCAAAGATAATAGTAAGGTCTCTACCAATCTCTTAAAATTAGGTAACGATCCAATCTTTACATAATCTTTACTTACTTTGCTAATATAGAAAAAAAATTGCATCTTCTGATCACTTTAATAGTATTCTCGAACTATATCTTTCACATATTGCCTCCCAAGCGACACTTAACTCTGGCTGTTCTACACTCAATTTATTAGAAAGAATATAAGGAAAACGCCGGTAACTATAAATCCATATCTGTCCTGATTGCACTATCGAAGTTATTGGAAAAAACTTTTAAAAATAGACTTGTTTGTTACTTAAATAAATATAGCCTGCTATCAAAATCAATAAGGTTTTTGAAATGGTAGATCAGCTCATGAAGCACTCATCACTTTTGTCGACGAAGTGACCCAAAATATTAATAAAAGAAAGAAAACCCACGGAATCTTTTTATATGTCTCTAAAGCATATATCAGTATAAGAAAAATTGCCTTAGATCTTTTTAAAAGCCGATTATCTGATAGAACGCAAATAGCTACAATTAATAATAACATTAGCAATGAAGCGAACCTATCATATGGAGTTCTTCAGGGTAGCGTATTGGGACCAGCATTATTCTTAATCGATGTTAATGAACTTTATGGTCATGGTAACAGTTGAGGCGAAATGAAGGTACATAGCGAAAAAGCTCTAGCCATTGTAATAAACTGGTTGTCCTGCAACAGACTCACATTAAATCTAGATAAAACCCAATTCATAACTTTAGGCCCAAAACGTTTACTACTACCCTTCTTCTCTTGTATAGTTGCTCATAGATGTCTCCCTAAACTATATTTGACCTGTCACTGTGCAAATATCACCAGATCTCCCACTGTAAAATACATTGGAGTTCTTATTGGGGCAAATCTCACCTGGAAAACCCATACACTATCAGTGAATGCCCTTATACGGTAAGTAGTATATATTTTTAAACAACTGACATCTACCGCATGCACGCAGATTTTAAAGATGGTTTATTATGCAATTGTGCAGTCGATTCTTACTTACTCTATACGGGTGGTGCGTCTAAATCAATTCTGTTACCACTCGAATAAGCACATAGCATGTATACTCAAGGTTATGAGATCTAAACCTACCCGTTTTCCAACAGCAGAATTATATGACATGTGTAAGGTGTTAACTGTTAGACAACTATTTTGTATTTTGTTCCAATAAAACCAAAGTTTTACCCCATTTGATCGGCAGATTATTTCTAGTAAACGCAGATTTAATAAAACTTTTCTGATTGAGTCACGTCGCACAGTCTTTACAAATCGGCAGTTTTATTATTCAAGTCCAACATTAGACAATAATATCAATAAAACATTAAAAAAATATCCTACACTAAAACTAAATTATGACCAAACGGAGCTTTAACCTTTTGCATTTACATACCCACCGCTCTCGCCCACCATGCATTGCCACACATTTTAATTGTGTTTATGTATAGTGTTGAACACAACAATTGATTCTTCTCTTTGTTTTTATTATCTCTTATAATTTTACAAATATTTTTTTTGTTTTAATAATAATAATATAAATTAGTTAATTTTTTTTGTGAATAGATTTTTTTTTCTTTTTGCACTCAATTATTATTATATTGTTTTTATTTTATTTTAATTTTGTACAAATTACTACATAAAACGGTGCACGTGAGGTGGGCGTTAATACTCGCGACACAGTAACACATTACAACTAATGCAGTTATTATCGTTATTATTATTTTTTTTTGTTTTTGTAATTTTTGGCTTGAATAAACGGTGTATTATTATTATTATTATTCTGTGTATGTCTTCATTTGGCATGCGATCAGCTAAACTGACTCCACATATCTCCACATTATACATCTTTCTTACATTCTTCTTCTGTAATTCTCAAATTTTGCTGCCGTATAGCATCGGCATCAGTACCAATACATGCACTATGTGTACGGCCAAACGGGCAGCTATGACGTTTTGCCGTATCAACAATGCGGCTAACTAGCCGCGTTGTTGATGCTTGAGCTAAGGCACCGCTGTATTACTGGCAGCTATACGTTTTCTACATCCATTTCGTTTCTTCTGTATCTACTAAACATACATGCCAGATATGCTTAATATACTTATATACCTTATAAAGGCTATTAGATTATTTTTGTAAAATTCAATACAACTCCTTGTAATGCAATCACTTTCATAAAAAATGATTTAAATAATTACATCGAGGGTAAAATAATATACAAAAAAAGGATCGCGGGGACAGATATATTATAAATAAAAGGTTATGTATTTATAGATATTTTTATAATAGAGTGATTATTCACAGAATACCTTAACCCAATGGTCAGTTAAATTGATCAGTATCGTCAAATGTCAGTATATGACATTTTACATTGTCATTGTCAGTGTGTCATTTTAAAAAAGTTGTGGCATGTCGTGGATTCCTGCGTGGAAGTTTTAAAAGCGATATTTCATCATGTCGCAAAAAGTGGATAGGGTACCTGAACACATCGATTTTTCCAAAGAAGAAGAAAAGGTCTTAACATTTTGGAAAAAAATCGATGCTTTTCAAAGTTGTCTGAAGCAATCTAAGAATAAGCCTAAGTAACGTGTCCTAACCTTTGATGAATGAGTAATATAAATGTTAAAAAATCATAGAAAGTATAAATATCCATTTGCTCTGCAGGTATTCATTTTATGATGGACCTCCCTTTGCAACCGGCTTACCGCATTATGGGCACATCCTTGCAGGAACTATTAAAGATGTTGTCACTCGATATGCCCACCAAAGAGTAAGAGGCAATTTCCGATAAAATTAGTTAATTTATTTTATCTCTTATTTCTTAGTTGCTGTGAAATTTATAAATAAAATCTTAACTAAATAATTCAATCAATTAAACTATAAATTTGAATTTCTTATTATGAAGTTAAACAATAAATTTGAATTTCTTATTATGAACTTTGAAAATGTATGTCTTGATACATGTCAAAAAATAAAACTACATGTTTACAATTAAATACATTTTAGGGATATCATGTCGACAGACGATTTGGTTGGGATTGTCATGGATTACCTGTTGAGTTTGAAATTGATAAAACTTTAGGTATAAAAGGCCCAGAAGATGTTGAACGAATGGGTATTGACAAATACAATGCTGAATGTCGTAAAATTGTTATGAAATATGCTACTGAATGGGAAACTATAATTACCAGAGTTGGGAGATGGATAGGTATTTTATACATCATTTTATTACAATATATTTGATATTTATTAAGTAAATGTGTAATTTACATGTATTTTCCTTTTTTTTTAGATTTTAAGAATGACTACAAAACATTATATCCTTCATTCATGGAATCAGTTTGGTGGGTATTTAAAGAGCTTTACAATAAAGGTCTGGTATACCAAGGTGTTAAGGTAATGCCTTACTCAACCACATGTTCAACACCATTATCTAACTTTGAAGCTGGGCAAAACTATAAAGATGTAGTAGATCCAGCAGTTGTTATTTCATTCCCCACTAAAGAAGGGTTCTCCTTGCTAGCTTGGACTACAACACCTTGGACTCTTCCTAGCAATTTATCTCTTTGTGTAAACCCAAAGCTTACTTATGTAAAAGTCCAAGAGAAATCCACAGGGGTATGCTATGTCCTACAAGAAGCTAGATTTCCAGTAATCTTTAAAAATGTTGATGATTTTGAAATCCTAGATAAGTTTTTGGGTGAAACATTGAAAGGCTTAAAATACACACCCCTTTTTAATTATTTTGTTGAGAAGTGTCCAAACGCATTCCAGGTGCTTACTGATGGTTATGTCACTGATGACTCAGGTACTGGTATAGTACATCAGGCTCCTTATTTTGGAGAGGATGACTTTAGAGTTTCCTTAGCTAATGGAATTGTTACAAGAGATCAAGAAATTATTTGTCCTGTTGATGCAAGTGGCAGATTTGTTGAGCCAGTAAAAGATTTCCTGGGACAACATGTTAAAGAAGCTGATAAAAACATAATTGCTTACCTTAAATCTTGTAACAGACTTATTCAAGCTGGACAGATAAAACATAGTTATCCATACTGTTGGCGCTCTGAAACTCCACTTATATATAAAGCTGTACCATCTTGGTTTGTTAGAGTAGAACAAATGAGTCAAGATCTGCTGAAAGCCAGTGAAGCGACTTACTGGGTGCCAGAATATGTTAAAGATAAACGGTTTGGTAATTGGTTAAAAGAAGCCAGAGATTGGGCTATAAGTAGAAACAGATATTGGGGCACACCTATTCCTCTGTGGGTTTCCAGTGATAAACAGGAAGTTGTTTGTGTCGGAAGTATTGCAGAACTCAGCTCCTTGACTGGCAAAGAAATCACTGATTTGCATAGGGAAAGCATTGATCATTTAGAAATTCCTTCTGCAAGGCCGGGGCAACCACCCCTTCGAAGAGTGCCAGAAGTTTTTGATTGTTGGTTTGAGTCAGGATCTATGCCTTATGCTCAAAATCATTATCCATTTGAAAATAAAAAAGAATTTGATGAAATATTTCCAGCCAACTTTGTAGCTGAAGGTATTGATCAGACTAGAGGTTGGTTTTACACTTTAATTGTTCTGTCTACAGCATTGTTTAACAAACCTCCATTTAAAAATCTAATTGCAAATGGATTGATTCTGGCATCAGATGGGCAGAAAATGTCCAAGAGAAAGAAAAATTATCCAGATCCATTGGATGTCGTAGGAAAATATGGTGCTGATGCTCTAAGGCTATACCTTGTAAATTCACCTGTGGTTAAAGCAGAAAATTTACGATTCAAAGAAGAAGGTGTTAGAGATGTCATTAAAGATGTCTTTCTGCCATGGTATAATGCTTTTAGATTTTTAATGCAAAACATTGAAAGAATTGTTCAAGAAGATAAAGTAGAATATGTGTACAATGATAAAGCTATCAGGGAAAATGTTATGGATAAATGGATCACTTCTTTTACTCAATCCTTGATTAACTTTGTTATGAAAGAAATGGCGGCCTATAGGCTATACACAGTTGTGCCAAGATTAACAAAATTTATTGATCATCTTACGAACTGGTATGTAAGAATGAATAGAAAGAGACTTAAGGGCGAAAATGGAGTTACCGACTGCCAAGTAGCATTAGACACATTGTTTGGCGTCTTGTTTGACATGGTTCGAGTAATGGCGCCGTTTACACCATTTTTAACTGAATTGATGTACAAAACGTTACGACAACTTCTACCTGGAAATTCGCTGGAAAGTGTTCATTTTAATATGATACCAGAGCCGAGATTAGACTTAGTAGATACAAATATTGAAAGAGCTGTGCAAAGAATGCAATCGGTCATCGAGCTAGGCAGAGTTTTAAGGGATAGAAAAACTATACCAATCAAATATCCTCTTCCAGAAATGGTAGTTATACACCAAGACCAGACCTACTTGGATGATATTAAATCTTTACTTACATATGTTCTAGAAGAAATGAACGTAAAGAAGATTGAATTGTCAGGTGACAAGGAGAAGTATGGTATAAAATTGAGGGCAGAACCAGATCATAAGATTCTTGGAGCTCGTTTAAAAGGTGATTTCAAAGCTGTTACACAAGCTCTTAAGGATCTTAATAATGAACAATGTGAGAAGCTTGTCGCGGATGGTTTTGTTGTGCTTGTTGGACAGCGTATCGATGTATCAGAGGTCCGAGTTATATTCCAAGCTACAGGAAATGATCAATATGAAGCTCACAGTGATAATGATGTTTTAATTTTACTTAATGTGACTCCAGATCAAGAAATGTTAGATGAAGGATTTGCAAGAGAAATCATTAATAGAGTTCAAAAACTCCGAAAAAAAGCGCGTCTAGTGCCGACTGATGAAGTTGATGTGTATTTTTCGGTTTCCAAAACGAGCGATATTATGAGAATTATACAATCTCATCGTGCTCTAATCGAAAGTACGGTAAAAGCGCCACTAGTAAATCTCGAGGAACTCATAGCGTCAAAACCAGTTATTATTGAAGACACTCAAGAACTGAAAGGGTCTCAGTTGAAGTTGGTAATCACTTGGCGTAAAGAAGTAGCGGTACCAGCACTACCTTGGGCTAATGTACTTTTACAAGGATTACAGCCGCGTTTCGGTGTTAGTTCCAATCAAGGAAACATTGTACTCCAAGGGAAAGATAACAAATTTATACAGTTGGATTGTTTGCATAGGGAAGTGGAAAATCTATTTGGTTTGTATGGAATGAATTATTCATTATGGTGTGATGGGGCCGTTGTTACAAATACGAAGGAGTTGAACGGTAAAACAATCATTATTTCACCAACTAAACCTGCAGATGCTAGCTCCCAAAGCAGTCCATTCTGTAAGTTTGTTAATGTTGAAAATGGTAAAAAGACTGCAACACTTTTCGTGGAGAATCCAAAAGGTAAAACAACTTTTAATGATAGGGGAGCTGTTGATTTCATTTCGGCATACTTGGGTACTAAGGCGACGGATATTGACAAGTTGCTTAAATAAAAACAAAATTATAAATTTATTTGTATTACATGTTTGCGTGTGGTGTTACATATGTACAAATTCGATACGCTTTTCTTTTTGCTTAAAACTTACTTTGCCTAGTCAAAGCTTCTGAATAAGTTTATTTATGTACCAACTACAGTATTTTACCATCTATCCTGTAGTGAGTAGCTTCATGGTGTAATTTATTTGAATAAAAATGTTCAAGATATCTGTTTTAATTTCTGTTATGTAAATCTTGATCATATAAGGACCCCCTTTTGCTTGCGAAGTACCTATTATGTAAATTACTTTTAGTAAATTTTGTAGCGTTCATACGCTATAAATATATTAAGCAATATTTTAATGAAATGACTTAAAAAGGAGTGAAAATAAAACACATTGCTTAAATTAACCTTTATTTTAAACATTCTTTCATAAATAAAACAAAATAAGCATTAAATATGACATGGGCCATAGTTAATTGAATTATGGCTATAACATACAAATACAGAATACGATTTACAACTTAATTTCAATTGATTTATCAACATAATATTACATATTATCATTTTGGATTGTTACAGTATAAGTAGTCTAATTATTTTTGAATGAATCTTACATTATTTTACTAAAACGTGTAATCCAACTTTTAAATAATCAGAAGAAAAAATGAATCAAAGACTTATTAATAAACAATTAATAATGTAAAACATTTTTAATTTTTTTTTTCAACCGAGTATTATTAAAATCATGGAATTATGATTAAAATACAACAAAAATGTTTCACCAGGGCACATATTACGTTTCTTGTGCGAATATAAAACAGATATGACCTAAAATTTTGGTAACGTATTGAAGGATACTTTTTAAATGTACACCTTGTACACAACTTTGGCGAATAAACAATAGAATTAACCTAGAAAGTAACAAGTAGTTAATCGAACAAAAGCAATGAAACTACTCAAAAACAACTGTTTGTATAAACCATTAGTGATGTTTGATTTGCCAATTTCCAATAATAAATAATTTAATTAAATATAGAAAATTATTGACGTACATTATAAATTCTTTTTTTTTATTTAAGAACATTAACTATTTATTTTGAAAAAAAAAAAAACAATTACACAGGAAATAGAATAATAACAAAAATCGTCGTTACGGTATTATAGAGGATTAAACATTAATAATAAATAAAGAGAAAATGCTGAGTTAAACCTATCGTGTACGGAAAATGTTAATTAGAAGTTTTATCTAAGAAACAAAATTATATACTTATCTAAAGAAATACATTTTATCTAGAACTAATATAATAAAATAATAGATATAAAATAAATAATTCAATTAATAGTAATAGTTCAAACAATTTTGGAATAATATACCAAATGGCATGTGTATAATAGATTTAAAAATAATATCGCAGCTTACGTTCATTCAATATGTGATTCATAATACTGTTAACCAGAGCCATGGGCGTAAAAGGGGCTGTGCCCACCCCAGAAAAGTGTGGTGTCCATCTTGGAAATTTTAGAAATAAATATAGTAGAAAGTACTTTTACACAAAAAGACCAGTTCAATGTTAAAGTCAAGAAAAAAATACTTTTTTTTATAAAGAGCATTTTGTTACTTAAAATTCGAAAATTATTTAATCTGTTAACACACAGTACCACAAAAAAAAGATCATGCTACATTATGATAAAACCATGTAAACCACTGGAGGCCAGGTACCCTTCAAAATATTACTAGATACGCCCATGTCCAGAGTGCAACATATATTCGTTTTATTGCTAACCTTTATACGATTTTAAATGTATTGCTTTTAGAAAACAAATTGGACGTGTGACTTCGAAAGTATCACATTACATTAAAGACAGTAATAAGAACACTTACACCTAAAGTTATAGGATGTGCGAATTTAAGGGGTCAAAAGTACATTATTATATAGATCAAATCTCTTTAAACATTCGACCAATAATGTGATTATATATAAATAGTTAAATATTTAACATTACACGTATAAAGCATAGGCGTAGCTAAGAAAATAATATTTATATAACCTTAGTAAAAGTAAAATTCCAGTATATCGGTTGACTGAACTCTTCCTATATTATGTAAGCTCGAAATAAGAAGATATTCAAGCTGCATAAAGTTATAGATTTTTTTGGAATTATAATATTTGAGTAAACAATTAGTTATATTTAATAATTAGATAATCAATTCTAGAGGACGTTCCTAGCTACGTCTATCTCATCAAGCCACGACACAAACATACTGTGAATCCAAAAATACGTTATTATGCAACAAGTTATAAACAGATGAGGAGTACGTGCTCTCAAAGGCTTATCAATATAGATATTTAGAATAAAAGGCTTTATTAAACATCGAGTCACAAATCGGCTAAAAATAATAACTACAACCATCCATTATACAAAAATAGTCGACCACATTTACTTATATATGAAAAATACATTTGTATTTCACTATTATTTAAATTCATAAGAATTATTCCATACACATACCGAGGGAAATGAGGAAAATATGACTTTTGTTTAATATTCATAATTTCTGGCATGATAACAACAACAATTATATAATATTATTATTTTTAGTCGATATTGTAAAAGTATTATTGCACTTCAAACACCTCATATAAAGTAATCCTCTCTTAGGCCGCCGCCCGTTCACAAATAAAGCTATTTATACCACACGAGACAAGATAATTAAATTATAAAACAACAAGTACTTACAAAACGCCTATATTAAATTAAATCTTATTAGGACATCGTAAAAATATCTTTCGAGTAAGATCAATTATAGAAATGGCACAAAATGTTTGATATGTTTTAATAATAAGAAAAAACTATACACAATATAAATAAAATAAATATTATATAAAGTTTATTTAATTTTGTTTCTCGACTCGTGGGTTTTTGATATCGACCATGTCATACATACTTTTGAAGAAAAAAAAAACAGTGTTAGACGTAGAAAAAGACTATTATTACAAAATAATATATTATGGGGTCGTTTTGGCGCAGTTGTGTATCGATTGCCACTTCGTTTGCCGCGGCGTTTAACCTCGATAACTGGGCGGAATATGGGAAACAAGGTGTCTTAACTAGTTTCCCTTTGTCATATGTTACCCGCATGTGGCGGTATACAGATGGAAGTATGTATGACAAGACCAACATGAAGGGCAGGGTAAGAAACAGCTGGATAACATAATTATGATAATAAACGCTTAGATTCATAAACATTTGTATTAGGCTAAATACAACATACTACTCAGTGACTAGTCTACATAATTATACACAACAACAAGGATAAATACATCACAATGGCGGCCCTCGCCCACACGCTACCTACACTTTATCTACTCTGCGTTATACCTGTAACCAAAGTAACGATACAAATTATTTATTTTAAATATTTTTATTAACTATATGTTATTGGTTATATTTACTGTTAATTGAGAAATTAATGGGGTTTCAAAATGTAACGGTACAAAAAGTAAAAAAAAAAAAAAACCTTTTTTAGAGAGAGGATCGTATTATGGTAATAAGAGACAAATGGCGATACAACACTAAGAATTATATGTATTTGTGCCTTAATCAATAAATAAATAGTTATTATTTCCTAATTACGGACTCGACAGTTTCCAATCCCAGACATGATACAATCAACAAGTCAAGGCCATCCTTAATTTACTTGTAGATAGCTGCTTTAATTTAAATTTATGTAATTATAAAATGCCTTTTATATGGCCAACATGGTTCGTACATACAAGTTGTCAGTTGTACTGTGAATTAGCAGATCGCACTCACTATGTGGAGTAGTGCTGCACGGGCGCGTCGCGCTCCGGCAGCTTGCGCACCTTCATGGTGCCGTCCGCGCCGCACGAGAACAGGCGCCCCGCACCGTCTGAAACAATTCACATTATAATTTACTACAACGCTCCTTATTATACAAACTTACACTTTAATTTACGTCTCTAAGCATTGTATTTTATAACTATCAGAGTATTATAATAAAAAAAAAAACAAAATAGGAAAATATATATTATAATAGAATATAGATACATTAATAAAATAAATAAAACGTACTGTTTATTTATTATGTTATCATACCTATATGAATTTGCGTAACTCCTTGCCCGATGTGTTTGAAGAAAGAGCTTCTTGCGTGTTCTCCCGCAAACGTGTGCAACAACTGATGTGTCGCTAACGAGAACACCTGAAGCAATATAAGAGTATCTTTAAACTGTAATTAGATAAAATAAATAACTGTAATTAATAGTTATACGATTTTTGACTTTTCCGATTCTTTCACTTTTCAAATGAAACAATTTTAACTGGATTAGTCGCGTATATTGACTTTTCATACATTATTGGAAGCGCGACGTTTCGAACACTACAGTAGTCCGTAGACATGGGTAGATTTAGCTACCCGTGACGACAGGTTACTTTAAATAATTCAGTTAAAGTTGTTTCAATTAAAAAAATATATGAATTATTACAACAATAATTCCCGGTAGTCAGGTTAGGTTAGGTTAGGTAGGGCGTGTCTCAGACCTTGATGTCCCCGTCGGCGGCGCCCACGGCGTAGTAGTCCTCCTTGGGCGAGAGCGCCACGCACTTGATGGGCGCGTGGTGCGCGTGCAGCTTGTGGCGCGGCGCGCGCGCGCGCAGGTCCCACACCAGCACGTCGCCGCGCCGCCCGCACGACACCAGCGCGCCCGCCGCCGCCGCCCACGCCGCGCACGCCGCGCCGCCCTCGTGGCACGTCCACGCTGCGCACCACTCGTCCATTAGTGTACGATGTACGATGTACGTCAAACAAAACGTACGTGTTTTATAAAAAAAACAGTCTCAAAAATTTACTAAAAATGTTCATTTATAATGATTTTTTGTGTGGTATTCCCATAATTTTCTACGGTAAACTTCTACTTTTAAACATTTACTGTATTGTAAGTTCTCACTTTTCCTTTTTACTAAATCTAATACAAGTCCAAAAAGTGACCTAAAAGATGATTGGAGATTGGACTGGCGGCAACACTGCCCGAGGCAACGTGTCAGAGAAATAGCTCCGTTATTTTACATCGTGATTACATGGCAATTTTCAAATAATTTTATAATTAAAAAAATATACATAGCCGCTCGTATCTTTGGAATATGCCTACTTACCGTATTTTTTCTGTATTCTGACGAACTGTAAACCTTGATAATTGGTATTAATATCACTATGGTATCTCTTAATATAGTCTTGGCAGACACACAGACATACCATCTACGATAAGGATTCCGTTTTCATCTTTTGATGTACGGAACCCTAAAAAATATTTTAAATATTTTGTGTTCTGATTCGAGAATCAAACTAATAAACATTTATTTAAAAATACTAAATAATTTAAGCTGTCAAAAACTAAATTAATATCATAACAACCAACGACGTTAATTTGGCCCGCTTATATAAAACGCACTGTAATAAAGAAAAACACTTACAAACCACCAATGCCTTTTTGATGGGCATCAAAGTGTCCCATATGGCAACATTCTTACTCTCAGAACTGTGACCCGCTGTAACATAAAATATAAACAATTGTATTACTTAGTTTCTACACGTCATTTTGAACATAATTGTAGTATTATTATCCTTTCTAAGAATTGTACATAGCAATTATTTCTAAAAATGTGTTTTCTATGACTTTTACTTGAAACGTCAATATCATTTTTTATAATCTTAACATTAGTTATCTTGCATTACCTGTCGCTACTAAACTGCAAGAACCCAGAAATACGAAATCGCTGATTCCTTTGCTGTGACATTGATGAGTCTGTAAAAAATATAAATACAATTTATCTCAAAATAACAAAAAAAGAAATAAAATTGAAACTACTCATTGAAAATAAAAATGATAAAAATCAAATGTCTAAGACAAACTCACAAAGAACGGTCTAGGCGATGCATGTGTCTGATTGACAGGGCCAGAAGAAATTTGAGTGGACGAGGAAGGATGTAATTGCCACAATGCCAAGTTTCCATCAGCATCAGACGCTGCAAACTTGTTGCCGTAGTCCGAGAATCGAACCCGCGTCACTTTGGCGAAGGCGCCGGGAGCGCGGGGGGA